>VYZM01017556.1:123811-160267 GCA_013398915.1 Dromas ardeola
AGAAGGACAGGGAACTGCTGGAGAGGGTACAGCATAGGGCTACCAAGATGGTTAGGGGACTGGAACATCTCTCTTATGAAGAAAGGCTGAGGGACTTGGATCTTTTCAGTCTGGAAAAAAGATGACTGAGGGGAGATCTTATTAATGCTTACAAATACTTAAAGGATGGGTGTCAGGAGGATGGGGCCAGGCTCTTTTCAGTGGTGCCCAGCGACAGGACAAGAGGTAACGGGCACAAATTCGAACATAGGAAGTTCCACCTAAACATGAGGAGGAACTTCTTTACTTTGAGGGTGACAGAGCACTGGAACAGGCTGCCCAGAGAGGTGGTGAAGTTTCTATCTCTGGAGACATTCAAAAACTCACCTGGACACGTTCCTGTGCAACCTGATCTAGGTGACCCTGCGCTGGCAGGGGATTGGACTAGATGATCTCCAGAGGTCCCTTCTAACCCCTATCATTCTCTGATTCTGTGATTCTGTGATCTCAGAATCCAAAAAAATGGCCTGCTTTGTGTTTTAGCTGTGTAGAATTGGGCAAAGGTCAAACAACTGCCCAGTAAGGAGATATGGAATATCGGCTGCTGTGTGACAGTTGAAAGCTGTACACAAAACCTGGAAATAATGGTTTTGATTATTTTCTTGATGATGCCTATTATAAGCTATATGATTACATTGCTTTGTAATATTTGATAATCCAGCAGACCCCTTTCATTACATTTTGCTAAGATTTATTCCAACTTTCTCAGCGTAACATGAGACTTATATTTCAATTAAGTTCCCATATCCTCATTATGATGTGACAGAAAACATCTATCCATTCATATGCAAATTGAATCTCTTTTTGCTTGTGAATTCTATGTAATTATTATATCTTTATGGCAAGGTTTAAAAAGGAAAGGCAAAGTTATTTATCATTCTTTCTCTATACCACCAGAAGCTAGGAGAGAAAGTATACATGAAGGCCCAAAGGGAAGAAATAAAATTTATGAACACGGAGTAAAAAAATAACAAGATATGTTTGTCTAATGAGAATAGCTGACTGAGCATAAATGCAGTTAGGGTCAAAGCTATATGAAATTAAGTCAAATCCAGAATGTACTTAATCACATTTGAAAGAGATGAGCTACAGGAACCAAAGGACCATGTCTACATCATCTTCACCTGAATTATATTTCTTAGGACTCCTTTGTTTCTTTAAATAACTAGAAAAATTTTAAGCTTTCCTTCTAAAAGAAGGCCTATGACTACAAAACTGTTTTTATTTAGGGCTTTTAGAAGATAGAGTTAATGGTACATAATTGCTTTATCGGTTTTCTCAATCTAAGTCATAATTTCAGTGCCATCAAAGATAAAGTTTCAGAAAATCGAGTTTCTCTATAAATAGACACACGAAGCATATGAGGGAATGATGGAAAAATTATTACTTTTCCATCCTACTCCTTGTATTATGTGAAGATAATTTCTTTTCAGTTTAAATCATTGAGCATTCTGCCCTAATGTGTTGTCTTCCTACAAACAATCATTTCCAAATGAGCTGGAGAACTGGAAACAGTCACAAGAGCAATCCTTCTACTTTATAATAATTTCCTGATTACTTTAATGAACAATGATGCAAAAATTGCTTTTATAGATATTTTTAACTGTTCCAAATAGTACAGACATAAAGCAGGATTAAGGAATCAGAAGTCATAAAAGTCTACATCTCTTCTTTCCTTTTTCTCTCAGACTTTCTTTGTGGGCAAGGGAGATTTCAAAACCACCACTGTTGTTTATATCCAATACTTTAAAAATATACTGGAGTCGAAATCTCACCACAGAGAATTCAAAATTAGTTTCTTCAGGTTTATAATTGAGCCACAATTTCACTCTGGGTCATTACTTCTTAAATAAGAGACAGAAGCACTTTTCCTCCACTAAAAAATTTGGCAATTTGAAGTCTGGAAGAGGAGTAAAAGAGAGAGGACCAGGCATCTCTCTGCAGCATAACCCTGACTGTCCCCATTCCCCTACAAGGTGACAAGACTCAGAAAGGTTCAGGGGATGGGATAAAAAAGGTGATCTGGTTCTCCTATGACACAAGGAAGTCAGAAATCAAGTAGCACTTTTCAAAAGAAACAACAAAAGTTGGAAATAGTCAGGTGATTTCCCTAACTGAACCCACATTTTGGTCAGTAGTTAAACTAGCAGTTTATGAGGAACTAAGCACCAGTAGGTGCACCACGGGGTGGAGGACAAGGCATAGTGGCAAGGCCAACTTCTATCTCATATGGGCTAGTCTTAAAATTTTCATCAGGTAATTTTTTCTTGTTTTTTTTTTTTGTCAAAAAAACAAAGCCGAAGTAGAACTAGGGTAATGACTTGAAAGAACGTAATAAATGTTTTCCATCTCTACTTTTTCCTCGCTGTTCTCAACCAAAAAGAAAAAAAACAACACAGTAGTACTATCAAGTCAGGTCACGAGCCCATCTACTCCAGAACCCCATGAGACGGTGTGACCGCTGGCCCTTTGCCCACTTTAACACATGGTCTGTTGCACTGAGCAAGAATTGCATGGTCAGATGTGTATTACACTATGTGTTTAAGTCTTCATGCTCTGCTTACAATCCTTTTTATTGTTTTCCATGTCCTAGCTCCATTCCATAAAGAGCTGCTGAGCTTTGTTCCGGCACAGCTTTCGATGAAAGAAGACTGGCAACGAGGTAAACCAAGATGAGTCTCCACAAAACCAATCTGAAAACTTATCTTGAAACAACGTTCTGGCATTCTTCTTGTCCTTAGGCAGGATTTTTATGTGCAAGCGGGAGATAATGCAGACTGAAGAGATCCCTTTGAAAAGTTTTACTAATTTTCATTAGGCTGGTTCATATGAGTTCTCTGGACCCCTCAGTGGAGGATTTTAATCATATTGTGCCTTCTGCGCTACAGTGATCACAATGCTAATTTCTGTAATTCCACATTTGGGACCCCACTTTTCAAAGTGTAAACAACTGACACTGACTTCATAAAGAACATTTTTCCAGAGGGAACACAATGGTAGAGTCACAGAGAAGCATTATAAGCCAAAAACTGAAAAAATAATTTAATTGTACTAGGAGAAATAAACCACTCTCAGTTTCCTTCCCTTGTTCCGCAGAATGTGCATAAGTAAAATATATGTGAATAATATTTTGTGAGGGAGAAAACTTCGCTGCTTTCTACTTACAGATATCAGATGCATCATCTGTAAAGGAAAACTTAAAGAAGAAACTGAATTAACTTAAAGAAGAAACTGAATTTCAGCATCTGCAGCAATGGAAGAACAGGTTTCATAAAAACAAGAACCTCATGAAGTTCAACAAGGCCAAGTGCAAGGTCCTCCATCTGGGTCAGGGCAATCCCAAGCACCAATATACGCTGGGCAGTGACTGGCTTGAGAGCAGCCCTGAAGAAAAGGGCTTGGGGGTACTGGTGGACGAGAGGCTCAACATGAGCCGTCAGTGTGCACTCGCAGCCCACAAAGCCAATCGTATCCTGGGCTGCATCAAGAGAAGCGTGGCCAGCAGGTCGAGGGAGGTGATTCTCCCGCTCTACTCCACTCTCGTGAGACCCCACCTGGAGTACTGCGTCCAGTTCTGGAGCCTCTACTACAAGAAAGATATGGACGTGCTGGAACGTGTCCAGAGAAGGGCCACGAGGATGATCAGAGGGCTGGAGCACCTCTCCTATGAAGACAGACTGAGAGAGTTGGGGTTGTTCAGTCTGGAGAAAAGAAGGCTCTGAGGAGACCTTATTGTGGCCTACCAGTATCTTAAGGGGGCCTACAAGAAAGCTGGTGAGGGACTTTTTAGGATGTCGGGTAATGGTAGGACTAGAGGGAATGGATTAAAACTAGAGATGAGCCGTTTCAGAATGGGTATTAGGAAGAAGTTCTTCACCATGGGGGTGGTGAGACACTGGAACAGGTTGCCCAGAGAGGTGGTGGGAGCCCCATGCCTGGAATTTTTTAAGGCCAGGCTGGATGGGGCTCTGAGCAACCTGATCTAGTGGGAGGTGTCCCTGCCCATGGCAGGGGAGTTGGAACTAGATGATCTTTAAGGTCCCTTCCAACCCTGACAATTCTATGATCCTATGAAGAAACAAGATCAGCATGAGTGAAAATACGGACTCAAAGGGAAGAAAAGTCTAACAAATATTTGTGCTTCTCTATGTCTTAAAATTTGATGCACTGACAAGTTCCCTACGTGCTTCTGAAACCACAGATTTTCTTCATCTCTCTGTTTTGAACATTATTTTGCTTAGCACCTCTGAAATGCTCTCACTATTCAGAGCTAACATTTCCCTGGGACTTGTTCAACCTGCCCCACCTCTTGGGCCGGGCTGAGCTCAGCTTCTCCGAGTGTGTCGCACAAGGACAGCAGCAAAGGCCATCTGCAGAACCAAACTCAACCGTCCAGATAAAGCTGTTCTGGAAAAAAACCCCTTTAAATAAAATAACTTGAGCAATTCCGAAGGGTCTTTAAGCTTGATAAATGGCAAGAGCTCTGAGATAATAATACAGTCATGTTGTAATACTGTTTAATGGCATTTGCTGTTAACATTATTCATACAGGGATGCTATTGACTTGTAATTCCTTGAAAAGACGATCTTTTATAAAACCTGTATTACTGAAATCCTTGTGTCTTTTACCATTACACAGATTGAAGATGACTTCATAGGATCTATTAATGCCTTAAATGACAGAATGCTACAGCACCTGACTAAATTTAGAGAAGAAAAGGAGAAAAGCAGACCTATAATTACTGTCCCTGCAAAGAGAAAATGCAGGCACTGTGCCAATTCTTGCATTAACTATCACAAATCTATTAAGATATTTCTTCCACCTCAATTAATTTACGTTGCAGTATTAATAACGGCATAACTTCTGTGCTCTTGATCTCAGGTGCAATACCATTAAGGCTACAATGCTCTAACATAAAAACTTCTATGTATCTTGCAAAAATATGAAATGCATATTTTAGAAAATTTACCAAGCAGCTGAAGCTGGGATAACACACGTTATTTTTGCAATGCTCCCACATTTCTTCTAATATATTACACAGAGGGTCACAGAAGTAATTTAATCTATGAGGCCTGAATATTGCAAGATAATGAATTTTTTGCCCACACCAAAAAGTAACAGCATTATAATGGATGTAGTAACCTCTCTTACCATTTTTTTTTTATTACCCTGCTTACTCTTTGTAGTTTTATGTAAAACTACTATACTTTTATTTGCGCATAGCTCATCTCTTCCTCCAGTTTAAAACATGACATACTTTACATTTCATAATCTACCCTGTTTATTACAGAATAGTTTGAGGACCTCAGACCGAAGGAAAAAAGTCTGTATTTCAGTGACTGTGTCATGATATGGTCTTTGGAAATGTATATATATATGTCACAGAAAATGTATAAAATGCAAGATTTCAGGATTATGATACCGGAGGTATATACATCACAAAAAGCTGAGGACTGATGAGTTTTCTGATTGAGATTCTTTTTGTTGAAATATAAGCTATCAAGGAAATGTTTTACAAATGCCATGAAAGCATTACATGTTTTGTGTAAAAAATTAGGGTTTAGCTATTCAAGACTTCACAAATGCTCAGGCAGCTGTTATGACCCTGAATCATAACAACTTTAGAGAGGACATACGACCTAATCCTCATCGGAGTTCCTTTGCATCTAACAAGCACTAGTTCCCTAAGACCTGCCCTCCAACAGGTTATGCAAGATCGGGTTTGATTCTTTTTCACTTCCACCACTAACAAATTTTCTCAGGGCTCCCTAACCTCAGCATCCTAGAGGTTTCCTGATCACTCTCGAAAGCACACAGAGGATGGAGGAGAGAGGATTGTGGCAAATGATATTCCTTCTCCCATTTTTTTCTCTGGACAGTGAATCAATCTATCAATCACCCTAGTCTTCCACCCAGTCTACCAAGTCTCCATGTCTAAATACAAAATGGCTATGGAGTGCATATATCTTCTCTATGACACTTCGTTCCCTCAGCACGTTTGACGCAACTTCTTGAGACCCATCAGGCAGATCAGAGAGATCTACTACTACTTTTAATATAACTGTTTTTTTTAAAAAAGGTGAATAAAATAACACAAGTCTACATGCAGAACTAGAAGCTAAAGGACATGCTACAGAAACTTCATCCATACAAGTATTTGTATGTCGTGGGTAATGCCTGTTGTCAGGAATGTCAGTGAGGGCTGAAGGAAAGAAGACAAAAGTTTAAGAAAGTTGTATCTTCTGCATATTAGTAGCAGCACATATTCCAAGATCCTGCTCCTTTTTTTAAGGTGATGGTAAAGGATACTGCTGCCCAGGGACCAGATATGATCTGCAACTTCATTTAATGGTTTACAATCAAGACAATTTTTTTTCCATATTACTATTGCACAACATTAAGAGGAGTACTAATGTGTGATTCATCAAAGAGATTTTACTGGCTCGCTCAGCACTCAAGCAGGAACAGATTTCCCATTTGGGCTTCAAGTGTTCTGAAAGTTTTGACAAATCATGTAAAAGGCATGACCTTAATTCCTTATGACTGATCAAAAGTAAACTATATCCACTTTAATTCTGTATGAGAGCCTCTATTCAGTGATTTACTGCTTTTTTTTTCACCCATTTAACACCTTTAGTTAATTCATCTGAACACTTCAGAGAATTGCTTTTTAGAGAACACCTATATACTCATTCCTTTCTCATTATTCATCATTAAACCATTTCATTACTGTCCCAAGCATATTCAAACTATACAATACCACACAGCCTGTCAGGGTCTTTTGGAACATTCACTTTAGAATATCTGCAGTACCCCTTAAAACAGCTAGAAGAGTGTTGGCATAGTAGAAGTTGTAGTAGTAGTGGTGGTAGTAGTATTTAAGGAAACTTTTAAATGTGGCCTAGAATTACAAGGAGAAGCTGATTCCTGAGATAATTCTGCAAATTGCAGTAGAATTGCTGTAGAGTTAGGTTTCCACAGATTAAGAAGCAGAAATTATTAAAATGTCATGAACCAAATCCAGGAAGAAATGTTTGCACAGATGTGTTATTTATAGACAGGTAAGTGCTGGCGTCATTACAAACGCAACCTTCACCCAGCTATGCTGTTTTTCCTAGAGCACAGTATTTCCAAACTACAAAGTCAGTATCTATACGGATGTTATCTGGTTGTTCTGACTGGAACTTCAGGAGTATGAAAAAGCTTGGTGAAGATCTTCCACCCCTTCCTTAAGGTTTTCTGTGGTCTTTTTAATTTCATTTTGCTTTGTTGTTTTGCTCTCTATCATCAGTGCTTCCAAACTCGATAAAAGAGAAATGCAACATATGTCTTAGAGCAGTTTGCACTATCAACATCACACAGCAGCTCACCTGTTTAACAGCGTAAAGGAGGCGACCATAGCAGTACATCATGACCATCACAGGGATGACCAAGCAGAATATGAAGAGACAGATGATATAGGATGTGGACTCAGCTGACTCAGAGGACCAGCGTACCGAACAGCTTGTACCCGCACCTTCTATCCCGTAACTGCTCCAGCCGATCAGAGGTGGCACAGTCCAGACCAGGGAATAAATCCATGAACCGCCGACTGCCATCAATGCCTTCCGATAGTCAGCGCTGCGCTTGTTGCACAGGGTGAGGGTGCTGTAGCGTTCATAGGACAGGACAGCCAGGGAGATCAGGGACACAATGCCTGCAATGAACCAAGCAATTTAAATGCTTACTGTCATTATTTTGCGCGGTATCCATTAAAACCCAAGAGATGGGATGCTCTTCTGGTTATTACGTTATTGGAAGCAACAGTGAAAACTTTTTCCATTATTCTCTATGCTTAAATCCTCACTGGACCTGGTTTCTCTGTCCATCATGTCAAATTTTGTTAAACTCATATTTATCTTACATTGGAAGATTTCATACTTGAGAGCTATTCCTCTTCTAGGCAGGTTTTCAGATTTAGCTGTTTTAGTATTACCCAGGGGAAATCCATTTTCTACATGACCTAATAAAATGTTGAAAGATTCCCTTGCTAGGCAATATTCAATTTTTAACATCCATGAGCATTTTCAAATATTCCATTCACTTCTATACATGCAAAGCTTTATGTTCAATATCGGGAGACCCAAAATGAAAGATTTTGCACTTCTGCCCCATCAGCTAGATATAGCTTCAGTTCTGGCCACTCATATATGGAAACCACAAAAAACCCTTGGCATGACTGTAATACAGCAGGTTCTAACTTTATTTACATATACATTACATAATCAAGTTAAAAAGTGATTTAGGTTAATATGGAGCCCTAGGTGTCAGAGATCAGTCATATCTTCTAGTAGAAGATTCAAGAATCTGAGTTGTAGAGCATTTCCACTCTTTTTATCAAGGTTCAGGATCCCAAACCCCTCTCAAATGTTTATGGATTTGCATGGCAGGTTCTTAGTCAATGACTAAATAAAGGGGGTTTTTTTTGCAATTTCCTATGTTTTTGTTCTCCTTGCACCTTCCTCACAGTTCTTGGAGACAGAACACTGGATACCACTTCCCAGGATTTATGACAGAAGCAACTTGTTGGAAGAAATTTAACACGATCTTTTCCCATGGTCTCCAGTCCCTTCTTTTGGTCCTGTGACATGAATGTGACCTATGTCAGTCCAGCTCTTTCCAGGAATTTTTTTTCTTGATCCTTGACGTTAGTAACAGCCAACTATACAGTAGCATTGAGAGATACATTGCCAAAGTTCTCTGGTTTTGAGTCGTACCTACTTCCAGCAAATCTGTTAACAGAAAAGGTGATCTTCAGGGAAACCAGAGCAGTAATCCATTTTTCCTCATTTAACTGACAGCTTCTCCTATAGCTCCTTCCCAGGCATGGAATGGAGGTGGGTCAGAGACTCCCCTGGGGATAGCACTAGTCCCTCCTGTACCTGGGAAAAACATCCCGCACACATACCCACACAGGACACAGTAGGATATTCTCCCCACGCACAGCATTTTGCTTCTCTTTCTCCTACAATTCAGTGAGCCATTTCCTTGTTAGCTGGATGCAGGTGCAGCTATTCCTGCCATCCTGACAACAATTTGCAATCACTTTGTGCAGAGCTGGCTGTGGCAAAGGACCCAGGGGGAATGGAAGCACTGCTTGCTGCAATAGGATGCCTCATTTCCCCAGGGAAGAGAAGGAAAAATGGTGTGAGGAGAAGGCAACTTTTGATGAAGAAAACATCTTTCTTGGTACACAAGCCTACTAAGTCATTTTCTGCATATTACTGGGAAGTCAGACCTAAAAAGTAGATACACTTGCAGCTGTAAAATGACACAGCTCCACTAAATTCAACTGAATTATACAGTTTCAGAGTCTAACTTTAAACCTATTTTAAGGCTAGACTATTTTAGAGGCAGTGGAGATTTTGTGATCGTCCCTCATCTAATCTGATTTCCTACATAACACAGCTCTTGAAAGCCCTTGGCCACAATTCCTGCATTAAAAACATATCTCAATATAGAAAAAAAAAAAAGGCAGGCTCTGAATTACAGACCGAAGAACAAAGAATCTACTGCTCTCTTCTCGCTTCTAGCCCACATTTATTTATCTTCACTTTCTGAGTGTTGCCTCTTTCCATGCTTTTATCTACTTGAATAAAGATCTTCTTGCTATCAAAAACATTTAGCTCATGAAGGTACCTAAGGCAAAAATCCAGATTTTAGATTTGAAACTTAGGCCTTAGTAAGGTGATATAGATCTTTTTCTGCATTTTAGATTACAGCATCATGGACTAACAGAAAACAGTCTTGGGAACAAGAAATCTCTTCCCTCCCGGCTGAGTGCTCTACAGCAAGGTTATATTATCCTTGCTCTACCTCTGATGGCAACTGAGGGCACGATGTCCCTCTTTTGAAGTGATAGCAGGTGGGGTGTACTTTTGTTGAGAATATCCTACGGTCCTGCGGGTGCGGTGATGCCTAGAAAACCTGAATGAAGTGTTCAAACTTCCCTATCTCAGGGCCCTTTGCTGCTTTAGCCATTGGGGTCTCAGGTCAAGCCTGGCTGCCAGCTCTGCCTGCTCATCCCTGTGGCTGTGCAGCTTCTTATAGTGTCTATTGTCATGATTTAAAGCATTTATTTACACTTCCTCACATTTTTGCCTACTGCCTAATATGAGAAAGATGCTCAGCTTTTCTCGTGCTGGTATTTATGATGGACAGCTTTATGGAGCGCCTCTGAAGATAACTGGCCATGAATGCAGGATTGGCTGCTTTGAGCAAAAGAAGAGTCCTGTTTTTAACTGGCACAGAATTAATGCTCAGTTATTAAATTAGGACCAGGCCGATGACAGTAAAGAATACATCAAATATTAACAATCAGACAAAACCACAAAAGTTTCCTTTAAATTACAGCAAATAATTTTTCTTCTCTACACAGAAAAAGATTGGAGATTCTTAATTACACATCTTGGCAGGAGACATTTCATCTTTACTCACCTTTTATTATTGAGTTCCACTGACATGACGCAAACTACATTTTTCTCTGGAGGACAAGAACTGTGATATATGAAATCCCAAACCACAAAAGTTCAGGAAAAAAATCAATATTTATCTTTTTCTTTTTGTTACCTTTTTAATAGCACTGAAATTAACACCGCTGAGCACCAACTTCTAATGCTTTCAAAACAACAAGGGAAAAAGAGGAAAGCAGTGAAGGGGTAGTTCATAAGAGATATTAAAAATTAGAAGAATTCAATGTGGCTCGTGGTTAAAACATACTAAACCAGGCTAACTATTTAGAAAAATTACAAATACTTTGAAAGAACGAAATTGGTGCTTTGAGAGACAGAAAATGATGAAATTAAGAGCCATAAAAAAAAAATACTTTTCTTTTTTTCCCAACAGTGAGATACATTTAATTGAATTGGCCGCAAGTAATGAAAACACCTATTATCCAGGTGAGGAAGAAACAAAACCAACAGAGGCCACAACACCCCTCTCTCCATCTACTTAGTGTGACCTTGCGTATTGTACACAAAGGCACAGGATGTGCCCTGACCCTCTACACCCCAACACTGCAGCTCCATCCAACCTTGCTGATGAAGGGCCTTCACCTTAACACAGAAGCCAAGGCTGGACAAAACCAATATAGGACGCACATCAAGAAATAACCTTATTCCAACATTGTGGTAGATTATCAGCTCCAGTGTCTCTGTTTGCTAAGAATATCCTCAGCTTTTTAATTTAAAAAGCAATATTTTCTTTTTTAATCTCTCTCCTTTATCAGTTCAATAGCTGAATCCTGGGAAGACACCACTATCATTTGATCAATTATAGCTGATACACAGGTTTAACTTATTGGACTGAAACAACATCATTTCATAACAAAGGCAAAACCAGGTTTTGCATTAGTGTTCAGTTTGACAGCGGGTGGGAGTAAAAAACAGGGATCAGGTATGTAACAGTAAGTGAATGAGCTTCCGGCAAAAAACCTAATGATTGCCTTGCCCTTTACATGCCTTTCAATAGCACCCAGTTTGATCTTCTCCATGATTATTCCAGGTACTGAAGTTAGTCTAACAGGTCGATAGTTTCCTTGGTCTTCCCTATTGTCCTTCTTGAAATCCAGTTTGGATAAAGTAGAATAAAGTTTCTCACTTTTCATTGTGCCTCCTATTTTTGTATATCAGAGTTTTCTCAATGTCATATGCACTTAGTTGTTGTGGCCTTTGCCAGAAATCCTGCAGTTATCTGGTATTCTATTTCACGCCCTATCTATTGCAGTCATAGGAATTAGTGAGAATCTCAGCTTTAAAACAAAAAGCAATTAAATACTTTGGAATTATGGCTGAGGAAAAGACTTGAATGTAATCTCCATAGTCTTAATAACCAGAAAAGAAATTTAAAAAATTAATGTAAGTTATAAAAAGAAGAAAATAATTATAACTTTAGAGCTAATCACAATGCTTTATGCCAACATTTCGTTCTTATTTTGCAGCAACATTTATGACTGGGTAGACTGCATATATTAATTTCAAATGAGTAATGTTTTCTAAAATTGCAATAAAATTAAATTCAGGAATCGCACATCTAAATAGAGTTTGCCTCCAACAAATATTTAGGGCCTCAAGCTGGTACCTAGCCAAATAACTCCATGGGAGTCAATCACAGTAAGAAATGTAATTTGTTCCCCCAACATTTCATGCACGTACAGGAATAAAGCTGAGGTCCTCACTGAACAGTACTGAAAGATGACATAAAAATCCACTGCAGATTGCATTACAGGAACAAATAATTATTCAAAGATTAACCACGGAAATAAAGTGACTTTGAGACAAGTCGTGTCTGAGGCACGAGCCTTTTCTACACAGCAATTAGTTGCATTGAGCAGAGTGCAAGAAATTCAATTTCAAGTCATAAACCAGGACAGGCATCCATTTATAGGACTACCATCTGAGGCATTATCTATTATTTACCTTTATTTAAAGATCTGTACATTTCTTTCTGGCAGCGCAGCACCGAGTATGGCTCTAGGTGAAGGACACAGCAAATCACTGTTTTGCTCCCGCGACTCTCAACTAAGAGTGTTACATTTTTGTACTAGTTTTTCCTGGTTTGCGCTGCTCACTGATGTAGTAATTGGAAACGGGATACAGCTTGCCAATGGTCTGTAAGTTATGAAAAACTGAGAATACCAGAGATTCAGCGTAAACTGGGAAAATGTTTTCACTGCTAACTTATGTATATTTGCCCTTTTAAGGATCCTGAAGGTGATTATCCTGCATCTTGATTA
This sequence comes from Dromas ardeola, assembly GCA_013398915.1. Lineage (NCBI taxonomy): Eukaryota > Metazoa > Chordata > Aves > Charadriiformes > Dromadidae > Dromas > Dromas ardeola. The sequence continues at coordinate 136,624 of VYZM01017556.1, forward strand.
GAGTCCTGGAGCATCACAGTTGCACGACGTAATATATATCCTACACTGTATTCGGGTTACCAAGGACCGGGCGCAAGGAAAAGAAGCCAGAGGTAAGCTTAGGCAGGAGGATAGCTTAGCTTAGGCTTAGCTTGGAAGAACGTGATAGCACCTTCTTTGACAAGACATTAATGGAGCAAAAATAAATCAAAGCACTCACAAAAGGTCAAGATGATTTTATCGCACCCAATCTGCACGCAGGTTGATTTTACCTCATTCTCAGTCATTCTCGTATAGCTTTCATCTCCTCACACTCTCACAAGCACAAAGTTCTGTGTTCAGGAGGTCTGTCCAGGATCTCTTTTGTCCAAAAGGGAGAACAAGGGATTCTGGCTATCAATTCGTCAAACTTCTTGCTTATGGGTACCTCCCTGGAAACAAACTGGGTTTTGGACAGAGCTTTCATATAGTTTAGGAGTCCTTTGTTGTTATGGAGTGGTCCATTGTTTACAAATCCTGCCCACATGAACCTTGGTATGTCTCAGGTGAGGCTGCTGCTCCCTGTTTGCATTTCCTCATGTGGAAAGTACGTCTGCCCAGAATGTACCCATCTGCATGAGCACCGTATCTTTTGCAGTGAGCTACCAGGGAAAGAAATGGCAGATGTGACGTGCTGTACCCTTGATGCCATGCTCCTCTTGGTAGGGTGTAGGGTCCTCCACCAACAGGCTTTTGTGCTCTGCTCTTATCAGCTGGAAAGTTTTCTTCGTTACCTGCACAGGTCATTCTTCTAACTCTTCTTCTTCAGTTTCTTCTGCTGTTTACACCTGTTTCCCATCACGCATCAGCTGTACCAACCTCAGTAACTCCACAGCAAGTCCCTGTGCTTCCCGATGCCGCCGCAGCCCGTGGCCAGGCCAAACCCAGCTGCTGAGGCAAAGCTGGGGGGAGACCCAGCTGCAAGGCTGATGCAAAGCAGGGAACCAGAGTCCACCTGGCCATGCTGCTGCTGACACCCAAGGCATCATGAAGCCAGATGAGCATCCCAGGTGAGCACCGGACCATCTGCCAGCCACACAAAACACGGGGGAAATCAAGGGGATAGTAAGCCCTGGGGTTCCCAAGTACCACCTACAAACCCTGAGATAACCCCAGAGGAACCTTCCACCAACAGCAACTCTGGCTACCACTGCTCCAAATGTGTTGCTGAAAGAGAAAATGGTGGTGCTCCATAAATTTACAAAACTCCGTACATATTTATGTGTGGATATAATACCTATTACTATGAGGCAGCTTTAACACAATATCCTGGTTAAGGAGATCACAGACCTGGAAGTGGAAGAGGAGCATGAACCGGCAGCTGGTGGGCTAGGACTCACCAAAAGCCATCCCTTGCACCCCTCCTGTTGAAGCCAGGCCACCGTGCGGTGGTGAACAGTGAACTCGAGGAGACAGCAAACAAGAAAGAGCACAGTGCGCTAAGGACATTTTCAGGGAAGGAAGAAGCATGCTCTGGTCTCTGCCTAGAAATGCCTTGTTGGTAAATACCTAATGCCAGCAGCAGGTAGGTTGTTCATAACATCAGCATCAATGACGTTATGTGTTATATGTAACATAGCTGTGACCCCTTCTCTCTAGTCCCTTAGGTTCCAGCTGATAAACCTGCGGCTCCATTAGCTGGAGAATATGCTAAAATGCCCTGTGGCACTATGAGATGGAGAAAAGTAAGATGTGAAAGGAGTGATTAAGATGTAAAATTTTGTGACGAAATGCACCCCGAGTTGGGAATATTGGGGAATCTTGTGCTGAGGTATTCTTCTGCTGTTTTTTTCTGGCTGGCATCTTTCATCATGCTTGCCCAAGGACTTAGAGGTAAACACAGAACAACAGCAGTAAGAAACAGCCCTCTTTAAATGAAGGCTCTTACTACCTCAATTTTAAGGTTTCAAGTTTAATTCCAAGTTGTGTTACCGAATGGTATTACATAAATATGTTATTGAGTTACACAAAACTAGTTTGATCAGTGACTCGGTGCTGTTTTCAAGGGAAATAACTGTCCTGAATTTAAATGAGAGCATTTCTATTAGTTCTCTACAGAAATAAAACACTCCACACATGGAAATGAAACATAAACAATTTAAGCAACTTAAAAGATATGACCTTTCTAACGTATTTGCACTTCTACATCTCCTTAGAAGCCTTTCTGAAAACACATCCTAATATCATCCCTCAGGGACTGTGCATAAAATACAATTTGTAAGCCTAGTATTCATAAGAGAGGTTTGGAAGCAGGAAGAGGAAAAAAGCAACATGCTCTCTTTCTAATGGTAGCTTAATCTTCGGGGGAAATTTTGTCAGCTCTGGGCAAAAGTACCTTACCTAACACCTGCTACAGCATCAGAGACTTTATGAGAGTGCACATGGAGCAATTTGTTCTATCATCAGCTTTGATTCCATTTTCATGTACTAGTTCATACTAATACTAGTAAGGCAAACTACTGGGCTCTGCTTACCTTAAAGTCAAAGCATTCTTCCACAAAAATACAGTAATTTTCACCACAGCAGTTGCTGCCATTAGAGACTTCCTTGCAGGTGAGGAGGTAAGAATATTATAATGATAAAAGCAGAAACTTTCAAAAGCTGACTCAGTGGGCAGAAGAGGGGGAGAATTTCTACGTGTTGACCTGATCACTGACCTCCTCACAGCAAATGCACTTTTGCAAAAAATCAGAAAATACTGAGGCACAGCATCAGGGGCGAAGAAAGAGCAAAACTTCTTAATTCTTAAAAAAAAAAAACCAAAACACCAAAACATATTCCATTTTGCTTTTTAGCTCTGAGTCTTATAACACACATTTCACTCCTATGGTCGAGATAGGGAAAAACCTTTCTCATCTACAGTCTCCAGTGAGGTTCTGCAGGTTACGTCTCCTCTTCTTGTGTGATACCAGAATTGCCACAAGTGGCAATAAGAATATTGACTAGCCTGCAAAATCTGCAATAGGCATCCTAGAGTGAAACCAACTCAGCTAAACTAACAGAACACAGTTAAGTTGGTTCAGTTAGTTAACAACTTTCACAGCCACTGGGGCGAGTGGGAAAGTAGCATCAAATGAGTAAATCCGAGAGAGAAAGAATTAAGAGGTTGTGACTATGGAATTTCACAAAATCATTTTTATCAAGGTTTTTGAGTTTGTTTGTTTTTTTTTTCATTTTTTGAGAAGACCTGCACAAATGAGTATTCAGAAGGGGTGCAAAGAGGTTGTCTGGAGAGTAGCAGACATGTTGCTCCTGTTTCTTCCTCGCTAGCCCACAGAATATTACCCACTTTTTCCTTTTCCCTCCCAAACAAAAAAAGAGATAGGTATTTTATGACCAAAATCCATCTGCCAACAAATTTTGGCAGAAGACCACAAGCATTTCCAGAGTTAAAAAGAAAGTCCGCTGGACCTAGAAGACTTTCCAGAGTGAAGATGAATAGACTCAAAGTGAGCACTGGCCCTGGTGGACAATCAGCCAGTACTAGCCTGACTTGCTTGAACTTTACAGCTCAGTATCTACACTTCAGCGAAAAAACAAATCACAATAAATCATTTTAGGATATAGCAAAATCACAATGTGAATATAACAACTCCTGATAAGTTCAGTGCTAATATAAATGATATGAACTGCAGAGGAATGCATGGATGCCTCGATAACTGGCAGAAGTAGCTGAGAATTGAATGTGCTTCCAAAACATTCTTGGCTGTATTTGGATATGTCCATTAAATATTTATATAATGAACACAGAATAAACGGTCAAAGCAATCAAATATTCTTGCATTTGGTGAATCTTATTCTAGTTGAATGCTCCCACATGTTAGTGATCAGATAACCATTTCCTTTTGATTTTTAAGGCATTAAAAGCACTTCTACTGATTTGAAGTTGAGAAAATATTTACCACAATCGCTTGCTACACATTAGCAGTTACAACCAGTTTTAAAATGCTGGCAGCCTAGGCTTTCAAAATACAAGCTACTTCAAATATCAACAATTCACTTTGAATAGAAGTAAATACACCAATCACATTTATCTAATGCCTGTAATTGTTTTCTTTTGCTTAGATGACTTGTAGTCGTGAGTCCATTAGAGCAGGCAATCATTCCTTTCCCTAAAGAATTCTATTCCTGCTTAACTCTAATGGGAGTCACAGTTTAACTCTAAGCTTGAAAGAAATCGCTGCAAAATCACTGTTGCATTCAAGCCTCCTGGGACAAATCGGTCAGCAAGTGTTACCGGTCCTGTTCAGTAAATCTTTCCTGCTCTTTTCTTAACAGTCATTTCTCTGTTTCCTCCTTTGTATGACATAACTTTCCTTTTTTGTTTGGTGATATCTTCAATACAGACAGTATGTATTACTTTAAATAGTAAAGAACTATTGGGTTTTTTTCTTTCTCCACCTCCCCCCCGCCACCCCTGCTGAATTTTTAAATGTGTATACATCGTGCTTTAAGCGTGATCTTAATTTTTAGCTGTATCTTGTGACTTAATTTGCATCACTGAGTAGCACTATGCTTTTTTGCTATGTTATTAGTAGGCTATGCATCAACCAAACAACCAACAACCAACTACTCCCAGTGGCATGAATATAGCAAAGAATTCAATTTTGTATCTCAATGACACCAGCACAGTACAAAAAACCCCGAACATTAATTTCAGTCTCACTTTCCGTATGTTATGCAGGATCCCTCTGCATTCTGGAAAGCAGGCTAGCACTTGCAAATTCTGCCTCCTAAACTGCCTGCCTCCATATCACTGCATTTATCCAGCCGCCTTAGGGAGTCAGAATAGGAAATAATGTCAGCACTAGGTGGAGCTCCTGTACAGCAACATCTCAGGAGAAGTCTTAGGGGCTTGTGTGCATGTGGAAAGCAGGGATGGATGTACAGTGCTGGCGTAGCGGGAGGATGCCGCTCAGGGTGGTCAGGTACACGGCAGCATCCCCCATGTCCGTGGCCACGCTGTCCTGCAGGACCCCCATCTCCTGCCAGGACTCCTCCTTTGCTTTCCAAATGGAGGGAGACCTCCGGGGCCCTCCCTCATGCTGAACATCCATACAGACGTAATACGTGGCATGTAGTCTTAGGGTTTGTCTACATATGGGATTTAGCACCAAGCAAACTAAGAGGTGAAATTACAGCGTATTATCATCTGCCAGCCAGGGAGCCGAGCTTCCACCAGAGCACACCTACCTAACTTCCTTCCTATGACCCTCTGCTTTTTCACTGAATGCAACTGCTCATTTTTAATAATAAAGGTATATTTCCAGAGATTTTAAAATTATTCTATAATCTGCTTTTTTTGGCAGTTACCATTCCTAGAGATGGAACACACTACAAATATCTGTAGTCTTCTGAGTCAAGTTTCTGTCATAAGGTCTGGGGGTCAAATTGTTTTTTATAATAACTAGATATTAACTGGCAAATAACTAGTCATTTCTTATAATATGAATGCAGTGTCAAAATACGTAGATCAGTCTTTACACTGCCCTTGGGCCAAGAGTTTCTCATGCAGTTTTACAACCCAACAACCTCACATGCTATGGTGGGATGAAAGACTGGAGAAGGCTGCTCCTATCTCTATCCAAGATGACTTTGCTGGCTAAAGGACGTGCAGTGAGGACAAGTGGTTTTTCCATTCCTTAACCCCTCAGAAGGACCTCAGAAGATGGAATCTTTTGCTACATCCATTAAAAAATGGTTTGTAACTGATGCAGACAGAAATCCTTTGCAGTACATTTCATCCAATCAGCAAGTCTAATCTGCAACGCTGGATAGAAATTACGCTAGAGAATATAGTAGTGGATGTATAAGGAGGTACAGCGTTTTGGGACAAGCCAGCATGGCTACCGTGGTGGGAAGCCATCCCTCATTAATTCATTAGAGATCCTTGGCAGTGCCATGTAGACGGGGGTGATACATTTGATAAAGCCTACTCGGATGTTGGAACAGCTTTGACTAGCTCAAAGGCTCTTAAGGATAGTAAACTGCCTCACAATAACGGAGATCTTCATGTGGATGAATAATTGTTAGAGACAGGAAATAAAGAACAGGGGAAAATAATTAGTTTTCTCAGTGGAAACTGTGGCCAGAAAAGTCCCCTATGGATCTGTGCTAGGCCCTGGGTTATTCATCACATTAATAAATGATCTGGAAAAGACGGTAAAGAGTGAAGTTTGCTGATTATACTATGATGAATAACTCAAAATCAACAGAAGCTGACTGCAAAGTACTGCAGAACAACCGCATGAAACTGAGTCACTGAGCAGATGAAATGCAATACTGATGTAAACTGCCATATGTGGAGGAAAACAGTCCTAGCTTTAAATACACAGTGATTGTTTCTGACTGACTGCTCTGCAGAGTGAGTTGTGATAGCTTTATACAAACCACTTCCACTAAGCAGCAATGCTCAGCAACATTTAGAAAAGCAAACATCAGGGATTATTAGAAAAGGAAAACAGAGAAAAGAAGAGAAAACGTGAAAAGGCGGATGGGGGAAGATTATTTAGTGTTTCTCATAATACAAGAACTGGGTTTTCAAATGAAATGATCAGGTTGCAGACTCAGAATTAACAAACAGGAGGAGGTATTCTTTTTTGCACAGTACATAGTTAATAAGTACTTGGAATACTATATTGTGCATACCAAATTTTTGCAGGTTTCCCGAAAGCAAGCGGCCTGGGAGATAAATCCAGGAAGACCTACCAGACTCAACAGCATTACTTCAGGGATTAAGTCCCTACACCGCAAATCACAGGCTGCTGGGACTATTTACTAGAAAAATATCATCGGATGCTGCTTATCCTAAGTTATCCTAACATTGAGTTATAATGACATTATCCTAACGTTAAGTTTAGCATTTTAGAAGCTTAGTTGGGCATACTTTTTGAACAGCAAAAACTTAGTAGGGATACACACAACCCTTTGCAAGGCACAATTATTATTTAGTTATTAATATGATATGGAGAAAAAATTACAGCACAGTAAGAGGCCATTACTTCCTTGTATCTACTATTAATATTTCTTTCCCAAGGGTCTGAGCGCCCACAACCCCAGAAAAGGTATTAACACTTGCAAAACTCCTACTTATTCTCATCCTCGAATTCCTTGTTAAACATCCCTTGATGCACCGACCAATAGAGAAAAACTATTATATGGAGCGAACCAGATGGTGGCATGTCTACTGTTCTTATCACGAAGAATATTAAGCTATGGCTTTGTCTTGCCTCATAACCTGCTTTCTACCCATTAGGAAAAGTCCATTTAAATCCTGACTGGCATATTTATCTGGCAGCCTTTCAACCTACGCCTCTGATGCAATCTTTGCCTCTCACAAGGATATTAAATAGAAATACACTTCAGTTTTAGGAAATACACCCAGTGAAGGAACCCTTGACATCCTCACACAGTTGTTGCGAACCTTGGCCTTCTTGTGTTGCTACACACTCTTTCTCTGAAAACTGAGCAGACCAAAACTGGAGCAAAATTTGGCAGTTTGGATAAATTAAAGCAAATTGCTGGGACTTTTTAGAAAGACTTGCATGGAGAAGAGCTCCTTTGTGCATGATAGTCAGTGTACAGAACATACACATAATACACACCCAGGTACCAATGTAGATATTCCTCCCTTTCATTAAGAGGCAGAATTGGTAACTCCTCATCCCTACGATCTTGCTTCATACCCTAGAACTCTTTCTAATTAACTCCTGCCGAGCTCCCACCGAGGCAGACGGCTCGATTAGGCTCCCCCATGGTGCTCGCACTCCTGACCACCCCGCGAGATCCCCGCTCCAGGAGACTCTGCCTTGTGCTGCCTGCTGCACACGAGCAGCTTGCCTAATTTCATTAGGGTGATTAAATGTGTCAGTGTAAGAGATCCCCTGGTAACTTCATGAACAGCCTGAACGCAGAATAGAAATTACCCACAAACTGTTGGCAAACAATAATGCTTCAGTATGCATATACATGTAAGAATTAAATCTAATGCTGACCCAACCACATTCAACTACTGTGTGTTCTTAAATTTTCATAAAGACAAGTTAAAGGGGATTATCTATGTTTTTGTAAAATTCATACCATTTCTTAGCTCAAAGCAAATCTTGCCAGACGTTAGCATGCTATTTCAGGACTATCTCAGAGGTCTGTACTAGACATGGTCAACACTTAGATATTCTAGGAATAAAATACCACATAAGTGAATTAACTACTTATTTTGAACCTTAGAAATTGTTAGAGTACTAATCTAAGCAAAGTTTTACATTGCTGTTGATTTTTAAAGATGATCAAAATATTCCTTATGAAAAATTTTCACAATCAATCAAGTCTCCTTTTTTCTCCCCATTTTTTTCTGATAGTTATTTGGTGCTGAACAGATTTCTATTGTTATAAATCTCCACAAAAATAATTCAGCATAAAACAGTCTCCATCTATTGACTCATCTGAAGCCTGTTCACTTTGATCCCTTCTTCCCACTGTTATCTACTATTTCTGCTCCGGATTGCATTAGTGAAATCACTAGAAACGACAGAACAATAGAGAAAAAAAAAGAAAGAAACAGAATGGAAAATACAATTGAAAAACAACACTAGAAAATTAGCACATGGTGAACGTCTACCTCTAATAAATCACTGCAAAATATATGCAAAGATTTACAGCCAACCCCAGTGAGTCACTAGCCTTTTGCACTGTGGCTGCTATACTTTCATAAGGAACAGTAGAAGTTTGCATCTGGCCATAGGATGAGATTGTACTTCAAACATATTGGCATCTGTCTGTGAAATGGGTTTAAGAAACCACAAACAGGAGAAGGAACGCAATTTTGGCACATTTTGGGAAGAGTTGTTGGCTGAAATTGCCCACAGCAAATGAGCCTGATGCTGACAGCTGACATGAGAAACTTTCAGCCAAAGGACCTGAAGTCTGGCAGCGTCATAACACAGCAGTTTTCAAGATGGTGCCCAGGGGACCTTGATTAGAGGCATTACCGTCTGGATAACCAAGAGATGAGAGAGGAGTCTGGCTCCCCCAGGGAACCTGGGGCTTCAGCCTTGTACAGGGTGAACGCTCGCTCATCTGCCTCCCCTGGTCTGCGCTGGGCCAGCACAGCACGGGGAGAGGGAGGGGTAACCAGGTCCCAAACCACTCGGGAGTCAAAGCACAGGGACACTTCATAGAAAAGTAATGGTGGGATGTCAGGGAAAGGAAGTGGCTACCTGGAGTGGTGCTCCCTTGCATTTGGTGTCTGCAGGTACCAAATGTTCATCCTGCCTGTATCACTTATGGAAAAATTTACAGCAGCCAGAGGTCATTTTGACTCAGTATTTAAAAAAAAAACCAAAAAAAAACAACAAAAAAACCCCAACAAAACCAAACCCACAAACTTTCCAGTGACAGGAGGCATTTGGATTACTTAAGTAGTGTGTTATGTTAGCTGTGAAATCAACAGGAACAATAAGTGGCCTGTGAATCAATAGAGGCTGTAGTTTATTAACTTATTAGAAATTTACTGCGTCTTGGGTTTCAGAAACAGTTTCTCAGCTAGTGCTGATACCTAGAAAAATAAAAATGTAAACAGGATACCTCCAGCTTTCAAAGAAACTTATTTTTCCATGTCAGCACACTCCTTTAACAAACTGCTGCAAATTGTTTTCTCATCTTAATAGGCATTTTTAATCAGAAAAGTGTCAGGCACCCTAACAGAAAAAAAAAAACAAAAACAACAAAAAACAAAAACAAAAACAAACAAACAAAAAACACCCAAAAAACAACAACAAAAAAAAACAAACAAAACCCCCCTAGTGATTATTTTAAGTGTGATGTATTGGACATGGCTGAGAAAAAGGGGGAAAAATGAAAATGCTAGTTATTACCTATTATTACCTATTATTGTGACATTATTTAGAACTATGCCAATCCCTTTTATCACTGTAGTTACTCATTTGCTTACTAGACTGAATGATGTAGCATTCTGTTTAAATGCTTCTTAAAAAGAAATGGATGTAGAAAATTAATATCAGTTAAGAAAAAGGCACTAGGTATATAACTTGGATTTAAGTAGCCAGAGATAATGATGTCCTCTATCTGGTATACTTCAGGTACTACAGGAAAATTTAAAAGTTTTCCAAAAAATTATCGAATTCTGTTCAGGTGTGTCAGCATGCAGACGGTCTTAAGAGTTACTAGAATGCATTAAACACATAGTTAAATAGAATGCGATTTAATAGCCTTCCACAAGCAAAGTCCATTGCTCGCTCGTATACTTTTTTGGACCGAATATTGCTTATTTACTGGGGTCTAGTTTCTTTCATTTTACTCACTGAGGGACCAGAAAGCCAGCTACATTTTAAAAACATATTTCTTCCCATGTATGTGGCCTGACCACCAGCACAGCTGGTTTCTGCTTTTTCCTAAAGTAATAGAAAAACTGACATCAGGCATAGCGTTGCCTGGGTTAATGCTGTGACCCAGGATTAGGGAAAAGGGCCTGCAAATGCAAATGATTAAACTTAACTCTGACAGAAATGCTGTTCCATCATCTCAAACACAGCTTACAGCCATGACCTTTTAGACTCAATTCACCATCAGGATCATTTTGCAAGAAATCCAATGTGGTCTTTGCCTTTAAGCTCCTACTCCAGGTCTCTGTGTAAAGTGATGTTATTTGTGTGCTTCCTTCCATAAAGTCCTCAGCATTCTGCAACATGTGGCCATAATGTAGAGCGATGTCCCAAAACCAAAAGTATGTGACTGAACTGCAAGCATGGCTGCTCAATAAGGAAGCATCAAACATTGGCAGAAATTTGTAGTCACTTGCACATGCACAGAAGCAGCCTTTGGGCATGGGCAGAACATTTTTTTTACATGGACAGCTGACAACTATGCACAAAAAATGCCAAAGAAGTTATCGAGTTGCTTACAGAATTCTTCGGTCCTTCTGTCCCGCTTTCCAGGGACACAAGCTGCTGTCCACCCTTCATTGGTATCTCTGCGTGTGCTTTGCTTTTTCTTTTGGTCAGACAGTAGGACAATAGACTCTAGATTGTCATACAACAAAACACATCAGAAAATGTTAAGGATGGCAGCCAAGGGAAAATATTATGACTCAACCTACACGTGGCTTCTGGTCCAAGCTGAGGGCACACAAGGATCAGTGATCTGTTCAGAGCACGCTCCAGCTCCTGTTTGAGCCACATGCTTGAATTTCCGCTGTGCTGAAAGCTGGGAGGGGTGAGAAGGAGGGAAATGGGGGGGGATTCTTGTGCACCCCACAGTCCCACTGCAGTATGGCATGGAGACGGGGCTCAGCTGGGGCTGCCCCAACCATGCCTGATGGTATGGACACCGACTGCACACCACAGGCTCTGACCTAACGCTGTTGGCATCAACACCCAATAACTTAAAAACACGGGCAAATTGAATAAGACCTTAGGTGATGCTCTGCCGTAAAGAAGGCAAAACCTTCTCTTATCCTAAACTGCTGTTAAAGCACCCACCAGAGTGAAGTTTCTGATTTCAGGAATAATGTTCAAAGTATGACGTTAAATCTTCCATTTTCACTTTCTCTGCATGGCATGATTCCTTCTTTGTCAGGTTTTCCAAAACTTTAGCCCAAGCTGATTACCCGCTTCAAGCACTTAAATTGAACACAGAAGTCCAATACTTGTGCTTTACAAATTATCTGCAGGAAGAACAGACAGCATTTTCCCTACGTGATGAATGTGGGATCTTAAGCTCTGACAGAAGACTTGGGCACCTCTTCACAAAAACACAACAGATTTCTTCCAAAAACTCATTCTTGGACAACTATTCCAAGTTGATTTCAATGTTGTACAGTGTTTAATGCCTATAAGAACTAGAAATAAACTAAGAACCTCAAGAGGTTCAAAAGGCCACATGGTTCGCGGCAATCCCCAGTATCAGTACAGGCTGGGGGATGAAGGGATTGAGAGCAGCCCTGAGGAGAAGGACTTGGGAGTGCCAGTGGATGAGAAGCTGGACATGAGCCAGCAATGTGCACTTGCAGCCCAGAAAGCCAACCGTATCCTGGGCTGCATCAAAAGATGCATGGCCAGCAGGTCGGGGGAGGTGATTCTCCCCCTCTACTCTGCTCTGGTGAGACACCACCTAGATTTCTGCGTCCAGCTCTGTGATCTCCAGCACAAGAAAGACATGGACCTGTTGGAGTGGGTCCAAAAGAGGACCACAAAAATGATTAGAGGGATAGAACACCCCTCCTATGAGGACAGGCTGAGAGAGTTGAAGGCTGGAGAAGAGAAGGCTCTGGGGAGACCTTATTGAGGCCTTTCAGTACTTAAAGGGGGTTTATAAGAAAGATGGGGACAAACTTTTTAGCAGGGCCTGTTGCGATACAACAAGGGGTAATGGCTTTAAACTAAAAGAGGGTATATACAGACTAGATTTAAGGAATAAATTTTTTAGTATGAGGGTGGTGAAATACTGGCACAGGTTGCCTAGAGAGGTGGTAGAGCCCCATCCCTGGAAACAATCAAGGTCAGGTTGGACGGGGCTCTAAGGAACTTCATCTAGTTGAAGACATCTCTGCTCATTGCAGGGGGGTTGGACTAGATGACCCTTAAAGGTCCCTTCCAATTCAAACTATTCTACGATTCTATGATAAACCCAACATCCAGGAAGAGGACACTGAAGTAGGGAGGGAATTGTAGGCAAAAATAAGAACATTTCAGAATGACATGAGAAGCAATAAGCACCATATTTGTGAGGGGAATCTCATGACTTCAGGGAGGTACAGAGCAAATATCTACCCCTGAGCTTGGGCTTCTTTCACAGCCAGTGGAGATAAAGGGGCACTTGTCAGGCACAGCACATATCACCCTCAAGAGAACATCTCAAATACGTCAGACAATTTGCATGCTGGCAGTACAAATTTGTTTTTCTATTGATTATAAAAGAGCCTGGGGGATTGGAAAATGTCTGGTTTCAGTCAGATGATTCCCATCTGTCTCAAAAAGGTTCAGCACTTCATTTTGCCATGTAAATATTGCCCTCAGAAGTGTATTTAATAATACACCACTATCTCACTGATTATTTATTTAAATAAAAAGAATAGTAGAATAACTTCAGTTTCCCTAGAGAGGGGATGCCAAAGAGGAATTCAGATTACATATCTCCTGAATAAGTACTTTCGTGTTGCCATTTACTATAGAATCTTAACACATATCAGATGGTTGAAATTAATAGGAAAAATTAATGACAAACCATCAGTTGTAACACTGTACTGAAATAAGTAAAGCCCTCTAGGTAATTACAAAATCTCTCCTTTTTCAGATAAAGGAATTTTAAGGACCTTTGACCTATTTCTGTTAGTCAGGCTTCTCCCCCTCCTCCCTCCCTCCCCTTGGAAGAATATTTCTAACGCTGAACTGGCAGAGGTACCTAGCAAACTACCTAGCAAAGCTTGCATGGGTCACCTTGACTGCAGGCATAAGAGTCTATGCATTTCAGAGAATATTTTTTGGGTCTGATGCAGAACTAATTTTTTTTAAACATTACCAATTAGTTGTGCTTGCTATGAGCTTTACTTAAAGAAATATCACTTTTAATCCCATCCCAAGCCACTGGAAAGGAGTTATCCATGTTCAGTGGGCAGGTGAGGAGCTGCTAAGAGTGGTTTTGCACTGGGAGGTGAGTAGTTGCTGTATCAAGGCTCAGAAAACTTGAGGCTTGAGCTCTTGCAGGATCAAGCCAAGGGAGATTTTTATCTTTACTCCTGGAAATAAATGTATCTTCCCAGAGAAGAGCCATTCATTTCACCTGGGGTCTCAACTGCATCTTGTAAGTAGAGCATTTCCAGTATATTAGAAGTCTGTACTCTAAATTTAAAGTACCTTACTTTAGTGCAGTGAGTCTAAGCCGCAGCACATAAAATCAAGGTAAAAGATTAAGAAGAAAATTATTTGTTTAAGGTCACAAGGCAGCTGAACTGTAAAACAAAGTTATGAGCAGCTCTATTTCTCATTCAGTGTGTTCTCTGGCAGTTTACAACGGAATAAATCAATGACTGCTTTAATATGACTGAAAAGATTATCTACCCACATAGTTGAGTACTATGGGGTTCCTAAACAGATTAGTTTTCAAGTCCTCATTTAGATAGGATCTTGATTTATCAACGGACATAAAAACACATATACGTGCCTTACTTCAGTTAGAACAGGTTTAAGAACGGAGCCTTCTCCTGCATCCAGGACAAAACCAAGACACTGTGCAGGAAGACACGGTCTCGAATCATGCAGCTTTCACGTGGCATAGGCATCTCTGTGTCCTCTTGCATAGTGACGTTCACTTACACAACATTGCATTCATTTTTAAAAATGAAATATTGGAATCAACTTCTCAGGCACACTGCCAGCTCTTTTCATTACCATGAAGGAAGAGAAAACAACCAGGAGACACTTGAAAGCATGAGCTAAGAATTCAACAGTCACAAAAATGTCCTTGCTAGTGATGTGCCTTGGAAAATTTCCAGCATCAGAATCTAGTGTTGGATTTCCTGAGCCAAAAAAAGCTTCATCTTTCCCATGTGAATTAATCTATTTAATATTTAATCCTGATATGGCATCGCATAAAGTAGCGATTCTGAACATGAACTCCAGAAGTCATCCGAGCCCAAATTCTGCCTGTCCTACATCTTTGGGAAGTCTACATTAGTGCAAGTATCTTGGGAAAAGAGAAAATGTTTCTGAAAGTTTTCATTTGTCCAGAGATTTGAAGAGTTTAATAGGGCACTGGAGAGATTAAGTGCGAGATGGTCAAAGCTGCATGACAATCTTCATTTTAGGATGGCATATCACTTTGTGTATATATGGTCTCTATGGGAGTCTGTTACTAAATAATGTATTTTTCCTAAATTAAAATCTAATGCTTAATCATTTCATTATATATTTAACAGTTCTTATTTCAGCTTGCTCGCGAAGTTTACTCAGAGTTCAGCTGGGAAAATGTGTCCTGTCCCTGTGTCCCTTTCTATGTTTGCTTAAATGTATAACCATGAGCTTGTCAAACCATGGCTAAGTGGTGGGTAATGGGAACAAATTTAGCAAATCCATCCATTTCCCCAGCTCAGCGACATGTGCAGTTTACACTGCAGTGACCTAGTTGACGGAGCTGCAAACGTGCACAAGCACCAGGGTAAAATCACTTATGATGGGAACAGCCCATGCTGTTCCTCCTCTAGCTCCATCCCTAATGTTCCCTCAGATCAAGTCCCAACAGCTCTTATGCTTCCATAACAGATCTCATGATACTTAATATTCTCCTTAAAATCCCCATTACATGCTTATTGATCAGAAGCTGCACTTCCCATTAGCTTCTAAACTTTCTGCTTTCGGTGAGTGGTTTGAAATCACAAAGCAGATGTGTGGAAAGCAGCAAGTAAATAAACCAACTTTGTCCATATTTTTTTTCCATTGTACCCATGGCAACCCCCTGGTGCTGGTTCTTGGTTCATGGTTTTTAAGTGCTGGGGTAGGCAACGGATTGCCCAGTAAAGAACTTAGAGTTCAATTCCATAGTAAGCAACATCAATGTACATTGCACTGATTTTGCTGGGCAGAGAATCATATCTGCTTTCCAGATCACGTCCCAGGGCAGCAGTTATATGATTTTAAAAAAGATAAAACACTTTAGAGAAAAAAAAAGAGTGATCTCTTACCATGCATTTACCTTTGAAACAAATCTCAGCTTCCTACTTTCATCGGCTCAGGTTTCATCCAGGCTACAACCTGGGGGATAATACCTTCACTCTCAATTTAGTTTTAAACAGGAAGCAAGAGGCCTCCATAGCACCACAAAAAAAAATGGGAGGGGAAAAAAATAGCCACTGAAATACAGTCCTTCTCTGAAGCCTTTTAAGAATTAATTGCATTTAAAAATATTTTAAAAGTTTGAAGTTGGCTTAGGTGTTTTTTACACATCATCAAATACTCACCAAGTCATGAAGATTAGATGCCCTCTTAAAATTTCTTCACAACTTAGGAAAATACTGCAGTTTAAAAAAAGAGGTACATACTTTCATTTGGTACAAGAGAGTGCAATTCTACAGAAGCCAGTGAACTTATTGTAACATCGTCCAAAATCCTGACCCTGTACTGATGTTTATCCTCGTAGGATAGGATCTATTCCATGAGAAAAATAGGAAAAGATAAGAGTATTGAAGTGTTCATTCTTACAAAGCTTGATGTTGAACTTCAGTTCTTCTGAATTACCTGTCTTATTACACATCTGTATTCTGGACCCCGAGTTACTGAAATATTATAATTCATAAAATTCACAAAAATGGAAATGAAATGTGGAAGAAGACATGTCATTCTGCACTGCAGAGACCAAACCAAAAACACCCCGCCAAAACAAGTCAAGGCATTGTTGGTAAAGGGGTCTATTTTTGGATGGCCAAAGACAGTGCTTGTATATTATACAACACTGCTAACTCCTGAGAGCTCACTTTGGGCAAAGCAGCAGTTTCCCAGGGGATGCTGCCAGGCTGAGATAGCTGACGGTAGTGGAGCATGCCTTTGAGGAAGGGAAGGACACCAGAGACCACATCATTGGAAATAGCAAGAGCTTGTAATTCAGGTAGAAAAAGTGGATTTGGATCCGCAGCCTGACTCTAGATCAAGGGCTGTGGGAGTTCTTCTCATGCCAAAGTGCCTGCATGAGATGCACCACAATGCCAGGGATGCACTCAGTCCTGTTCTGGTGGTCTGGGGGCAGCAAAGCAAGGACCTACAGCAAGAGGGAGCTGTGGCAGATCCGCCAGTCTGGGTGAGATAAGGATCACGTCTAGATGTGCACCCACAGGCCAGTTCATGCTTTAGCGGACTTTTTTTTTGAACGTAGGAATAAACACAGAAAGGGTCTCTGCTTAGTGATGTAATTCTCAAAGCAATGGGGCACCTTGGAGGAACTAAGGCTGTCCTCTCACTGTGCTTTTTCCTTTATGTTTTTTTTAATAATTGAAATAATTTTAATTTAAAACACTTAAATCTAGCAGTGCAAAAGCTGGTTGCAGGAAAAGTTTTAACTGGACAGGAGAAGAATGCTGAACACTGTTTAACTGCGGCTTTGATGCACACTTTGACTATGTCCAACAAATCTATTCCTATGACTTAATTTGCTATTGAACCTGCAAGCATGTAATTTTGAAATAAAGATTTTGCTTTAGGGGAGAACAGAAAACATCTGATGGTGAAAACTGTCATTATCTGGGACATGAGGGAATTCATATTATAGACTGATAGATAATTACAAATGGTAAATGGAGTACTTTCAGAAGGCTTTGTTCATGACAGAAGCAGCACTGAGGTGCCTGTAATTCAGTGTTGGCACAGATTTTCCTGAAAAAGAGATAAGCATTATATACGTTCCTACACTTAGTCAAACTCCTTCCAGTGGTTTGCCTCTTTCTAGGTGTCATTTTAAGCTCTTAAAAACAAGTAATTTAAAAAACCAGGATATGTTAGGAAATATTTATCATATCTGTGCTACTCTTTCATAAAGTATTTCGTTGAAGTGTTTTAAACCATGCATTTCACTTGTGTTTGACCATAAAAGGCAATCAAACCATCCTCCGATTTACCACTGAGCGGCAATCAGCTAGGTCATCAAATTGCTTCATGTACCAGAATTAAAAAGAATAGGATAAGAGAACTACCATCGAATTCTTACCAAAGCAGGAATTGACAAAGCCATACCACCTACAACCATGCTCCCCTCCAATCCATTTGCCGTGGATGTTAGATGCAAAACTGAGGGTAGTGCCTGAGATGCACACTAACATGTCACTGATACTGATGTTCAGGAGGAGCATGTTGACTGGGTTACGGAGGGT
Source organism: Dromas ardeola (assembly GCA_013398915.1). Lineage (NCBI taxonomy): Eukaryota > Metazoa > Chordata > Aves > Charadriiformes > Dromadidae > Dromas > Dromas ardeola. The sequence goes on from VYZM01017556.1 coordinate 154,508, forward strand.
TTTAAACTTGCAGAAGAGGATAAGGACAATCAAGTTATTTAAGAAACCAAAAAGCAAAATAAATCCAAGAAAAATAGCCACTATTGTGTGTCCATTTCGCGACAGTCCAGGCCTTGGCTCAACAGGATCTGTAGGTGCACCAAAGCTCAGGTTGTATGTCCAGGAGTGGTTCATTTCGGACTTTCACACGGATAGGTGAGGGCAAAGATGCCAGGTGCCCTGTGCTGAAGTCCTCCAGCCGTTTCCCAGAAATGTCCCTCCATTACAGGTCACATCATCTCAGGATTCTTGCGATCTTCACTCAGCGGAGATACCTCTTGGACGGTTACGCAGGTGTGAAACGCTGTATCGCAGCACAGGAGCGTTTTCCTGCACTCTGCCTTTCCAGTGGTCAGCTCTGCAGCTAACCCCAGGGCAGCAAAACCAAGCAAACAGTCACCTCAAATTCATCTTTGTTATTTAAACCCAGGATCACGTTAGACGGTCTTTTTTGAGGCTGAGAATGGAAGATGTCTTCCAAAGGCGCTTCAGCATGGTCTCTTCCTTCAGAGCAAACGGGCAGCCCTTCCACCAATGGGCAGCTACCGTTGTTTCCTCTGACAACAAGTGTCTTTCTGAAAATAGAGAAGAAAACAAGTGGTAAAAACAAAATAACCATTTTCATACCAAGATGAAAGTAGGTACAGAATTTTATAACAGTTCCTCCCTTGTTGAACCATAACAAATATTTCTCAGTCTTTTCAGTTTTCTCTCTGATTTTCAGCAGAAAAAATCAGTTTGTTGACATCTCCTTGGCTGTTCCAGTTTTTCCCTCGCTCATGGACAAGGCTATTTTCACCTTCCTAGCAAAGTTCCCCAGGTGAGAAAAGGCAAGGTAAGAGATATCTTTTGCAACAGCTTCCCAGAGGAAGAATTGTATCTTCCTCCCCATTAAGTCAATCAACGCCAAGCAAAACTTCAGTCTTGGCTAGACTTTAATTAAAATGATGAAAATTTTAGGAGAAGCAGAAAGTTTTTCTTTACCCAGAGAGAATAATTTCAAGCGCAGTCCCTGAAGCTCTCGTGTGCTTACAAAGGTTGGCAGAGCTGTGATATCAATTTCACTTCTCCCACATTTACCAGCGGACAGATGTTCTCCTTCATTATTTATAAAGCAGCCAAACACCCAGAGCCTCACATCTCTCTCCCACAACAGACATGAATTTGTATACCCACACGCCATGACTACAATGTGTGTGTGTTGTGAAGCCATAGCAGAGTGCTTAATGGGGCTGCTTAGCCAGCCTTCTGCATGGTTGCAGGCAAATTCCACACAGACATTTCTATAAAAATGGTGATGGATATATATATAGATATATATGCAGGAATTTCTACTCCTTGGTGCAAAATGCGTGATACCCACAGCTTGCTGAACTAAAAAGTATGAAAACTTTTCTTTCAGGATACTCCTAGAATGATTACACCCACAGGCGATAGGACAAGAGGAAACAAGCCTCAAGTTGCACCAGGGGAGGATTAGACTGGATAGTAGGAAAAATTTTTACACTGAAAGGGTTGTCAAGCATTGGAACAGGCTGCCCAGGGAAGCGGTTGAGGCACCATCCCTGGAGGTATTTAAAAGACAGGTAGACATAGTGCTTAGAGATACGGTTTAGTGATGGTTCTTGTCAGAGTTGGGTTGATGGTTAGACTCGATGAGCTGAAAGGTCCCTTCCAACCTAGGCAACTCTATTATTCTATGATTTCAAAATGGACCGCCTTCTATATTACTCCTGAGCACAATGAGAGCTCAGAGATCAGTAGAGATGCAGGAGTTGTTTGTTTTTTTTTTCTTTTACCATATCTTTGTGTCATGGTGAACGTTTATAGCAAGTATTTCTTCTTACTTCTTCCTTACTCTCACAAACTCACTGTGCTAAATACATTATTGCAGTGATTTTGAACTCTAATGTATACAATCTGTCTTTACTTTCTCTTCTGATGAGTAAATTATGTACGCTTTGCGGACCTGCTACTCTTTGGGCATTGACAATCTGAAACGCTGAGGCTTTCCGCTTTTTCCCCCCATTTAGGAGGTTCACGGTAAATCAGATTGGTAAGGGTCTCAGGTAGCATATCTAAGTGAAACAACATTTGAAATCCTCTTTCTACCATTTTAGAAAAAAAAAATCCCCTGTCCAATTCTGGTTGCAGGTTATAGAAGGAAACTAACTGGGACTAACTGTCAATATCCTTTAAATTTACTCATAATTGTGTTTAAAGGAACAGTTAAAGTTTAGTGGAGCAAAACACAAATGAAAGAACAACTGAATAAAAAATACACTGCTGAGTCTTTCTCAGTCACTAATTGTATGACTGAAACAGCAAACAGCTGCACTTTTTTTGGTAGGAAAAAAAGTATGGCAGCATTGCGCTGAAGGAGAGCTTCAGAAGGAAGAATTCACAGGAAAGCGAGAACGTACAGTGAAACAAGCTCAATAAGTAATCAGTGGTAGGTTCTTTTAATAATTCTGCTTACACTGTAGCTTCTACCAAACTAATCGATTCTTTTTCCATCACTTTGAAGACAATTTTGTCTAATCTGTTTGCACATGACTGTTTATTGAGGAATGCAACTAAGGTCAGTCCTATCTGCTTCTCCCTTCTGCAAACCATATTGCAGAATCTGGCTTCAAAATCTGAAGAGACTTAAGGCTGATTTACATGCAGATTAATTTCAGTTACAGATGTGATTTTTTTTTTTTCCAAGCTGAACTGGTTACACCTAGATAATCTGTAGCAAAGATTATAGTATGCCATCATAAACGTTTCTATGTGGGAATTAACTTCACCAGAATAATCACAGGCAAAGGGTCTGAGTAACAGTATTGTTAAAGCATCACAGCCTTGGTGTTAGACAAAGCCGAAGGTTATAATCACCTTAGCAAATGTGACTAACTTTATATATGTATCTCTACTGAGCACAAAATTTAAGTAATAAAATGTAGATCTTTTATACACAGTCACATACATCCTGCATTCTTAAAGAGATATTAAGAGTTCGTATTTACAGTGCTTGTAAAGGGATATTTACTCCCTGGATGGGATTCAGCTGACTAAAATTTTGCGGTCTGACACCAGGCGTGCAGGCACAGCCCAGTGCCCAGGACATTTCTCCACTGACAGCAACCCATCCGGCTCCAGCAGGATGAGTCCTGCCCTGGTGCCCCAGGGAAGGATGCCTTAATGCCTGGGCAAGAGGAGCAGGCCCCACCAATTCAGTGTAAAATACATTTTAAAAGGTTATTAGGCACAACACTGTGAAGGTCAAGCCATGTGTCCACTTAAAATTGAAAGATGACAAAAAGGACTCACTAAGCTGTGCTTCCAAAAGTCTGGGGTGAACTGAAGAGCCTGCAGAGGAAAACGTCTGAAGATCTGGGAGGAAGTCTTTTATTAGTAGCTCGCATATAAAGTGCTAACTTTTTTTACACCTTTGGATGAAGTACAAACCAAATTCAGATTTCAATGAAGCTTCTAAACTCACCCACAAATCCATTGAAAGAATGGGTCTCATTCTTATTTAATGTTAGCATTTAACTCAATAGACATTATTGCTGAAAAACACCTAAAGATGGGCTTGTGTGCTCGAAGATTCACTTGATTATTTTTTTCCTGCAGAGAGATAGCTTGGTTTAATAGATGTTACTTTGCAGCTCTGACAACACTGTCTTACAGGTGACACTCCAAATCTCCATGATTTTACAGAATAGCCTGAACCCTCCTAATTTCTAGCAACCTCAGGGGCTTGCAGGGCCAAACTCTAATTCTGCCAATTCTACTTCTCAGAAAATGTTAATAAAAACTCAATGAAACCTACAGTTGCATTCAAAACAAATAAATGAACATCCAGTTTGTTTCCTTGAATTTATTCGAGTTCGTGTGGAATGGAAAACACACCCAAAGTGATACAAAACGTATGGCCAGGTGAAACAGGCCAAAAGTTCATTTAACATCACCAGTTATTAAATGCTTCATCTGTTAACCGGTTCTGACAGTAGTAATCTAAAGATACAGCAAAACAGACGCCCATCACTGCTCGCACTTTTCTCTGAAGCAGTCGGTTGGAAAAAAATAGATTTCAAAAGATGTTATATCAGCTTCTGGGAACACAGGCATTAATACTGAGCGTGTAAGGCTTCTTTCTGCAGTTGCCACCATGCATTAGTTTGAGCAATACCCTACACCAGTGAAGCTGGTTTTTCTTTCTCACTTTACCCCCAAATAAATACTAACTTACTGAACATATTAGCTTTAAGGCTTTAGGATTATTTTGTTTTTTTTTTTTCTTAAACAAACTCATTCATTATTTCTAATTGGCATATTCTTTACCATCTTCCCTTGCGAAGTTGTGCAATGTGCCAAAGACGATGCTGAATTCACTTTAAATATTTAACAGCTGATGAAATTGCATAAAATAAATAAAATAAAACTTCAAAATATTATTAGTAACTTACATTACTCTCTTACATTATATTTACATTATCCTCCTGTGTTTTCACAGAATCACAGAATCATAGGGTTGGAAAGGACCTCTGGAGATCATCTAGTCCAACCCCCAATAGTTTTAGAGGAGCTATAAAGAAACCCACAAGCCTTAATAAACCTGTTGTTCAGTTCACATTAAAATCAATGTTAAAATAGTGATTTTCCCTCATTTAGGAACTTAGCTTCTACTGAAAAGTTAATATTTAAAAAAAATCATAATATTTCAAAGACAATCCCAGATGAAATTGGAAGAAGGAGGAATCAATTTTTTGACCTGATACCAGAATGATGTTAGGATTACTATATTTTTAAGTTTTTATACACTAAACCTTGTCTTCCAGATGAGAAACTGAATTATTTTTTAACGGGAAGCATCCACAACCAGAGTTGTCACTTGAAATAATTCTTTCAAACACAGCTGAAAGATGGGGGACTGCATGGGACTTCACAACACTGAAACAGAATTCCTGTCTGTTCTGTTTTTTCCATGCCCTAAATCACGCTGTGAGATATCAAGAGACACAGGGTAAGTCTTTAGAAGTAATCGAGAAGACAGAGAGGAGGCTTTATGGTCCACATGTTTAGGTATCTCCCAGCTCCCAAAACCTTCTATCTGGGGGAGAACCTCTTGCATGCAGACTTACAGACTTACTTTTAGGAATTCACAGTCATGAAAAAGACAGATATGAAAACAAAACCAACATAAGCGCAGAATACAGGTCCACCACGGTTGTAAGCCATACTATTTACTCACAGGAAAAATTTAACAGTGCGCTAAAACAGCGTGAGAAAAACTTGAACCGTTGCTTTTGAAATAAAAGCTACTTTTATTTAGTATTTTAAAAGTTAAGGCGACCCCTCCTACACGAGAAGAGGCTTTTTTTTTTTTTTTTTTTTTTTGCATAGAAATGTGTACGGTACCAGTAAATGAGACAGACCCATTCCTGGGCTGGGCTGGGCTGAAGTGATGGGGAGCGTGTCCCAGAGACTCCGCCGGGATGGCTGCAGCAGAGGGAACAGAGAGCACCTCCTCCGCGCCCCGGCTCTGCCCGAGCTTTTACGCCCTGCATCAAGCCAAAGCCACTTCAGCCAATCTCAGTTCGCCATTTCTCCTTCACAAACTTTTTTTACACTTATTTAGGAGGGGGGTTGGCATGGAAAACTGGAAGAAAAACCCACCTGCATCTCTCTTCCACGGCACACCAAGGTAAAAAAAGCCACCTAAGTCTCCGG
>VYZM01017556.1:160850-226427 GCA_013398915.1 Dromas ardeola
AGAGGGTGGGCTACACTCTTTTCCCACTCTTATTGCCGTGAAAGACTTTTGGGTTGTTTTTTTTTTAAATAAGCAGGTATAAATACCTGCTCAGCAGCAGATCGGGAATGCGATTTGCAAACATGTCAAAAGCAGAAGATGTGCCTTGTCTGTGATTTATCGGTCATCTGCTTTGTCTGTATTTTCCACGTGTATCTTTACGTTTTTAGCATTTACAGATCGAATGAGCACTATGGTTTCTGTGTGCAGAAATCTGTGTTTCCAGAAATAAGTGTAGCACAGAAATAGCATATGGCTTGAAAACTATGCAGTACGGTGTCTTTCTGTTCCTACTACTATCTGCTACTACCTTTTACACTTCTACTGCTCTGGTCTTTCTACAGGAGAAAAAAAAAAAACTATGGGGAATGAATCATTGGATAAAAACACTAGAGGAAAAATATTCTGGAGTACGCCTTGCTCTGTTGAACACCTCTTAGCTCTGGTTCTTGCTGAACTTCTAAAAAGTGTCTTTTAAATTTGTAGATCACAGTTAAAGCCTGTAAAGTGATCGTCATAGTCATATTCTACTTCAGCTAGACTTAACCTTTTATCTAATCACACTTGTCAGCTTTTTCACCTTCTCTGGCTTAAACACAGACAAACCAATGCACTTATTATAGAAAAGCGGCCCAGAAAAAAGGGTGCTGTGGAGTCTCTTCACAAAAGCTGTACCCCAGTGGAAGCCTAGATGGAGAACCCTTACACATTTTTTGTTGTACTAGAAACAGTATTTTGTTCCAAAATTCAACTTAAGTAAAACTATTCCATGAAATGAAGTAAGAATTTTCTGAAGAAGTAAATCAGGAATACATCTAATACCATCACTTTCAGAAAATACTCAATATCACAATTTTGCTGATTAGGCCTCCACTGTAGACTATAAACTGCTTCTCCCAGAAACCAAAACCAAAACCGAAACCAAAACCAAACCCAAACCCAAAACCTGCTAATGTCACATTCAGAGAGAGAGCAGGAGCATATTTTCCTCAGAGATGCCTAACTAAAAATAAAAATATAAAGGGTCATTTTTTCAATGTCACTTATAAAAGGTGTACTTTTGTAAGTTGAACTTTTATAAGTTCTCCATCGTGGCATCTAGTTACTAAACCAACCACAGTTACCAAATGCACATACTTCTAATAATTTTTCAGCAGCATGAAAATGTGCTCCTCTAGGTGTTAAATTGTACTTCACTACCTGATGCAAAGTCAGATGAAACTGCTTACTACTCTCTACTCTGCCCTGGTGAGGCCTCATCTGGAGTACTGTGTCTAATTCTGGGCTCCCCAGATCAAGAAGGACAGGGAACTGCTGGAGAGGGTACAGCAAAGGGCTACGAAGATGATTAGGGGACTGGAACATCTCTCTTATGAAGAAAAGCTGAGGGATTTGGGTCTTTTCAGTCTGGAAAAAAGACGACCGAGGGGAGATCTTATCAACGCTTATAAATACTTACACGGTGGGTGTCAGGAGGATGGGGCCAGGCTCTTTTCAATGGTGGCCGGCAACAGGACAAGAGGTAACGGGCACAAACTTGAACATAGAAAGTCCCACCTCAACATGAGGAGGAACATCATTTCTTTGAGGCTGGCAGAGCACTGGAACAGGCTGCCCAGAGAGGTGGTGAAGTTTCTATCTCTAGAGACATTCAAAACTCACCTGGACACGTTCCTGTGCAACCTGCTTTAGGTGACCCTGCTCTGGCAGGGGGGTTGGACTAGATGATCTCCAGAGGCCCCTTTCATCCCCTACCATTCTGTGATTCTGTGTAAAGATAGCTGGGTTGAAAAATGGTTTGGAATTAATTTACCTGTTATGCACTTGGAAGTTTTCAAAAAGTGGGTTGTACCAACAAAAAAAATTGTCAACACAAACAAATCGTGGGGCAGTTTACATACCTGATTCATTGTTGTGAACGTTGTTTTGTTTCACAGATTATGATTCAGAGCATCTTGGCAGCATTGCTAATTGCCAGTGTGGGTCAGTGAAGAGCAGGCAGGCTGCCATGCTCTGGATGGTGTCCATTTGGAGCTGTAATTCAGAGGTCCTGGTGATGCTTCAGGAATTACACTAAGACATTTGACTTGAATTACCAGTTTTGTTTAACAAAAAATAAAAGTTGCTAGGGAATCCCAGCATCTCCCATGAATTTTCTGTGTACCTTCCCCTTCCGAACAAATGTTGTGAGTTTTAGTAAAGCCTCTAATATCATACAGAAGAGGTAAATGAATCTCGCGGGGAGCAATACTGAGAAGACCTGCTGTTGTGCTCCTCAGTGCAGCAGTCAATAGCTGCATCTGTACTGTTCTTCACAGCAACACCCAAGAGGCCACCACCCCAGTTCCCTGGCTGCTACAGCTGGAGACGCATAGCAAGGTGGAGAACTGCGGGTATACCCACGCATAAGCCAGGTGGACAGATGAGGGATGAGGATTCATGTGTGAGGTTGAGGTTGTGTCCATATGATAGTGATATCCTGATTTCAGAAGCTGTCCTTAAAATTACGAGAATATGAGAGATCTTTAAGTTACTTTCATATGTTCCTATGAGAACTGCTTTTACTGTCCTCATTTATAATTTCTGTAATTTTCCCACTGCTCTTTGAGAAAGACCCGGTTAGTCCAGATTGTTTTGCTCTGCATTTTGCTCCTCAATTTATCATTTTTCAAGATCAGCTTCACACTAGGGGTAACATCCATTCTAACGTTCTCAAAAGAAAAAAAGGCTTCCTGACTCTTTCCCCGGTTTTGGTAAAAAGACTTTAAATTTGCGTCAGTCATCATAATTGCATTGGTTTAACATATGATATTGAGTGGTTCCTTAGCTCGCTCAGTGACATACTCTGCACACCCTGAGATACTGAAGAGCAGGAGCACAGTACATGGTTTTGCCAAGTAGTTGTTTTGTTAACAGTGGAACCATTTTGCTTTGCAGACAGTGATAAAATAAGGAGAAACCATAAGGGAAAAGGAGGGAAACTCTTCCCTTCTGCCTGTCCACAGCTGCAAACATTCATAATTCCTAAAATCCTTGCTGCAAAGATTTACCAATGAATACTGCAAGTGAAACCAAAGTACCCTCAGATTTATCACAATATCTCATAGGCTATAGCTTGAAACCCAGCTAGTTGATTACTTACAAAAAATGGCAGCAGATAAAAAATGCATTGGCCTCGATTCCATATTTAGATGTTTTGGATGGCACAGATTTCACAGTTTGTGAGTCTGGGGAGAGAACAGTTGATGCGAGTCCAAGATTGAAATTGCTCATAATCTCCTTATTCTGCACAAAGTATATGATGACAAGACTCTGAAAGCAGCTACTAAAATTTAGGGCTAGATACAAAAATTTAGTCATTCCAGTATTGCAATAAAGGATAAGAGTATATTACATCATAATAAAACCGCCATCAGAAGATTTGAAATGCCTTCTTAACACCGTGGAGGAAGATTATTTCTTGTAAGCCAACAGAGAATTTGGGAGTCAAACATAGTTCTCTCTGCCTAGAAACAAGCTTTAGGTTCAGTTACCCACACAAAGGTATCTAATTCCTTGAGAATCCCATCCAACCCTCTTCTGCTAATCCAGAGGTCTCCAAAAGGTGCTATCCTGGCAAATGCATCAAATACCTCATTGCATCTCAAGTCACGCTAGATATGCATGGGCAGTCGCTGGGTCTCCAACAGAACAGATAGCCATGAAAATTCCAGGCAGTTCTTACAAACCGTAGTGAAAATAATACTTCCATCAATTGCTGGGTGGCTGTTACAGTGATGCAAGCAAGGCAATGTTCCACAAAGTGGTCTAATAAAACATATTGTCTGTATTTGAGACAAGAGCTTGTGTGCCTAAGGCTTATCTGATTTTCCAAGTATACTACCTGGCCTAATAAAAGATGTTACCCCATCTAGAAACCTTGTCTTACCTGTCCTTTGACTATCACAGCAACAGCGACTCGACCGTTCAGTGGGCCAGTTCTTTCAGTTGATGTCTTGTTTCTGAGGGATGATTTTGCATAGGCTTCTGCAAGGCTCTGAAATGCCTGCATGAGCTTCTTTCTCATTTTTGGACTTCATCTGAATTTCTATATCACAATCAGCTGGTGTTTAATTTACCTTCAGATTCTAAAGATGCATCAGAGTCCCAGGGTTTGGATCCAGAGAGCAGATCCCAGGTGCTCCCTGACTCCACAGTGTGTGAACACTAGTTGTGGTTACATCCCCTCTTCTTTCTCTAACCAGACCCAGTGAGCCCCTATCAGGGTGACGGAGGGATACTCCAGCTTCAGGGGCATCACACAGTATATCTAGGCAGACTAAGCAGGACTAAAATTTTTCTCTTTCCAGTTGTTTTCCTTCCCAAGTTTGTAGTAAATTTAAACCATTCTTCCTGTAGCTTTGCACCTTAATAAATGCTTACTTCAGATTATTTTGAAGTTGCCAAAGAAGTTCCTATGTTTTTTTCTATTCACTAGACACAACTCATGCCCAGAGTCTTCTGCCATCAGCAGGTAAGAGAAAGGCAACAGGAATGCTTTCAGAAATCCAGCCACAAAGACAGAAGTGTCTTCAAAAGACATGAGACTGCAGGTGACACAAATATCTGTGCCTCATTTCACTGTTGTAATAGGTTATATATGAGGAATGTCTTTCTTTGCTGAAGTAAAGGGGAAATCAAGGCAGCAGAAGGAACTTTTTGTTCAAAAGGGCAGAGTGGGAACTATGAAGGAAGTTCAGATTGTTATTTGGGCTTTATCCAGCTTGCCTTGCTTTTATGCAACATGGGAGTTAGCTTATATTCTTGTTCCCTCTAGGGGACATGTGTTTCTCTGACCCACTGTCACTCAGAAAGGACAGGGCCTACCAGAGTCAAACCAGGGGTGGGAAAGCTGCACGGCCAATGCCAAGTGTATGGCACAAGTTTCATTCTCCAAACCACTAGTAGCATCTCTCTCTTTCCCTTGTGTAGCCAAAGGAGGGCACTGCATGCATTGCTGACACTGGTCCCAGAAAGGCAGATGTTCGGTGTAGCTGCTGATTGAAAATGAAAGACAGCAGAGAAAAAAAAACAAAGGACTACAGAAGACAGGTCAGGCACTTGCATTTGGTTGGCGGAGCCTTTCCCCAGCAGAAGTCCCTTGGAGATGTTCTCCATCCTGCCTCATTGACAGGGTGTACCCTAGAAAAACAGATTACAGGCTTTTCTCTCTCCTTACACACTCTTTTGGCTCCATCACTTCTAGTGCTCCCATTGGAAATCAGATGGGTCACTGGAAATCACAGCCTCACCCAGAGGAACTTTCTGTTTCCCTTGTTGCCTGGCCACAATAAAGGCGGCGCAAAGACGAGCAGGATTTTGGATTGTTATTTTGCAGTATGTCAAATCATAAAGGCTCGAAAATCACATCAGACTTTTCAAAAAAAGGTTGGGTTATTTGAGCCCTCGGCTTGCATTGCCCTTCTGGAGGTAGGTGTGTGCCTCTGTATGCATGCAAGCAACAGGGAAAGAGGAATATTTGTGATGCTCAGTGTTCCATATTTAGCACCTGCAAGCACATCTGTTCACTGTGTACCCAGTAATCAATGCTATCCCTCAACAGCCTCCCTAACAGCCTCTACTACAGCTGCTCCTGCAGAGTGATCCTACCACCCAACAGTTCTCCACATCTTCCTGTGCTTCCCAAATTCTCATGTAAGTCCCTCTTACACCTCAAGAAGTTTTGTGTCCACCTTATCAAAGTCCTCAGGACTGCAGGAGGCTGACACAGACCCAGAGCTCTTCACCCTTACACCATTTTCTGATCTGTTGTTTCTTTGGTGAAAGATTTTCTCCTGAGGAATAGAAAGGGAACAAAACTAGTGAGTTTCTCCTATTCAGAGACCATCTCTTGAGATGAGGAAGGGGAAGAGCTATTTTTCTCTAGCTTTGACCTCTCTGGCCACTCTGCTCCCCACCAGAGGCTGGGACAACGGTGTAAGTGTCAGAGCTTGTCTGTGATTTGGTAGATGGCTGGGGTAGTTTGCTTTCTGACATTATCTCCAGCTCAGCTGAAATCTGGCATCTCCTTACTTATTATAAGACCTGGCACCACCCAAGCTAGCAATGCACACACGTGTCAGGTCTGCCACAGGAGGAAGGTAGGACACTGAGCTGTTTCAGATTTCTGAAGGTGCTCTTGCTAAAGTGCTTCATCTTACTTTTCTTAGCAATCACTTAGCAGTTCCTTTGAATCAAAAATGATATTTTTTTTTGTATCAGTTACAGTTCATACTGGATGTGAGACTTATACTTCCTTCAACCAACAATCTGTTTTCAGCAGAAGGAGGGAGGCAGCTGTGGAGCTTACCAAGATCAGAATTAAATGTACGGAAGAAGAATGGGCTAAGGTGAAGAAAAAGATCAGAGGACGATGAAATTATATGCCTTGAAAGATTGGCACAAGTGTTAAATTTGTTTCACAGCATGAAGATCATCTGGTAGCTAGAAGGTTATGTCTATACTACTGTGGGAAATTTAGTTGTAACCTGTGGACACTCGCTTTTGTTCCTGTCGTCCTAGCTGTTCTGAGTAACAGCTTTTTGTAAGTGACACTGACTTGGGCATCAACCGTCTGGGCCTGGCTGGTTCTTTACAAGCCCTGAAATATTTGCTGCCATGGTTTCCCTGTTACAGGATCCCGTGCTAATGGGCTTGAAGCCAGGTCAATTATTTCTCAACACCGGTCAGGTGCATCTTGCAGTAGACAACTGCCCACTCCGATTTCTCTGGGTTTTCTCACATGTGTAGGACTTTCTGGGTTTGTCTAAGCTATGGAGCCACAGACACCCTCCATGCTGTCAGGTCCAAGAGTATACCTTGTTCAAGTCCCAGATCCACTTGAGGGTGAGACTCAGCCCACATCTCTTCTGACTTCTCCTGTACCTTGGTTTAAGAAGTGAAGTGGGCATATAAATCAGCTGCTTTTCCTGAATTACCCCATCCACATCCCTGAGCTGGACAACCAGGAGCTGCAAGGCAAGCAATGATCAGCTGAGACGCAGGCTGGGGCATGTCAACACCATGACTGAGTAGTACTTGTGTTATAGAGGTGGCAGGAACAAGGGCACAACAAGTTTGGGATCTGTCCCTAAGAATTTACCAGCTGCTGTTATTGCTTATGTTCTGGATGATAAAAAGGGCCATATCCATGGTCAGGACTTAAACTGGAGTAGAGGTACAACTTTTTTCCTTATGTTTTTGATAATGAGTACCGTATTTTTTTATCATGATTTCTTTAAAAGGAAACGCTTGTTGGGCTTTTCTTTTTTTTTTCTTTTCTTACATAAATCTCTTGTTTCTAGATTGATTTGGTTCTGTGAGAATCAAAACTTTCATTTATAAAAGCTTTCACTTATTTAAAAATGTTTCAAACATGACCCCAGTTAAAACTGGCCCATGAAAACTACAGAAAAAGAACTTCAAAGTTACTGGCTTTATATACTGTGCTTTTTTTCCTAAAAAGGTAACTAAAAAAAGTCAAATAATGTAGGTAAATCTGGAAGACTCAGAAGTTAAAAGAAGTTGAAGTAACTATTGGTTTTAAAATGGAATAATATACAAGAAGCCAAACAGTGGATATATTCATTTGATTTATACATGCATAAAAAAGACACATTTTGTGTCATTCTGAGAATTTCATTAATATTCAAAGAATCTGACTAGGGACTCAAAATTACTAGCTAGTGAATTTTTGTGTCTATATAAGTCAGGAGCAGAATCTATATTTCTAAAGTGTTGTCCCATTCTTGCCTCTCTCAATTGGTCCTGGAGGAGTAGTTTTTCCACCAACATATTCTGTTTTCTGGAGGATGAAAATTATTTCCATCCATTTCAAAGCAAAGCACAGATTGTCAAAGCATAGTAACAAGATTTCCCATGTAACACAAACTGAACTTCTTAAGAGCAGGCATCTCGGAGAATTTAAAAAGAATATTTTCAACTCCACAATTGTAATTATTCTGATCACTTCCAATCCGTGTATTTAACACTCCAGCCTACCCTTATGGAAAAAGAAGACAATTTTTCTGCCTTGCTTACAAGTCCCTCCCGCAAAATGCTTCTCTGCTACAAAAATGTTGAGTCCTAGTTTGAGACAGATTCCACTCTTGTAAAAAATATAGGTGGAAGATGGATAATGCGTCTCTCTCATGTCTTTCTGTTGCTTTAGCTCCACTTTTTTTTTTTCCCCTAGAGTCTCTCCCAAGCTTCCATTTTCTTAGTCTTCCTGAGTAACACTTCTTCAGGTAAAATTTAAAATGTTCTAAGCCTGTTGTGATGGAGTGGGGCTAAAATACGACTTTCAATTTTCAGAGTAAGACTTCAATTAAGCTTAATCAAAAATAAATATTTTGAAGGTTTTTCTCTGAAAGCTTAGTGGTTAAAAAATAAAGTTGGTGCAAATGCAGGAGGAAGATGGTTTCATTCTCAGAATGTTTATCTCAGAAAAATATATCAGAGGATGTCTCACAAAAATATCAGCTCCATGACATTTTTCACCACCCAGGAAAAGCGAAGTTTACCATACTTCTGAATTACGCATTTGTGAACCTGTAGTACCTGATGGCTCTGCAGCTGGTCTGTGGAGACCTGCTGAGCAGTGAAACTGATGGTCTCTTTGTTTTAATTAAATTAAAAGTAAATGCTAAGTGTGCATTTTGTTTTATGAGAAGCTGAGCGTGCTATAGCTTCTTTGATTCCAGAATTAGGCATCTATAGTCTCCCACAATTTCATCAAATACCTACAAAAACTAACACTGGCTTTCACTAACATTCTTAATGAACGATATATCCATGCATCAGGTTCATCTTTTGACATGAATTCCCCATCAACATTTGCACATACATTTCACATCTGTCACTCAGATGTACCCAAGGCATGATTTGTGCTTAAATTACAGAAAAAAATAATTTGAATAACCATGTTTCAGGTATTACAGGGATTTCAGAGTGTTACACATTTGGAAGCATGTTTTAACTAGGAGCAATTTGTAAAATATATATTTGCTTTCTGTTTCCTATTTTAGGTCTAGTTGTAGAAAAAGATTTTGCAGCAGATGTAATACATGCTGCCAACAAGAGCAGCCATGTTACACAAGAGCAAGGTTTCTTACAAAATTCGGTAGATTCTTTAGCAAGATGACAGCTGTTTTTTCTTGGCATTAGTGATTACAAATCCCTAAGAGAACATTTTGAAGGCTTTGTGACAATCCTGGCCAAAAATGTAATTGAATGAGGAGATCAACATTCACATTCTGCAAAAAACAGTTTGCCGAATACTTGTCATGTTCCATAGTTAGCGTTGCCACCTTCTGAAAACAAGAACAGACAACCTAGTCCAATGGCTGCTGGGCATGTGTCGTAACTTTAACAGCAACCAGCAGATCCGTAGCAGAACTGACTGGCTGATAGGAAACCAGCCACGTGAATACCCACATGGTAAACACTGGGTGAAGAGTTCCTTGCCAAACGCAATGACTGAGGTGAGCAATAGAGCAAGGGGTACTGAGGTGTTTACTTCTATTATGCGGAAGTTTGTTGTAGCGGGGGTATGTGTGAAAGTTGCAAACGCACAGTGTTTCCTTCCTTCTCTCCTCAGTGAACAAGTGGGAGGCCGGGGCACACTTCCCTTGTACTGGGATCTGCTGGAAGATGTGATGGTGGGATCGCCCTGATGTTTCAGGATGTGTCCTCAGTCACAAGTTCCTCTTCTAACCCAGAGTCACGATCCAGATTGCAAACCTAAAATGGGTACTCAGGCACCTGATTTTGGAACTCAGAGGCTTCTGAAAGTCAGCTCTGCTTACGTTGCTTTCTTGTGACCCACCTGTGATAGAAATGACCCACCTGTGTCTTAACTCCGAGAGGTCAATGGGCTACAGAGGCTGAGAGAACAGGACCATGCAAGGGGGAGGTATTACTACTGTGCAAACCACTACAGCTTCTGTGATTCATTTCAATTATAGGACTTCAGAGCAGAAGAGCATTAAAATGTTGCTGTCTTTGGTTTTTGAGAGTCAAAGAGAAGAGACTGCCTTGGGTTTTGATTTAGAATCATTCTCCCAGAACCAGATTTATTTCCTTTTTCTGTTACCCTAGGAACTGAGCTGCATTCAGGAAGGCAAACGGGATCAGGCTCCAGGGCTCAAAGAGAGAACAGCTTCTCTCAGCCAGATTTCTACCAGGAACCTGGAAGCACAGCACAGTAGCTATTTTCCCCTGGAACAGGTCTTTCCTTGGATGCAGCTGCTCCCATGGGCTGAGAGGGCACATCTGTCTCTGACTTACAGATTCAGTGGTGGGAAAGTTAAGCTTTAGCCTTTATGACTAAGGTTAGGATGAGTTTGGTAAAAAAATGCACAAGACAAATATATACCTGTGGAATAATAGCTGTGTTAAGAATTCTTATATTTAATCTGAGATATGTGCATTTGATATGAATACATTTTCCAGGTGGCAGATTTTTTAAGTCTGTCTCAACAAAACCGAGCCCATCTTCCAGGATCCCTGAATGCTTGCAGGTCAATCAGCCATAATTTTCCAATGCCTAACACATACAACTCAACCACTAGGAAGCTAAATTCTACAAAAGCCTCAAATACAGGTGTATGCATGCAGGAAAAATCCTCAACCTAATAAGCAATAATCCTGGCAAAGCATAGGCATTATTTTTTTTTCTGACAGAGTGAGTCCCTGAGCAATATTAGAATGTAAAAGGAGAGTTGAGAAATATTTATGTGCCGGGCAGGTGCTAACTGCTGCTGGGCATACAACTGGCAATTACATTTTAACAAGAGAACAGGCAATTAATTTTTTTTCTATTCATTAGGATAATAAATATTTGAACGGTAGTGCTTGATCACCATCTGGATTTATGGATTATTGTGTTTTGAAAACAGGTATTTTTGCTGTAACATGCTGCAGATCTCTGCACATGAGAGATGTCATTTGTGTACAGTAGGGAAGGGGAAGGCCCTGGGGCTGTACTTAACATAAAAGACAAAAATGTTGAATTCCTCAATGGAAGGATAAAAAAAAACAGCCTCGCATTTTTGCTTGGATCCTAGGGTTTTGTGTCATTGCATGACTTCTCCTGTGAAAGGTACTATCATATCATTTAAATTAAAGTAGCAGAAGGTAATTTCCTGAAACAGGAAATGTGCTAAACTCTAAATGATTTATTGCACAAGGGCAAGTGCACATGAGTGACTTCACCTGTGGAGGCAGCCCCTAGGGAGAGCCTAGGCAGGGAGTTCTCTTCAGTGGCCCCACAGCTCAGTCTTCACGATGGCTTCAGGCAGGGAAAAAATATCTCTTTTCAGGGAAGTTCATTTCCAAGGCAAGTGCTAGTCTTGCTTTATCTGTAGAGCAAGCAGTAAGAAGCTGGGGGGAAAAATTAATCTAATAGTGGTGGTATTTAGAATTTCAAGATGTGCTTTGCTCAAAATGATTCCTATCCAAATGGGTTATACTTCTACCACTTATTTAGTGTGATTTCTTTTTTTTTTTTTTTTTTAAGGCCATGAAAAAGCTAGGTGCATGGAGCCAAGGAAATCCATTTAGTGTCTAGAAACTTTTCCTCAATCCTGCAGGTATACTGAAACCACTGACTGTTATCCCTATATGTTCGCTCCACAGGTTTGCTGTGCTTCCACGTTTGTCTGTATCCCTCTCTTTTTCACTCTTGCTTTTGGGATTTGTTGTTGGGGTTTTGAGGTGGTTTTTTTTTCATTATTTGGTAAGAGGACCACTTTTTGTTCAGAGTTTGTACAGCATCTGTGGAGTTACAGTCCATGAGTGAGGACAAGGATAATGGGGTTACAGCCAATGACTACTGTCTTGGGAACAACTACTGCGGAGGCAGCAAATGCTGCTTGTCTTTCTGAAGGTAAAATCTTGGTCTTTTCTACCTGTTTCTGTTGAGTACAACCAAAAGATGGCAGCATTTTACTCAGCATCGGTGTGTGAGCCTTGCAACTGTTTACAGGCTGCAACTCTACATTCTCTCTCAGATGAAGCAAAAAATGCAACTTATAAGTGACTAGTCAGGATTTCATTATAATCTCTGCTAAATCTAAACCATTCCAAAATGCGTTTATACCATAAGTAAGAATAATTACTATCCTGGAAACGTATTTTTTCAATATTTTTTTTTTAAAACTGTTTAATCATTGTTTTGGGAGATTGGGAAAACAATGGGGTTTATTTTTAGTGTGGTCAGGTTTTTTTTCTGTGTACCTTTATGTTTCCCACCAACTCACAGCTGTAGTCAGACCTGAAACTCTGTTTTATTAATTTTGGACACGTGAAAGAAGAGACATGGGAAACTTTGACAACTCCATGAGTTTTCTCTCCAGTGAATCATAGAATCACTCAGGTTGGAAAAGACCCTTGGGATCATCAAGTCCAACCATCAACCCCACTCTACAAAGTTCTCCCCTACGCCATATCCCCCAACACCACATCTAAACGACTCTTCAACACATTCAGGGATGGTGATGCCACCACCTCCCTGGGCAGCCTATTCCAGTGTCTGACCACTCGTTCTGGGAACAATTTTTTCCTAATATCCAGTCTAAGCCTACCCTGTTGCAGCTTGAAGCCATTCCCTCTTGTTCTATCGCTAATTACCTGTGAGACGAGACCAGCACCAACCTCTCTACAATGTCCTTTCAAGTAGCTGTAGAGAGTGCTGAGGTCTCCCCTCAGCCTCCTCTTCCTCAAACTAAACAGTCCCAGCTCCTTCAATCACTCTTCATAAGATTTATTCTCCAGGCCCTTCACCAGCTTCTTTGCCCTCCTCTGCACTCGCTCCAGCACCTCAATGTCTCTCTTGTATTGGGGTCACCAATAAAGATTTTTGTTTAATACTTCCCCCTTTCAAAGAACTTTCCATTCAGCATTATTTCAGCCACAGGTGTGTGGAAGGTGAAGCAAATAGAGTTATGTGGCTTCTTAACAGGTACCTTCTTCGCACTTCTCTTCTTGGGTACCCGCAGATACTTTTACAAATGCCACAAAGCACCTCTGCATCTGTAGGTGCAAAATACATTTGAAAGCCCAGTCTGAAGTGACTCGTGATGCTGTACTAAAAGTCTATGCACAAAACTGCCTTTGCTTCTGGACCAGATTATAAAAGCAGCGCTTGAAACCTTGCAAATAGCTTTAAAAAACAGGTAGTTTAGCTGACACTATTAAAAAAATCAGGTTATTTATATCTTAATTTTTAAAAAATAATGAGCTTTTCGTTTTAATTTCCCCCCCCAAGTTTATGAACACTCATGTATTTGCTAAATTGCTTCCAGTCAGATGATATCTTGCAAACTCATGTAGGTAAAATAGCTAATCAGTACCTGGAATACAAGCACTTGGTTAAGTGAACCTGGATATGAGGGTATTAGTGTGCAACAGCAGTAACATTAACACTTTGTCTTAAAACCTTTCCCAGTCTCTCAGCTAATGCAGATGAAGGGTTAGAAAACACTCTTCTTTAATCTATTGTCTGTTTGTCTTTAGGCTCAAAGAGCCTCCTGGGTACTGGTTGACATTTTGAGGTCTATCAGCCTAATTAGAAGGGCTGCAATTCCAATTTGTAAATGCAGCCTGGGTGATGTGCGCTAAATACTTCATCTCTGATGCCTGGTAGATGTCCACACTTGCCGCTGTTGGATCAGTGCACCAGCGCCTGCTCTCCGCACATATGTGTGTGCGCTTGCAGCAATGGTACTGGGATGAAAACTGTTCAAGGAGACTGGGAGCCGTAGGTTATCCATCACTATCACCACAGAGTCCCCACAGGGACCGTGGGTAAAAGGCTGTCACCAGCACCCTGCGGTAAGTCCTTTTGTTTGCTGGTTTTCATCATCTTTTCACACTGTAGCTGGGAAAAAATGTTTTCAGCTTTAAACAAATGACAGGCTGTTTTGCAGCAGAGAACAAAATTACTGTGTGGAAGGTTAAAGATGGTCAGCTAATCCAGCCTGAGTGTGAGAGACCAGCTAAAGTTGCTGGTGCTATCTCTAACAATAGGTTTCAAGCTTTTCAGGAAATCATTTCACAAGATGCTCCAATGACAGCTCACCCTGTCTAAAAGGTTCTTCATACTTTATTTATGGCTGAACCTCATTGAAAATGAGTATCGTGTGTAAGAAAATGCTCAGCCCTTATAATCTGGTAAAACTTGCTAAAGTTTCTTTACATCTTTGCTATAGGGAAACTGGAAAGAGGTATCGTCAAGGCAGATGGGACTGATGGTGTGAGAAATCATCGCCCTGTGGGGCAGAAGAATTGAGGGGGAAATGGAAGTCCTCATCCCTTGCCCTGTGACCTAGCCAAGATGAGATAATTGTCTGCTTTTCACTCCTTGGGAACCGGACTGCACGTCACGTATCTTTGAGGCAATGGGGAATAACGGCACTGGTGTGAGGAGCATTGGCCATGTGAGGTTAAGTAGTCAAGCCATGAGTTGCTGAGGCGATGCTGGGGAAAATAAGTAAAGTTACGAGTTCTGAAAGGGTTAATAAATCAAACTCAAAGAAACAGATGTTAGGCAGTTGTCTAAGCCATCCATTGCTTTTAATTTGGTTATTTTTAACTGTCAAAGTAAAGCCAAGGAGAGTAGCTCTGTCTGTTAGTTACACTGAAATCACAATCTCACGAAATAAAGTCTTGGCACACCGAGCAAGTTAATCCATTTGAAAATAATTCTCAACACAGAAAATTTTGTCTAGAGATTAGTTTATTGCCAGTCAGTATATAGAGCCTGTCCATTCTGCCAGCCACAGGATCCACTGGGAATAGAAATGAAGCTGTGGATTAGGATCGTTAGATCTCCAGCCAGAAATGGTTGGAAAGAAAGCAAAGCTGTGGATCTACCTCTTTCTGCAAAGATGGTTTGAAGACAAGCATTATTCTTTCTGGAGACTGCAGAACGGTTCTTCTCCAATGTGTTTTTTCTTCTATTTGTAACATAATTCCACCTTGTCCTGAATATGGATCACACCAGAGTTAACAGAGAACACATACATGCTGGATGCAATATGCCTCCATGTTTCTACACCCATAGTTGTTAGGAGCCTTTCCCTAGGATCCATTGGCTGAGCAGCAACCTGAGAAGGTAAAAAATGGAAAATAAAATTATTCTGAAACATTTTTCTATGACACGCTTTTGTGCCTATATATTTCTACTGAGTTGTATCATTTTGATTGGGACCCAAAGTCCTACAAAATATCATTTATCCAAAAAACTTGGTACTTTTAGATGCAATTTCAAGTCTGACACCAAGGCAACTGGGAAGAAAAATGAATTAATTAACTTCTTTCCTAGTTACTGTGTTACTCAGGTGTTGATTTAAGACTCTGATTTTCTTCCATCTGGAAAAAGAAACTAGGTTGATGCAGTTTTTCTCATTCCCAAAGCTTTATAGTATATGTTCCAATTGGTTATTTTGTCACAAGTGTTTATATATACTTATATACGCACTCTCAGAACTACTGAAGAAAAGTGACAGATTTGAAAGTTCAGGAAGTTCAGTAGACTTTCAATGCTTGCATAGTTCATCCCTCATACGCAGTCTATTGCACGTAGAGTCTTTTCACCACTAGAACAGAAGGCAAGCTATCTTTTATTTGTGTGAAAATCAGTGTACAGGGTGTTGTACGTGTTAGAGAACTTCACTATTTGTGCCCATTTCTCCATTAGTTCACCCCTAATTATATTGATCTATCAAAAAAGAAGTGTTAAAATTCTACCTGAAAGTTCTACTGACTTCATTAGCAGCCTTGATTATCCATCAAGGATATGATTTCCATTTATCATGAAGAATAATAGTTGTTTTCTCTTGGTCTTCTCAAGAGGACTGCCAGAAAGATGTCTGCAGTTCACAATAAAAAATGAAAGAATGCTGCTCCAGTTAAGTGGCTGAGAAGTAAAAGCTGGTAAAAACATACCATAGATTGCTAAATCCCATCTGATTAGCAGGAGATCACATTTTCTTTTGCTGTCTCCCGGCATTTAGCTTTTCTCCCAGTACTTTCATTAGCAGTACAGCTAAAATGGGCACTAAACCCAATTAAATGCTTCAGTCATACATTTCTATTGCGGCAAATTTTCTATGAATTAGTCATCATTAGATGATTTTGTGTGACTCCAGCTGCTAATTAGATGTGGTGCTGGCCAGCAGAGTAGGGTGAGCTCACGTCACCTGTAACAATTGATGTTCTCCTCCAGAAGCACTTTGCTACCCCTAGCCTCTGTTGGAATTAGTGCTACCGTGTTCTTTTGACTGGATGAGGTCCGTTGAATATACTTTAAAAAATAAGGTTTCCATCCAAAGAAAGGCTTGGCAGGACTGGCTGCAACATCTAAATGCATGAATCAGAGGCCTTTGCTCCATATCCACTAAAAGCAGAAGGTTTCCAAACAGGATCTTAGACGTCTGTGTTGTGTTTGATGGGAAGTTTCTCAAGCCCTCTGTGGCTTTGTTTCTGCATCCATCGAGAACAGCTCCAGTCAAACAGTCAGTGGCCCACACCAGCCGGTGTCTCAGAACCTAGCAGTCACTTTCCACAATGCAGTGAAGAGCTGGGCAGAGATACCTGAGCTAGTTTTCATACCCGCAGTGCTATTATAGCCATATTAGCGCCACTGATCTAGTTAGCCCTGTTAACTCCTCACTGCACTGCAGACCATCACATAGAAGCCAAATCTCATTTGCCTCGGTATGAGACAGTGTTTCCCACTGCAATGCACTCAGCTGGAGTTGTCTTCATTCATGCTGGACCCACCCTTGGGGGCATCTTTGTCTTTTACATTGAACGGAGCATGGTTTAAAATAAAAGCAGAATCTCAAACCCCTCCTCCATGAAACGTGTGTCCTTCAAGTACCCTCAACATGCCATGTCCTTCAAGTGTCGTTCAAGGGCCCTCAACATGCCATGCACCTTGTGTCCCCTTGGCACAGAGACTGAGCTTCAGTGGGGAGGTGGAGGTGTATGGTGTAGTAATTATTGCCACCCTCCTCGGTGGTGGAGGGCTCAACTCCAAGTACTGTAAGTGTTAAGGTGGAGCTTCTCACACCTTCTTCTCTGTGATTCCTTTCTGTTAAATAAATAAATACAATTGAATGAGGTCACGCCTGAAGCAGGAGAATGGTGAAAAAGGGCGAATGGTTCCTAAGTCTGTACCACCCCCTCTTTTTGCTTGAGCTGTAGCTGTTGCCTCGGGCAGAGGCACACTGGCCTGCTTTCATGCCACTTCCCACTCTGTCTGGCAATGTCACCTATTTGGCAGCATCCTGCCACTGTGAAAAAGCAGCTCCTGATGGGTGCCCTCCTGTATCCTTGATGGTCACTCCAAGGCACAAGGGAGAAACGTGTGCCACTGTTTGCAAGCCTCCGCACCTCTGGCATAATACGGACATTCAGAATATGGATAACTCGCAGAATTATTCAAATTCTGGGGCAAAGAGAAATGGCATACCAACACTTTCTCTTTTCTGAATTTGAAAAGAAAACTTTAGACTTTCCTCAGTTCCTTCAAATGACAGCAACAGGTGCCAGCCTGCAGGACGTCTGACTCCGAAGCCAAAGCAGGCAGTGGATGGCCCGCGTTTGTGCTTCATTTCACATCAGGAGTGCACTTTTTGAGAAATATCTCAATTGTCACTACTCAACTACACTTCCATTTGTATTTCAGGGGGATCTCTCAAAATGGATGCTTTCAGATGACATAAAGCAAAAAAACACTGCCAGAGCACACCTAGCGTGCCTAGTCCCCTGTAGCACCCTGAAATGCAAATGGTATGAATATGGGATACTCAAATCCAGCTGTTTCATTCTGTTGGACTCTTATTGTGACACACGTTGTCCTTGCTAACATACCTGGTCCCAGCCCTGACCTGGGCACCTGAAGTGTGGAGGGGACAGGAGTCCTCATCCACCCCTAAGCTCAGCTTCTGCTAGCCAGCTCTGCCACCTTCTGCGTGCGAAACAGGTACTGGATGGGGACTTCACAGATGGATTCTGCTGGAGCTGGCCCTGCATGAGGACAATATACGGCCCTTAAAAATACGATAAAAATGAATGTTAGAAACTTGTTCATCCTGAAAAATTCTGGAAAATTCCCAAGTCAGGCAGGAGCTCTGTATGGGTTACAATCTGCGTAGGAAGCAGTCATCTGATGCACGCAGCACTTCAGCAGCTGAAGTTTTATCCATAAGTTAAGTGATGGGATTCTCTGTGTTTGTACAGAAAAGGCAAACATCTGTTTAGGAACCCTGTTTGATCTTTACTTTTAAAGGTTTTTTAATCTAAATAGACGATCTCATAGCTACTTGTTTAAATAATATACACTTTTGTCTTTTGGTTCTAAAACACAGGAAAAAGAATACGTATCTTTGAAAATCCGATAGACTGTAGATATTTTTTCTCTCTCTTCTATGTGTAGACAAAAGGATTTTTTTTTTTTTTAAACCAATGCAATACTGCTGTTAATTTCATTTGTCTAAAACAAGCCTCCCTTAATTGAGTCATGATATTTTCCCACTAAACCGTGGGAAACCATTTAGAACACAAGATGACAAATAATACTGGAGAGACAGAGAAAATGAATTACCAGAATCATCTAAAAACATTAGTCTGAAAGGAACCTATTAGTTTGTTGAGTCTGTTTCCTGCTTTCCTCAGAAAACCTATTATTTTAGCCTCTCTCATAATCTGGTATAACTCTATCTTCCAACTGATTGTTTTGCCCCTTTCAAAAGGCCGAATAGAAACTCACTTCATGACTAGGCATCTCTGCATTTGATCTTATGCCAGCTTTCCACTTTTACATAAATATTTCATCTTCCCGTGATATCTACCCTATTGAAGTCTTTTAACAGAGCAATCATCCTTCCTCAGCTTTTGGTTTGCTAGACTATATAAAGTATGGATATTTAAAGGATATCTATCCCTTCGGTGGAGCTTATCATGGATGACTTCTAGTGCCGATTGCAGTAAGTAAATGCACAAACTGTTTGGGACAAAGATTGAACTGCTGGAACCTAAGAGCAGTATAGATGCATTCATGGGTTACTGTGCCTGACCTAGTAAGTCTCTCAGCTGGCACTATTTCCCTTGCCAGATTAATTTCAGCCATGTTCTTACGACATAACATCTTTCAAAGAGTTTTTAAATTTTCCTCATAAACAATTCTCAGTATTGACATGGTAGCTTTGATATCTCACTTCTGTTCACCTCCCTGGCACCATCCGGAGGTAGAATATGTCTGCAGATATGGATGGGTCTCAGGAGGGGCTTTCATGAAAATGATCTCTGAAATGAGACTAGGAGAGGAACCGGAGTTTCTGAAGTTGTGCGAACTCTCATCTCCCATGGGAAATGTGTGAACACATATATTCTGTTCAAAAAGGCTGAACAGAAGGCTTTTTTACCACTCAGCTTCATCAATGTGAACTTAATACTTCAAACATGCAATAAAAATGTGTCTGCACTGTAAAACACATAAAGATTTACCAGGATCATGTAAATAAGAGCAGTGATAACAGATGCATAAATAAACATGGTATCATGGCATTCAATTTGCATTTGGCAGCTATCTCAAAAGCTGTTCCTGTGGGAAAGTTATCACACATAAGAAGTCTTTACTAACCCATATAAATAAATCTGTCTGGTTCCAATTTGCTTTGTTTCTGATGTAGGTTGGAAAATTGCCATCTCAGAGAGCAGACATGGGCTCTCAGTGTTATTACAAAGTTCCCTGCTTTGCACTGAGGTGTGTCACCTGTGGTGGCTCTTTAGAGGGCAGGGTCTGTCCATAAGCATACCAACAGAAGGGGTTTGGTGCCTGAAATTCACAGCAAGTCCCCTTCTGATTGTCAGCTGTTTTCACAAAAAAGCATTTTTCTGCACCATGTCTTGTCTCTTCGTCTCAGATGAATACATACACATGAATATGAGTATATTATTTCAATTAGCTCTCTCTGTTTAGAGTACTAGGCAGCTTCCTTCAAGACAACTTAATTAACATGCAAATGCAACACCAAAAGTTGTAACTCCAACAACCATACCAAAAAGAACCATTCTCACATTGTAGAAAAGTGAAAAAAAGTCATAAATACAGAAAGCCTGTCATGACTTCATTGTATTAGCATCATTTGTGGTCAGATTTTGCATTTTTTTGTCTTTTTTCAACAATGAAGCATTGTAGAAGAGAGTCTGTAGATATGACCTTCCATGAGGTGAGGGACTGAAGTATTCGGGTGTTTGTCTCCCTGGGGAAGGAGGGAAAGGAACAGAGAAAAAAACCATCTTACTAGAAAGACACACAAGACTCATGAAACTGTAGGTTATAGGCTCTAACAGGACAACGTACACTTGAGAATATAGCAAATGGTAACCGGAGAAGAGATTACTTAAAATTCATTTTAATGGGGGTTATAAAAGCCTGGAGTCAGGAAAGAGAGAGGAGGTCATAGTGCATATCTTGTTATCTAACAGCTGTAAGCTGCATATTGATCTGGTTTTGTGCAGCGATAAACAAAGTCATGAACCCAGTCAAGGCAGATTGCAGAGTTTGGCACAAACATGCATCAGTCATCATTTGAGATGTTATGTTAGCAGCACAACCCCAGTTGAGAGGGAACTGTGTGAGGCTGGAGCTTTGGGTAGCTTTATTATAGAAACAAATTTGGGAAGCTCCTTGGAGATCCATCCCATGATATTACCTTTTGCAGAACTTTGGACAAACATGCAGGAGGCCACAAAAATGCAAAGTGGCATAGGCAAAAAAAGGAAAGAAGAAATTTTAAGGCAAAAAGAATTCAGAATAAATTCAGGAATCATATTAAAATATTTTACTTTTTTAAATAAAATCTTGTCTTCTTTCCTTTTCACTTCACTTTTTTCATTATTTTACTTTTCTTTCCTCTTTTCACAGGATGAGCTCATTAGGAAGGTTCATTAGGGCAGCCAAAAGCTAGTGGATATTCAGACTTTGTCATCTGTGACAACAAAGTATATGAAATATCATGAAAGGTAAGATCATTCATTGGTGTCACTTGTTGCAAAGAACTTCCTGCAAAGTTTTGCTTTCCGATGCTAAATTTAGAGGAGCACATAGAAGAAAGAGAGCAGTATGAAAAATTAGTTGCAGAGAAAATTTCAGTGTAAAATAGAAAGTAAAAGCCTATAAAGCACTCTTAAATTCAGGCTACTCTTTGTGTCAAATATCAGAAAAGTCATACTTTGTAATTCATCTGGATGCTTATACCCTAAGGGATTTATGTTCAGCTGAAATAAAGGAAAACAGATGCTAACTCACATGTAAACACTGCCATGAAAAGTACATATTCTAAAGGCTATTTGTATCCTTTTCTTCTCCTTGAAGTATATTTTTCTTAGTTGCTTTACAGTGTAGCTGGGACAACACGGGGCTCAGATCAAGCATAATATATTGCTATTTATATTCAGCTCCCCCTGTGATGTCCCCTACCCCTGGCCACCTTGCTTGAAGCACCTAAAACCCATCACATTAACTAGGAAGTTTGGGGTTGACAACATGATGGTCTACACAAGAGTGCCCAGATATGGCGGCACACCTCATTTGGGTAAAACTTTTATAGGGAAGTCTAAGAAAATCTCTTACAATTAATCCTGCCAAGCTCAGTAAACTATCTTGAGAAACTCCTATAGTGGTAAATAGCCTGGTATGCTCTGTGATATTTAAACAAAAAGTGTTTTCTGTTACTTTTAAAAGCCACCCTTACTCTGTTGTGAATACCCAGGGCAGGGTATATCTGATCTCACTTTAAACATCTACAACAGAAGCACTAGTAACAGATGTAGCTGTAGGTAATTATTAATTTCACTCTGAGGTTTATCTACAATCGAAAAATTATGTTCCAGAAATATCTATTTCTCTCCATTTATCACGGGGAATATGCTCAGGTGAGGACATCAATACAGCAGATGCCTAGCATGAGCTAAGGTGAGCTCATACCACATGTCCACCAACTCTTCTCCAATTTACTATTTTTCAGTCCTGATTTCTTTTGCATGGACATTTGATCATTCTTGTTGATTTCCTTCTAGAACTATCTTGTCCTCATTTTAGATTTCATAGAATGGTTTGTGTTGGAAGGAACCTTAAAGGTCATCTAGTGCCATGGGCAGGGACACCACCCACTAGACCAGGCTGCTCAAAGCCCCATCCAGCCTGGCCTTGAACACTTCCAGGGATGGGGCATCCACAACTTCCCTAGGCAACTGGTTCCAGTATCTCACCACCCTGACAGTGAAGAATTTCTTCCTAATATCTAATCTAAATCTACCCTCTTTCAGTTTAACACCGTTAACCCTCATCCTGTCACTACACTCCCTGATAAAGAGTCCCCCCCCCATCTTTCCTGTAGGCCTCCTTTGGGTACTGGAAGGCTGTTACAAGCTCTCCCTGGAGCCTTCTCTTCTCCAGGCTGAAAAACCCCAACTCTCTCAGCCTGTCCTCATAGGAGAGGTGCTCCAGCCCTCTGATCATCTTTGTGGCCCTCTAGACTCACTCCATCGGGTCCATGTCCTTCTCATGTTGGGGGCCTCGGAGCTGGACATAGTGCTCTAGGTGCGGTCTCACGAGAGTGGCGTAGAAGGGCAGAATCACTTCCCTCAACATGCTGTCACTGATCACCTACTTCTTTTTCCATGTGCCTTAGCATAGTTTCCAGGAGGATCTGCTCCATGATCTTGCAGGCACAGAGGTGAGACTGACTGGTCTGTAGTTTCCTGGAATCTCACATATTTGATCCCACATATCCTTTGGTTTGTTGGACTGAGATGAATGCTGCAGTAGTTTCAGCCACCAGCTTTACAGAACTCTTGCTGATGATCTGTACTGGTTTCCATGTGATGGTTGTGAATGTACTGTTGACTTATATCAGGGTGAATGTGAGCCAATTAATTAAACCCAATTAAACCCAATTAAACCCAAAGTCAACCTCCTCGTTTCTAATTATTTGAGACAGCTGAGTAAGCAAACATGTTTGGATCAATGCACATTTTTTCACTGCAGACAAGGCTGATAATAGGTAAATTTAATCACTTCGGCTACATTAAAATTCTTCTTTGAAAAAGCAAGATGTGCTTTTCAAAGTTACTGTAAGTACCACTCGGTTTTAAAAAAAAACCTTGAAATCTTTGGTTTTCTCACACATTTAAATCTGCATCCTGCAACGTGTGCCGCAGCACCACAGAAGTATCAGAAGCAGCTGAGAGGTGGTAGCATCCATGAAGCTGATGTGAGAATTGCTTTGCTACTCTGTGAAGTGTTGACAGTGCTTTGTTCTGTCTAGAGGTTCTGGAAAAATGGAAATTCATCTTATTGAAAGTCTACATGTTTAAAAAGCATGGTACAGCCCTGAACTGGAACTTTTGGGGTTTTTGAGTTGCATGATTGGAAAGATTTTGCTAATTTTTTTAAAAGATTTTAGCAAAGAAATGCAATTTATTGATTTTACTAGTTCTTAGTAAAAAGTGCATGGCCCCTAAGGGGGAGAAGCTTCTTTCCAGTTGGAAAATTAATTTTGTTTCTGTTGTTTTCAAATGGCAAATAGAAAATCCCCCAAGATACATTTTACTTTTCTTCCAGAAAATTGTTCTAATGGAAAACTCCTAAGCAGATCTAAATGAAACAATGCACAGTCAGCCATCATCCAAGTTAGGAATGCTATCTGACACAGTAGGGACTTCAAAGTACCAGTGCGTCTGTTCAGTTTTTATATTTTTATTCAGTAACCATTTATTTAACATTCCAAGATTTCTTTGAGAGTTCTTGTTTAATATTTATTATTCCACTACCAGATACATCCATAACTGGAAATTCCTCCATGTTACAGGCTTTTGCTTCTCCCTAGCACTGCTGTGGGATATCCATGTCTTTTATTTTTGAAGAAAAACCAGTTGCAGCTAAGGAAATAACAGGCTTACAGAGTTCCGATGCTGCAACCCCAAATTTCTATGCTAGATTTTGCTTTTCAGACTGATCTGTTTGAAATAACGAAACAACAACTTAGCTTACAAACACAACACTGCTTTGTATTTCCCAGGAGCTTTGAATTGTTACCTATTCTTAACCCGATGTGAAACAGATTATCTGCAATTAAAAGCCCAGTTCCAAAAATACATGGGCTACTTCTATTGCACCTGTGCAGCAAAAAGCCTTCTTGTGGGAATACCCTTGATGTTGGTTTTGCTCAAGTACTTCTGTGATATGATTCACCTCATGTTTAGGTGATATCTTTTAGCAATAGCTGATTTTTTTACTTTCCTGCTGGTGGCACTTGTGCAAACTGTCAGGAAGAAGCCTGGGGTTTCCTTTTTGATTTGTTTGTATCACACCTTAACCCCCACAGCTCCCACCTCAGAAATGCTATAATTCATCTTGCTTTGTGTGAGCCATTAAGCAAAGTAGGATGACATTCAATAAATGCCTGCAATGAAGATGCCATGGCCCTCAGGGGCAGAAATTCTGTCAGATACTGCAATAAATTCTTACTGATGCTGAGGAGTACAGGAATTACCCTGCAGTTGAATTTACTATTATATTTATCTATGGACTCAATAAGGAAGCTATTTCTCAGAATAAGTACAGACATGAGTGCCCTCGAGGGTTGCAGCTTTTAATTGAAGGAGTAATAAAACACATTCTGAGGTGGATATCACTTTTCTTTTGTTACTTTTCTTCATGCTTGTGTGCTTAATTTCTTCAGATCTTTTCTTCAAGCTTCAGGTTTTGTACCAAACTTACGGCTGTGCATTCCTGCATTGTGTTTAAATACATTCGGAGTCCTCTGCAAACTGGCTCTTTTTGGTTCATTTTTTTTTCCTATTGAACAACTTCCTAATTACAATTCCAGCACTTGGCTCTAGCTGCATCTCCAACCCATGAACTAGCATGATAACAACCTCATGCAGCATTACAAGCTTGGGGAAGAGTGGCTGGAGAGCTGCCTGGCAGAAAAGGACCTGAGGGTGTTGGGCAACAGCCAGCTGAATATGAGCCAGCAGTGTGCCCAGGTGGCCAAGAAGGCCAACAGCATCCTGGCCTGTATCAGGAACAGTGTGGTGAGTAGGACTAGGGAAGAGATCATCCCCCCGGTCCTCGGCACTGGTGAGGCCCCACCTCGAGTACTGTGTCCAGTTTTGGGCCCCTCACCACAAAAAAGACATTGAGGTGCGGGAGAGGGTCCAGAGAAGGGCAAGGAAGCTGGTGAGGGGTCTGGAGAATAAGTCTTATGAGGAGCAGCTGAGGGAGCTGGGGTTGTTTAGCCTGGAGAAAAGGAGGCTGAGGGGAGACATTATCGCTCTCTGCAACTGCCTGAAAGGCGGTTGTAGTGAGGGGGGGGTTGGTCTCTTCTCCCAAGTAACAGGTGATAGGACAAGAGGAAATGGCCTCAAGTTGCACCAGGGGAGGTTTAGACTGGATATTAGGAAAAATTTTTACACTGAAAGGGTTATTAAGCATTAGAACAGGCTGCTCAGGGGAGCGATTGAGTCACCATCCATGGAGGTATTTAAAAGGCGGGTAAACATAGTGCTTAGAGATATGGTTTAGTGATGGTTCTTGTCAGAGTTGGGTTGATGGTTGGACTTGATGAGCTGAAAGGTCCTTTCCAACCTAGGCAATTCTATAATTCTATGATTCTATGATGGCTGGCTTCTGGGTGAGCATCTCTGCCCCCCTACTCCCAAAGTGACAGCTCACCCTTTCCATCAGCAGCAGCCTCACCAGCTGTACTGGAAAGCTAAGCAGTGCTGTGGTATGAACTGGGGCAGTCCTGCAAACCGCTACTCCTGTGGTGCAGACGTTGGCTGGATTTGGCCCAGGATGGGCAGCTCTCCCCTAGCCCAGCCCTGTCCTGCACAGGGCTGGTCCCAGCAAGCAGCCTGCTCTGTGTTACTGCAGCCCTTCAGGAAAATAATCATAGAATGGTTCGGGTTAAAAGGGACCTTAAAGATCACCTAGTTCCAACCCCCTGCCATGCGCAGGGTCACCTTCCACTAGACCAGGCTGCTCAAAGCCCCATCCAGCCTGGTCTTCATGCTTGCCACTCCCAGCTGTCAGAAAAGATGAGATATAGATGAGAGAAGCACCAAGGAGGACGATCATCCTCCAGGAGCTGGGCAGGATGGGACTACACCCAAAGGCAGGCCAGGACCTAGGAGCCTGCCACACACACTGCAAAGCCCATGTTCCCACCAGGGGCTGCTCCATGGCCATGAGGTGTGGGACTGTCTTGGTGTGGCTGAAGATGTTGCTGGCCCCCGGTGCCTGTTAAAAAGAGAGCTGCGAGAGGGCAGGCAGCATTGTGTGACCCCAGCCCTCTCATCCCGTGTCCCAGGAAGCCAGAGGGCTTTCCCTACCACCCCAACCTCGAGTCACCTACACAGAAGCAGGGAAAAAAAAGGACATGGCGCTGGATGTGTGCTGTAAACTGCTGGTTGTTGAGAGGCTGCCTTACTGTCCACACCAGGCCAAAATGCATTGGTTTCAGCTGGGTGCAAGCCTCCCCACACAGAAGTGTCCCTGTGGGTACAAAGGTGTCCTGGTTTAAGGTAAAACAGAACCAACTTTCTGTTCAGTAATTTTACTTCTTAGCTAGGCCTCTTCTAACTTGCTGAAATTAACAGCATATTGTGCTGAAAACGGTTCGTTCTCAGAGTGATAAGACCAATGTTTACAATTCGTGCCAAGGAATGGTACACAGAGAGGTTCTTGCTTATACTTATTGCTGTAACAACCAAGGTCAGCTAATTTCTTTATTTGCCCCATTGGAGGGTTGGAAATGGAAAAGCGTAGAGGGGTCCCACCTGCAGGGAGGAGCGGCCACGACAGGTTACCCAAAGTTGACCAACAGGGGTATTCCATCCCGTCTGCCCCATGCTCGATATAAAAGCTGAGGAATCAAAGGGTCAACTCTCTTTCTCCAATGGCCCACGTCCGAGGACGACCCTGCCTATTCATCTGCCTTTGATCCCGACCCGTGTGTTCCTGACTCCATCTGCGGAATCCAGTTCGCACCCGTAGCTGAGTTCAGTCTGGGATTTCCCCAGTGCCTGCTGGTGACATCATCCTAGGACCTTAATACGGTTTTGTATATACTGTATCTATTTCTTTATTTCCTTTATATTTTATTGTTAATATTTCATTAAAGTAGTTTAGTTTCTTCTAAACTCATAAATCTCTTTATCTCTCCTCCTCCACTCCCTGTGCAAAAGGTGGGGAAGAGCAACTGTCTGCGGCCATTGGCCAAAACCAGGACAAAAGGGGAATTGCCCAGCTGGCTGGGGAGAGCTGTACCACAGCGATGGGGCTGGCTAAAATTTAGCAGCCGCCTGACTACGCTTTAGATGGTGAGTGAGTCACACAGAGGATAGATGCTGTGGCAGCTGTTGGAAACGAAGCCTTGGATGAATTTCTCTAGGTCTGTCACCCTCCACGATAAATTTAGGCAGCTGAACATGCGCACATTCACTCGCAAGTGACAGATGACATTTCCTAACACTATTACATGGAAAACCTATGCCAGATGGACAATCTTGTCAGTAGCAGCATTTGCTCATTTTCCTTCTCTGCTACTGTGCTGAAATTCAAGATGACTTGGAAAAAAAAATAAAAGCTGCATTAAAAATGTGCAAGTTGCAAAGCTGCACACTGAAGAAATCTCCAAAGTGTCCTTATGGCCCCTTCTACATGTGAACAACTATAAATCTTTAATTACATACTCACACGCTGTTTTTCACTGCACTTTGTCTTGGACAGTAGCTGGATATTCAGTGTTTCTCTTCCTGTCATTCATAGGGGCCTAGTTTAGCATATTTCACCCAAACTGAACACAAAAGATTGTATTTGAAGAACATGTGATGTTCCCACCAGAGTAACTGAGTGTGTCATGAGTCTTAATCATGTTTCAATTATATTTTTCCTTATTTAAAATGGGGAAAATGAGTTACAGGCAGACAGTGGCCAAAGTTGGCAAGTATCCATCAACTGCAAGAGCCCAATTTCAGGGTAATTTTTTTTCATAATATTTTATTATAGCACACAACCCACCCTTTCACCTGTCTCTGGTACTGCTGACATGACCTAGCTCCTGTGCTATGGCTCCTGGGACACTTCAATTATGCTTTGTGGGACCAGTTTAATTAACTAGCTTGCACCAGTTAATGCCCATAGCTATCGACATCTTGCACCTAAGCAGTTAGAAGTTGCCACTTCTGTGATTCTTTACTGGCAAGTGTGAAACATGTAAGAGTCTTCCTAACACTGCTTTGCACAAGGAGATCTGTACCACCTCCGCCCTCAGAAGTTGGTGTCTTAATGGCAACTTCAGCGAGGGGCTAAGAAATAAGCTTGGCCTGCCTTTCACAGCTGTCACCCTCCAGAATGACAGCAAAGAAGAGCAAACATGGTATGTTTCATTGCCACTACCCGTGCCAGATCTGCTACGGACACATGTAATCTGAGGCTGTCAGAGTCTTGTTTTGACTTTACAAAATGTTTTCACAGGGTGCTGTGCCATATGTTCGTGATTAGTCTTGACTGAAATTCAGAATTTCAATTTTGGAAATTCTGACAATGAAAATTAAATCCAATCCAAATATTAGCCAACATTTTAAACTTAAATAGTTAAAAATTTTCTCTGACCAATAATGTACCATCTGTACCATCAGAGAGGAGAGAAGAGAGTGTGACATGAAGTCCAGAACTGAGCCTGCCCAGAAGCCAGCCTTCTAAGCACAATTTCCCAGAGACGCTGTGGCAGCATAATGCCTTGGTGTGGAGTTCGCTTATTCAAAACATAGTATTATATTTCACCTTTCCTGCTAGAATCGTAAAAAAACATTCCATTTGGAAACCTTAGCACTACCATGATCTTTTCAACTTAGCATTTTCTACCAATTCATTTCAAAGGAAATAACTCTCCCATTCTAAATATTTATTAGCTTTCATTTGAATGTTTCTCTTATGTTTTTTTTCTTCTAAAAAAATCTAATATGATATCCTTTCTCAGTCTCCCAAGAAACCCCAGTACCTTCCGGGTACATCTGTTTCCCATTCTTTTCCTCCCCTGTATTTGCACACCAAAGCCCACTAGCCTTAGCATGAGTCAAATGACATATGCAAAGGTTTCGGTCTTCCATTGTGGTTTCTGATAGAACGAGTGCTGTATACTTTCATTTGAAAGTACTCATAGTCTTTATTTCTAATTAGTCTCATGGGTATACCTTTTTACTCGCCAGCCGTTTGAGGAAGAAAGTCAGATTGGTTAATGAAACCCAGAAGCCGGGGGTGACTCGGTGAGAGGTGGAAGACTGGATAACTGCCTGAGCCCTGGTAAGTTATCACTTCAAAACACGCCTCCATTTGGTAACCTGCTGAGTGCCCTGCTACTCCTCCGCTAGCAAGTAGTGGGGCGTGATGGGAAAGGGTCCGTAGATCACAACATCTGGTGCAGAGCACACAGCATCAGCACGGTATGTGCTCGGGGGCATTTACTTTCAACTGGTGCTCATTCGAGCTGAGGGGCTGAATGCCCATCCGCAGCTGCAGTTTCTTATGGGATGTCTTCTGGAGGACGCCTGGAGGCTTAGCTTGGCTGAAAGGGATCCATGTGGTGCACACTGAGGTCAGTCTGCGATGGGAACCAAGCCACAGCAAGGAGGGCATGCAGGAGCTTTGCTTCAAGAGTGCAGTGCTGATCCAAACTGTAACATCCTTGTAGATGCACTGAAGGCTCCTTTCCTGGCACAACAAAGCCTCAAAAAGTCAACAGATACCCACATTATAATCATGTGCCACTTCACATGCAAAATACACAGATTATTACTGTGTATCACATTCAGCATACCTGGATTCACAATCCTAGCAAACAGACCTGGCCATCTCATGCCGATATTGCTGATGGGAACACAGGGAAGAAAATAAAGAGCCCACTCGCTATTGTAACACTTTCTGCATGTGATACCTTCTTAACTTCATGGTTGATTTTGAAAAAAAATCAGAATAGAAAAAGCAACTCAAGTATTATGAATCCTCTTACACATCTTTCATTTTTTATCAATAGGCATGTGGAATAACTTTACACTGACTTCTATGGAGGCACTGAGGAACAACGGTGCCTCTCAGAGGAGAATCTGGGTCAGTGTTTCCATTTTAGCT
Source organism: Dromas ardeola (assembly GCA_013398915.1). Classification (NCBI taxonomy): domain Eukaryota; kingdom Metazoa; phylum Chordata; class Aves; order Charadriiformes; family Dromadidae; genus Dromas; species Dromas ardeola. Next base: position 191,140 of record VYZM01017556.1, read on the forward strand.
GGGCTGTAACAACAGCTATCTAGCACTGCTTAGATGTTTTGTAGCAGATTCCTGTTCCATAAGTATTTTTTCCCTGGTGCTGTGTAGATTTAACAGCTCAAAAACCTACAGTGTACTAATGTTGAATTGTGAAGGCTGCATTATTCCTGAAATAAACGAGGGGACCTGAGAGACAGGTCCTTACAAAAAGTAGCTATATGTCCTGAAGGACCACTGCGTTCCTACAAATATTTTCTAGGACATCTCCTTCACCAAATCTTCCAGACTACTCTTCCCTAAATACAAGGTGACATTTTTCCCTCAGGAAATCATGAAACAATTATATATCAAAGCCATGATGGAATTCAGAATGTCTGAGGGATTTACATTTTCATCCATCCTCACTCCTTATTTATTAGAAAACTACATTTTATCCTCAGGAATAGGACGTGCTTCCCAATCTCCTCTCAGTTTCAACTAAGCTGTAAACATGACATGCTATCTCAATATGCCAGACAAATAAAGTTGTACCACATATTTGTATAATTCTGCTGTACCTCACAAGAAAATTTGCTGTCACGTGAAGTGCTTTTTGCAGAGTTTAAAGAGATGCTGACCTTTAAGTAAGTCTTTAAAACTTAGCTTTGGAGTTGTAGAATATGACATTTGATCAGCCATTTGTGCTGAGCTCTTCTTAAATTAATTCCCATGTATTTGCGAAACACTGGTGCAATCTTTAATTCACACTTCTCTTGCATCGTCTGCTATTGACACCAATTTTAGAACTCAGGTTGCAAAATGTTGCAAACTGGTAATCTCAATGATTGTGGCTTGTTTTTTTTTTTAATTAGTATCTTGGTTTGAACTATTAAATTTATACTGTACACCTCTGTGGCTAATTCAGAGAGAATTTCACAGGATTTAATTTGGCACAGTCCTTGGAGATCTAGTACTCTTAAAACAGAGAGCCCTTACTAGGAAATAATTGTTAGAAAAAAACCCTCTTAATGCCCAGAAGGCAGCACTCTGCAGCCCTCTTTCTTGGTATTCTTACAACTGCTAACAAAGGACTTGATGGATACAATCCCGCAGGAATGTTCCCTAAAGTTATGTCAGTTCCCTATATCCTAGAGTGTGGGATGCTTAAAATAACAAAGCAGAAGTTGACTTCAACATTTAAAAAGCTTAAGGACCCCAGAAGGGTCAGCGGGATCACAATGACCATCCTGCCCTGTGTTCACCAAATGGGACTTTTCTTTAACCTGTGAACGCTGGTCACATTCTTTTCTTCTTTACTGTCTCAGCATCATGGAATAGTATTAGCAGATTTGCTTTTTTTCTGAGTGAATTATATCTATCTACCTTTTATGTCCACTGATTTTTATAAATAACTCGAGGCAATAATAGATACTGGCCTCTGCCTGTCATGGGCAACTTTCAATTGAAGATTTGAGTTTGGAAAAAAGATGAGAAAAACAAGAGATTCAGACAAATTTCTGAAGTCTGTGGGGGCATGGCTTGGACCTAGTTGGCTAAAAGTCAAGAAGTAGCTAGAAAACTGCCACTTTATTTTCCATAGTGTAGTATTTATTGGGGAAAAAAAAGCTGTAGAAATTATGCTAGTAAACATAAAGAGAAATGGGATAACATTGCAGAGAATCTTCTTTAACATTAAAAAGTAAAGAATGTCACCCATCCATTTGCTAGGGAAATGAAGCCTTTTATATGAGCTGCCAAGAACTGCAATTGTTCTTCATGGAGAGACTATTTAAGTGCAAAGGAAAGCTGATGAACTGTTAGTGCATTCCTGTCTTAGAGGCAAGACTGATAGCTCTCATGGCTGGAAGGAAGCCAGACACCAGGGGAAAAGCAGAGTCTGGGTCTTCATCAGCTCCTTGCTAGTGCATGTGCAAGGTCGAGAAAGGAGCTACACTTTGCTCATTAAAGAAGGAGAAGACATATCCTGGAGAAGATGGCAGGATCACTGTCCACAGAGGCAAAAGATGTACCATGTAGTTATGGAATGGAAGTGGAAAAGGGAGACAGACTAGTTGGACAAGGAGGTGAGAACTTGGAGGTCATACCAGTCTCAGTGAGAGAACTGGCGATCTACAGAGGTTAAATGGAGAGAGGGACAAGCTGGGACTGTGAAAGAGGGAGAAGAGGTGAGGAATAAGACCGATCAGGGGCCAAAGAGCAGAGATCAGGAAGAAATGGGAATGACCGAGACAACAATCTAGACAAGGACAGAAAAGGAAAGAGGTTGAGACAGCTTCTGAAGGTGACGGGGAAAGTAAGAAAGATTGAAATAGGAAAATGGGACTGGGAGAAACAGGGGGAGCAGAAAGATCCTGAGAGGTGATACGACACCTGGAAAGGAACCAGCTACAAGAGGAGTTGGGAGAAGAAGAGTAGGGGAACTAGAGGAGATAAGACTGCAGCTAGAAGGATGAGAAGAGCAGTATGGTAATGGGGAGCGAAGGGCAAGGAAAAGACCACAGATTAACAGAAGGAAACACCAGGTCAGAAGCATGGAAAGGAATCAGCAGAGGAACACCTGGACACCAGAGCACTGTTAGACAAAATCTAGAGCAGGACTGTGACTGAAGCATGGCCTGTCTCCTGTCTGATGAGTGCATGTGGGTTTTCTTCACTGGAAACCAAGATGTGATGGAGAAATCAGGGCAAAGCCATGTCCAACAGGAGGTTACAGCTTAGCTGGCTGAACACCTGGATCCAGGCATTTGAAAGCATTCCCACATCCACAATTTAAATGAAGCCTCTGTAAATTCAAATTGCCAAAGTCTGTGTTGTTAATCTGAAGGCTCTAAACTGTGTTGGTGACACAAGTAAGTAGAAAAACTTAGAAAGAAGTAAAAATTACTGCTTGTTTCCTGAGAACATTATTGTTATGACAAAGTCAAATATCTTCGTGTAACATTATGACACACTGAACGTCACCCAAGCAAACTCATTCTGATCCCCTTGTTTTGTGAAGAAAATCTTAACTGTATCTTTCTGTACTATTTTTGCTGCAGAAGCCTTGCCTTATTCAGTGTTCTAGGAACATATCAGGATGCTTTATGAAGGAGTTTGTTTTCTGTCAGATCTGTATTTAGCTGGTTGCAGTATTCAGATTTTACTTCACGTTATTTTTCTAAGCAATTGTACACAATGAACAGCCAACAGTCAAAATACAGAGTTTAAAAACGTGCAATGTGCTGAAATTTATTATGGTAAGTGTTCATTTCATAATTATGGAAAGTATGTAGCACATACATAGTGATCAGGTTTCACGGTGCTCAGTTCAATAAAGAAGGGCTGACATGAATGCTATATTTTTGAAGAAACTCACAATGAAAAATATACTTTTAATTTAGATAGCTTTTAAACACAGAATTCAGCTACACCTCAGTGCATCAGCTTGAAAGCACAAAGGAATGCATTCACAGCATGTAAATTGCATTTTTAGCTGCTGGTCTCTGAGCCGTCTACCTACCTCCTTTAAAACTGAAAGTGGAACGCGGTTTTAAAGGATCAGTAGGTTCAGCGAATAATTTGAAAATCAGTGTGATAAGAAACTGTAAACGCAACACATTATTCGAGCCACTTGGATCACAGTCAACAACACTCCTGAGTGCTGCTCAGAAGAACTCATAACAACAGAGCACACAAAACCACCCGGGCACATCTATTTTAGTTACTTCCTGCCCTCTCAGGAAGGCAATTTTTTAACATTGAAAGATTTTGGTTTAAACAAGAGGTCAGTATTTGCTGTCTCAAATTAGACATTAAGTGGTGCCTTAGACACTGGCTGAAGCACAAGCAGGCTATAGCCACAGTTTATGTTAGTATCTAAAGTTCATCCTTGTGCGATAAAGGCTGTGGAGATGAAAAATGAGCTCTGCGACAGTGGTTCCTGCAAGCGAATGCAAAGTTTGAACTCTGGCACAGTGGTTCCCCAAGAAAAGGTAAAATCTGAGCCTGAAGCACTTTCCAGAAATATACTTAGCTCATCACTTGGTTAAAAACTGTGAATTCAATGGATAACCTGGAGGAATATTCTCAGCAACCACTTATAAGCAGACACAGTTTTGCTTTTTCTGCCCGTCTTTTTTCTCAACATCAGATCAATCGGCCCAGGCTAAGTGAGGCAGAAATGATTATTTTTAACAGAATCCAGCTGGGCAGGCTTTGCAACCACTTTCTGACGGCGAATTCAGTTGCCAAAGTAAGCAGAGACAGTTCCCATCAGGTCCTGCCTGTGCTAACACGGAAAGACATTAGATGGCTCTGCTGGCACGGGTGACACAACTGTTGCATGCAAATGTGTCCATCACCTTCTGCACATTTCTTCTGGAGCCTGGTTGCCAAAGGGACTCCAGGCTCCCTGCAAGGAAAAAACCCCAAACCTTCTTCCTTCTAGTAGAACACGTCTTTCAAGATTTATGAAAGATTTACCTCTGCTGTATAAACAATCTGAGCGATGAACACACTCTTTCATGCCTTGTGTTCCTCTGGAAATGGAAATAAAGTGCTTTAAATGTGTTTCTGTACATTGTTGTCTGAGCTTGCCACATGTGGCCACTATGACTTTCCAGGTCCCGTGTACTGAGGCTTTTAAAAGATAATTGCGAGATAATTAATATTGGCTATTCAAGATGTGCTCTTAAGAGGTTTTTTTTTCCAAAAGTTACTGTTATTTTTATTCTGTAAAACCTCCTGTTTTTGTTTTTTTCTGCTGGTATAAAATGTTTATTTTAAAAAAAGGATCAATATAAATTTTAACCTAGACCAGAGTTCCCTCCATTGAGTCCAACATACAAACCTGCTGGAAAAAGGCAGAACTGGATTTCCACCTGATTCTTCATCAGTGCTCATGCAGAAAAGAAAGGGAAGACCCTGAACATTTTTAAACAGTATTGGGGGGCCTTGGGATGGACCTTTACAGTAGAAGCAGAGCAATTTACTCTTTGATTGTCCAGAAATGTGCAAGAAAAGGTGTTTACCATGAATAAGATTATGTCTATCACATACTTGCATGGACTCATTTCTGCTCTCGATATGCTTCATTCACTTGCTCCACTGTTATCATATATTGCAAGGATTGTCACTAAAGATGATGCTTTTTTATGGGCATAGACAGCTGTATGATTTATTTATACTATATGTGTAATAAAGATTAAATACTTCCTAATACTACTGTGGAATTACATGGCACTTGGGAAAGGACTGAAGAAAGATGCAACTGCTTCGGTTGAAATTTGTTTTCAGTCTGGACCATTTCACCTTTAAGTATGTATTATAAAGAATGAGTTTGAACTAGTTCTGGAAAAAAAAATATATATATATATGAGCTTATCTAAAACAAGAGCATTGGGAACTTTCTCATGGAAATAAAGAATCTTGTTAAAATATACTCACCAAATGTCACCATGCTTTGTGTAAAAATTGGAAAGTATTTAAATTCGGAAGACTATAAGCAATAGCAGCTTTCTTATGAGAGAAATAGGAGAAAAAGCACTAAAAGGAGAGGAAAGCAGAGAGAGAAACAGATGTGAATCAAAATCTGAGAGTATCAGGCTATTAAACAATGCAGTATGCGGATTCAAGATGAAGGCAAGGCCGACAAGTTAGAAGTTGGAATTCCTTCAAGACCTTGTTTTGTCAACACTGAAAACAGATTTATCAATATGCTAGGAAGCAGCAGTAAGGGCATAAGATGTCAGAAAAAGTGATTTTTGTGCCCTAGGAGAACAATTTTAGACATCTGAGGATGTTTACCAGTCTCTGTGGAGTCCGAGGATCGTGCTCAAAGGGAGAATCACCACAGTTACTATTTGAGAACAGGCTCTGGGGAGAAAAAAAATCAAGTTGCATGTGTGAAATGGAAAGGTTGCCCAATGCATTTATTAAGTTTTTAAACACTGGTAAACATGGAAGTAGATGCAGGTTAGTGGCAGAGTGATCTGCCTGATCAGTAGCTTTGTAAGTTGCAGTTATAGAAAAGTACCTTGGATAATATGCATAACGAATTGTGTGGAAATAGGGAAGTATTTAAATTCTAAAGAATATAAACTATAGCAGATTTCTTGTGAGAGAAATAAGAATAAGATTAATAAATATTTTTGGACATAGAATAAGACAGTTATTTTTATTACTGCAGTTATTATTTAGCAATAAAAGCATTATTTAGCAATACTTGGTTTTGTTGGAAGGTGTGTGCAGAACAGATAACAGAGTTATCCTGTCACTAAGCATCCTGAGAAGGCGTTTATGAGATCAGGTAACTTTGATGTCAATATTTTTTAACATACTGATTCAGTCAGATTCTAATATTAAGATGACTGTACAATTGCTGTTCATATAGAGGTGATGTGAAACCTGTTCTAACAAAAGAATAAAATCCCTCAAATGTACCGTGGGATACCTGCCTACATTTAATGTATAATTAAAGTATATGTATACATTATATATATATATGTATATGGAATGTATAAGGATGTATAAATGTATAAGGAATGTATAAGGCATTAATAAATTAGCTGTTCTTGTGGAGTGCATGGACCACCACCTGTTCCCAGTGGACAGTTCAGTAAGATGAATGCAAGCCATGCTCTATTTCATGTACTGGTAAAAACACAACCTTAACACGCACTCTGCTACCTTGAGTCTACGCCTATAGTCTTAAAACTTGCAACAAGACATGAAAATTTTTGTCCAGTGTATTTCAGTGTTTTACTGCTGAACTAAATAACATAATGAGATGCAGTTATCTCTGCGGAGATTGTTTTTTCTGTATCCAGCAATGAACATTGCTAACGTAATGAAATGTAGGCATTTGGGTTGATGTTTCATCGCAGGTTATACTGTGCAGAATAGCATGATATTAAGATACAAGATGTAACGATGAGCTGTAAGTCGACATGAGGGATATAAGACAAAATGAGAGAAAAAACCTTTCCTAAAGGTATGTTTCCACAAGTCCAACCAGTTGAGTGGCTGAACAAATACCTTGTGACCACCAAGGCAAACTGAGCAGGGAGGAAGTTAGTTAAGACACTGCTGCCTGCAGAGGTTTGGCAGCTGCTGGGAATGCTCAGCTACCAAATCCTGACCAGCAAAACATGGGGTTGTCATCCCCAGAGGGAGGATTGGCATGCTGCAGTCTCTGTATACTGCAGGAAGTAAATCAGCAGAGACGGTATTTTGATCCGATGCCCTGAGTGATTTGCGGCAATGGACCATCAAACACCCTGCCTGGAGACTGGCAGAAGTATGGGCAGCCATGAACATTTAGCAGCATGACACTGTTTCTTTCACTGTTATGAAGAAAACTGCCAAACTGGAACACCAGACAAACAGATCGTCAGATGGCCCCAAAGATGATCTTGATAGACCAAATAATGTGAAAATCGCTAAATGACAAGAAATCAACAGAACAGGAAATTCCAAGACTGAATAAAATTCAGTGGGGGACTCACACTGGAATTAAAAACAATGAAGCTTCATCAGTAATTATCATGGTTAGAGATACCATTTAGTAAAGCTGCTGGTGAAACAAATGTCTATTGAGAAGTCAACATTATGTTCATTCACTGTAGATTCCCTTTACACTCATCGATAGGAGGCGGCCCTTCGGGGACACAAAACCTCTTATCCTAAGGTAGGTGCCTAAAATAGGTCTGAGTGTTTTTCCTGAGCATAAATGATGAAGGGAGTCCAGGCTGAGAAGCTATGATGTAGGCAAGGTACCCTTTTCAACAACCATTTTGTTGCACCTAAGTTGCAACTACCTACAGCTAAATAAGGCTAATTCACACTCCATGTGCTTTTGTGATCCAGCTGATTTGATAGACTCTGGGATACTCATTGACAGTTTCAGGAGGGAAGGGAAGAGTAGGTCACAGTTAAGGAAATACTATTGATATATGGAGAAAAACTATTCTAATAGTTAGGGAAGGATGGTGAGGAAAAGCAAATCAGAAGGAGCAACAACCAGTAATTCTGCAAAGCAGCCCCTGCGACTCCAAAGAGAGAAGCTGACGTGGCTGCATGTGGCCATTGTCATTCTATTGTCCAGTTGCGGGGGATTCAGATTCTCTTGTAAGCACCCTGAATCAGACAACACTCCAAAATACTCAAGCCTCAATTTTCCAACGCATTCTGGCAAGATTATTGGGAATTATTCTGCCATAAAATAGCCTACTTCCACACTAGGTCCAAAAACCTTTGCATCTTACTGTAAGGGTGGTTGTGAAAATGGTCCAGTCTTTGGATCCAGCCACAGGGCAGATGAAAATCATCTGTTTGAGATCAAAATGCCCAAGAGAAATTATAAATAACTTAATCTGTATCCTATAAATGAGACTGGTGACTCAGGTTGTTCTGCTAGATGATTTATGATCTACCATATCTGGAAGACAGGAAGATTTTTTATATGTATGCAACAGATACTTAAGGCAAGAACTGAGATGCTTTTTTAATATCCTCTCCAGTTGTTAGACAAGACTTAGTCTGTGCATTTAATTTCTGCTGAATTAATATAAAGATGTCGATTACATCAGACTTCTCTTAAAGAGCTATTTTGTCTCAGAACACTAATTCATTTTAAATATACAGGAACTGATGCAGAGACAAGACAGGTTTTTTCTCTGCTAGAAAAAAGCAAGGTTCCTGAGATGAACTGAACCAAGGAAATGTCATTATTACATGGAAATTAATGAGACATACAGGATAAACCACAGACATAAAGATACAGGACTAAGAGACTGGATAGAGAGTCGTCTGTCACAGATGTAACCTGGCAAGCAATTGAAAATTATGAAAAGTTGAAACCAAATCTCAACAACTTCAGTGCCCTTTTGCTTTAAAAAAAGATCTACAATTAATATATTTTCAAGCCCTATCACACATTTTCCAGGCCTTATTTTGTCACAGGCAGACATAACGTGATGCAACTTGACAATGTGCACAATGCCTGAAAAAACGCAGCATGTCAGTGGCCTGGCATCCCATCAAAGACTAGAGATAAATATCTGCAAGGGGTTGTTTCTACGTGTGTGCTTCTTCAATTTAGGAATGTGCTACAAGGGATATACTCATTATAACACAATTCTGCCTTAAAATATGTAAAATGAATTAGAGGCAAAGAAAGAGGCTGAAGACCTTTGATACCTAGTGACTGCATCATGAGGCGTGTCCCTAAAATGTTGGCAAATGACATGTACCACAGATGGAGGGCTATGTATCTGAGAAATAGACAACCAGGAACCAAAGCTGCTACTTTGGCCACCTTTGCACTGCCAAATACTACAGTATTTATTGCTTCTGTGGGCTGCCTGGAATGTCATTGAATGAATAATTTTCATTTCTTGAAAGACTGTTCTTGCTTGAGCCAGCTCTTGGTAGAGCATCAGTATGGCAGGACAAGAAATCATCCTTAAAAACGCACTGGTTTCCTCAGACAAGAAGTGCATCGACCTGAAGGAAATAGAGAAAAATCCAGCAGTACTGAAAATCAAGGCACTAACTGGGCCTCCAACCTGCTGTAGGAAACCTGATGTTTTAGTGCTGCAGTCACAGAAAGAGCTTGATTGGGTCCTAGCAACTGGAGATAAGGTGGTACTTGTAAAAAATCTTCCTTGCATGCCCTCATTGCCAATTGTCCATAATGCTTATCACAAAATAGTAAACCTGGAGCTGTGCAGATCGTAAGAAATATTCCCTATCTCTGCACAATGGCAAGTGTGTGCTAGAGCCCTGACTCTGCCCCTGGATCCTGTCACGGGGAAATTGATTTGACCATAGGCAGATTGGAATAGAAAGGAGATTCCCAAAGGGGTGCATAGTATAATGAACCTGCCAGCTCTGGGCTCCACAGACCACCCATCTCCATTGCCCTCCTGGTTATTGCAGTTACGCACATCCACACTTCCCTTAATAGTCATCACAACTGAAATGACATAATGCAGCCATTCGTATTTTTTAAAGGAACTGTGATTTCTTTCCTCTAAAGGGAGATTTTCCCTTTTCCCTTGTACTGCCTCCTCTGAGCTCTTCAAATATGGCTTGGCTGATTTGTCCCCCTCCTCTGGTCCTAGATAGAAGGAAATAGTTGAATTAGCCAGCTGGCTAGCTCTGCTTTCCAGCTCTCCGTGACTCATGCATTTAAAAAAGATAATGACGAACACAAATATTTGAATTCTTTTCACGGAGCTGACCAAGCAGAAGAGGGTGGCACAGCAAGGGCTGGAAGTCCCTGCCTGCAAAGGGCAAGGCAGTTCATGGGAGCAGAGCACAGCCCAGAGCCAGCTCTTGTCATATCTGCGATTACGTGAGGTGGGAAGAAAGGTACCTTCTCGGCAGGATTTGCAGCAAGATCTGGGGGCAGAACGGTTGTTACATTGGCCACTCCCTTGCTCTGATAGCTGCCTGCTTGTACGGGCTAAGCTAAATGCATACACGTTCTCTGAGGTACAGAAAATTTAATCTGTTGTTACTGCTCATGTGCTCTTATGGCACATTTGGAGGCAATTCTGCTTAAAACTGCTTACATAAAGCCAGCTACATTTGATGGATATTATGTAAAAAAGATCCTCTGTAACTCTTTCAAAATAAGACTGTGGTTTTTATTGCCCACGCTTGGTTGCTTATAACATTCCTTATAATTTAATGGAATTAAAAAAGTTTATGCCTTGCAATTTCAGCTCTCAGACACTTTGAAGTAAATTAAAGCTAAAAGTGTATCCAGTATGATCTTAGGGGGAGAGGACCGGGAAGAAGAGGAAACAGATGAACCACGGCTATACATTGCCCTATGTTTCCTAGTGATACACAGTTGCATCAGAAAAGTACTCAGAAATGGTAAATGCTTATTTCATTGGTATGCCATAGCTGAAAGTACGAATACATTATAATGAGCCACTAGGGAGTGCTGGAGGAAAACTCAATATCCAAGAATGTAATACAATTTTCCCTGTCACAACAGTACTGTATTTTGCCCTTTGGTTTTTGGTTTTTTCCTCTCTCTTTTTTTTTTTTTTTTCCATAAAGTCTGGATTAATTAGCTAGACAATAATTACTTGAGCAATTTCCTGCACAGCAATAAATGGGTAATGTATTGCTCTCTCAGAATGATGCTGTTGTAACACATCTGTCATCTACAATGACGGCAACTGCAAAAAAACATTGCAGAGTTTATTGTTATTACATTGCAGTTTATAATAGATGGTTGGTCCAGTTTTATACATTTGAAAGCCTATCAGGTAGAGGACATCTGTAGAGCAAAAGAGATTTATTTACTTAAATGCTAATTGTTTTGATGCAAATACCAGAAACAGAGCAACAGTGTGGCATTATCTTATGGTTCATTTGTTTCAGCGGTTATTCATCAGCGAAAACAATCTCTAATGCCATACATCTGCATATGCATATCTTTCATCTGCTGAAGCCACCGCTGGCTTTCAGTCTTAAAACGCAATGTACGCTTTAACTGGTTACTCAGATGCAACAAGCAGTATTTCAAGATTTTATTGCCTCTCATTATCCTCTAAGCTTTATAGAGTATTGATAGTTTTTCAGGACAAAGAGGAAGCAGTTTTCAGCAAGCTGGGAGCAATTAATAAAACTGAGCACATTGGTTCCTAGATTCAATATCCACTACCGTCAGCTGTGGGAGAGCAGTGCTTCTGTTCCCTCATATACTCACATCCAAAGCTCACACCAACCCCAGTTCGCCCTCTGAATCCACCCACAGCGTCTACTATGTCACTTGCCCTTATGGGGTACGTATGCTGCCCTGAATGTACAACCCCATTTCTCTGCTCCCCTCGAGATGCTGCTTCATTGTAGGCGTTTGTAGGGACCAGAAGCACTCTCAGCATAGAATGTCTTTTTCCTTTAGAGGTCCGAGCATGTCAAGTATCAAGTAGGGAAAGCAGCAGCAGTTGACATGCAGTTTTCCCAGAGAGAAGAAAGCTTTAGAAACCTTTAGAGCCATTTTCTTTTCAGTATTTTCAGCCCTGTCTTCCATACAAATGTTCTCTAATTTTCTAGTTTTTATCTAAGTGATTCAAATCAACTTTAAATATCACCACCCAAATGTAAGAACACTCACCTGGAGTCAATAGCACAGTGTAAGAACAAGCCTATTGAAATTCATGGAGTTTGACCTGTTTTAAACTGATGTAAATGTCATTTCATCTCATTTAGAAATAACATTTCTCAAATAGATGTATTTATTGACATGGAATTAGTTAAGTTCACGTGGAAAGTCCTGTGTTCTTGCTGTCAAGAAAACTGTGAGTTTTGCAATGGTATTCAGTGAGACCACGATTTTACAATGGTTACCAAGTGGCTAACAAGCCAAAGAACAGCATGGCAGAGAACTTAGCTGGTTTAATTATAGCCCCCAAACGAAGTTACAAAACAGTGCAATGACTCTACTTCATTGGCAGTGGTGGACATACAGGTTTCTTACTCCTCATGTCTACAATATATGCCTGAAAGAATTCACAGACTAAAAAATATCATTTAAATAGATGTTTAAAATATTGTGTAATATTTTTACATGGAGAAGTCTTGCCTTGTGGGAGTCTAACAAAAAAAAAGAAGTGATTGTCAGCATATTGACACTGGCCTCCAAATACGCAATAAAGTCTTGATTTTGTTTAGTGCATGGGGTTTCTGTTTTCAGAGTATTTATGCATGATGTTTCTGGATGAGATGCGTGTGGGCAAAGGAGTGTGTATTGCATTTCTCTGCATTTTGCTGCCAGGAGGTTGTTCCAGGTTTGTGGACAGCTGCTAAGGATGCTCCAGCTCCTTCATGTGTGGAAACCTTTTTCCAGACAGTGCCTGCTGGGACTCAGGACTAAGTCCTCTCTTTAGACGTATTAAAACACTTGAGCAGAGAGGCTTGAGTTCTGCCTAGCCTCTCCCCTTCTTTTCTTTCTCTTCTCCTCCTCGCTAAGCCTAGGAAACAAACTTTCATGGTGGTGGCTGTGCTGTGGAAGCCAACGTATGGACTCACCTGAACAGGACAGAAGAAGGAAAAAGAAAACACAAGGACAAGTCAGCCTGTGAATGTGAAGTTTCCCCAGGCAAAACCAGCCTTTGTTTCCCCTGTGAGTGGCAGGTGGAGTAGCCACCATGCAGCCCACAGCAGTTTCTTACACATGGCTGGGGACACTGAGCTTCTGTATCCCAGATGCTGACTTGGATCATGCCATCCCTGAAAACTGCTTCACCTTAATCCCACTTCTTGTCAAACAGTCCTGCTGGCAGGCTTATGGCCAGTTGTTCTTTCCAGCCTGGTTCTCTACCAGGCAGGCCTGCAGCCTGTGGCTTGTGCTAGCTGTGCCCCCTGAATTGTAATCTCCCACTCGTTACTGTCTGCTGTCGTTTGTGGAGAAAGGTGGGAAGCTGAGGTTCATGAGCTAGAGACCAAGAGAAAGTCCTGGACAGGTGGGTGCCCACCACAAAAAGTGCTGTCAAGCAATATTTCAATTGCAAGTTGCAAATCTGTAAGGCTAAGGAAAAAAAATTCTATAAAGTGACAATGAAATAGTGCTGTACACTGTAATAGTCACAGGATTTATTTCCTCTCTGTCTAATAGCACTCATAAAAGCATTGTCTATAATCCCCCTGCTTTGGGGAACAACGTTTGATGGGATAAACCCATAATACATTTGTCCAGCCATGTGATATTGATACTCTAAGGATTAAATTATGTATGACTTTTTGATCCAGATCAAAATGTGTGAAGACACACAAATGTGTGAACCACAAGAAGTCATGTATACAGGCTATATTTCAGTCATGCTAGAAGGATGCTGAGTTTAGGAGTCTGCTTTGTATTTCTGACTGTTCATTCTAATTGCAAATGGATTTTAGTCTAGTAAAGGACTGGTGTCTCTACCAGAAGAGCATTTTGGCATTAGGATCCAAATGCAATATTCCTGTATTTCATTTTTCACAAAATTATCAGATCTTTTGGACATGGTTTTCCATGGGAACAATCACTATCGACATTTTAAGGGTGATAGGGGCTATAGTATGCAGGCAGTTATTGGGACTTTACCAAGAAACAATACAAACCCACCTAGTAGATAATGATTATACCCAACAGCCCACAGCTCTGAGTGATCTCAAGAGATCAAAAAGCCCTGGGTTCACCTCCTGTGTAGGTACCTGTACAAAGAAAACTCTCCTGGACAGCTGATCCAGCCCCTGAGGATGTGGGATCTTTCATACAAAGAGCATCAGCCCTGCCAGGTATACACAGGCAGCAGCTTCTGACTAAAGGGCCTTGTCAGTGGCCCATGAAACGAGAACATACCTCTGTAGTAGTGAGAATAGCTAGCAGGATGCAACAGGACAGCAAAAGTCAATTAAGATCAATACCGAATACAGTGTCCCATGCAAGAAACAAAAATGTAGGAGACAGCAATCCGAATTACCGAATCTGAGGGGAGGACTATCTTAGGCCAACACCCTGTTTTCCCTGAGCGTCAAATCCCCCATCAGTTTTCATCCTCATTCTTGGTCTGTGTGTGCACAACACCAAATAATGAGGTGTCTGTCTTCAGTGGTCTGCTTGGGTGCTATGGAAAGACAGCTAAGTCTAAATCCAAAACTCAGCAAACTTGTTGCTATTGAAAGAAGAGCTCCGGTCTTCATTTGTAATAACATCCAAACAGTGCAGAACATATTTTGGTTTAGAAACTGTATTTTTGAGGTGTGGGATCTAAATACTGTCTTGTCTAACCACGGATCCTCTGGCTCAGTGATCCTTCAGGCTTTGGTGTATGAATAGCCACCCTTACATAGTCCCTACTGTAATTCCTTTGATTCTTTCATTTGCTCTGAAGTCTTCCAAAAACAAAGACAAACCTCGATGCTCTCCCAGGTTAATTTACTTGTCCAAGACATTCATAATCCTAACTAGCAGAAATACAGTCTCTGCCATGAAATTCTTCCCAAAGGACTCAGCTTGTTTTCTGTCCGTTTCTCATTCAAGCATACAGTGACAGTTTCATGTGCTTTGTTGGTATATGAATTCTTAGAGATGTTTTCCATATGTGAAAAAAAAATTGGAAAATAAACATGATCATGCATTTCATTTCATAAGAGAAACCATATCACCATTTCAATACAAATAAGCTATTTTTTACATACCAGTGAGAAAACATAACCAGTATTAACAGTCCACCGAACAGAAACAATGTTATTTTGTTCAAGTTATTATCATTACCTGAGGTGTAATAAAATGCATGCCTGGTTAAACAAACTTCTTATTGTTCCCATCCTAAGCAACACTCTATTTTCTGCTCTACAGGCTCTTTCAGAAGCAGTCCAGTATGTCCTCAAACAGCTCCGACTTCCTTGCCTGAGCTTCAGATAACATCACGCTCAGCAGCAGAGCAGGGCACAAAATCAAAGATGAGATATTCCTTCAGAGCCTGCATCCTCCATGCTCAACTCTCCATCGCAGGTAAAGGTCGTTAAAGTTTGCCCAGTTCCTGGAAACGATGCCAACGGCAACACTGCGGTCCCTGAGAGCCCCCAAAGGGCTGGGTGGGGATGAGGTGCTCCCACCCCTAGAGGAGCAAGGAAACATGGGCAGGCCCTTCTGCAGGGAGGACCTCGTAGAGAGAGGTCCAGCCATCCGTGCACCACGGGGTGTGAAAACTTCCATGTGGCCAGGAGGAGCAAACCAAGCACAGGGCAGCAGGAGGATTGACCCCATGCCCACCAAGGGTGATGCAGAGCAAAAGGGGCCACTTCCTTCTTTAAGGAGCTACCCAAGAGAGTCAGAGGCACCCACTGCAATGGCCCAGAGCCATTAACATTATAGGAGGGCAGAAGCATGAAATATCTGAAACTTCCTTTCAAAAAAGTTTTTCCAGAAAAAGCTACCAGTTCCTGTTCACTTCACTCCACTGAGCAATCTAGATGAAGTCTGGGGAAGCTGCAGGGTTTTCTTTTTTCTCAAGTAACCTTCCTCCACTCTCTGTGTGCACAGGATCAGAGGTTGATGGCACATAGTCAGGGCAGAAAGGGGAAATGCTGAGTCTGAAATATTCTTTATGCTGAGATGATTACAGGAGCTATACTAATGGTTTTCAGAGGAGTCAGGATGGTGGCTTTTATCCTGGGGAATATAAGACAGCATAGTTTCATGTGAGTTGCTTCTCTGCTGCAGATAGGCAATTAAACATCTTCATCTTGTGCAGCTTGCGCTAAGAAGCTTTAAGTGGAAACTAATGTAGATCTAAAATAAGGCCTGTGAAATTCAGCCTATGTGCCAGTCATTGCGTTGTTCATCTTAATTTGTTCGAGAGTCGGGTGTCTTTTGATCTGATACTTTAACACACAGAGGCTGTACGGTTTTTGTGGTTACAGAAAAAGACATAAAATCACAGAGCATGAAAAATTTGATTCAGAAAGAGGCTGAGTTTCTGCATCCTACCCGCATATCTGTATCTGGACATTTTTGCACTTAAGGGAAGGTTTTTATCTCAGTTTTCTTCAACCATCCAAGTTACATGCTCAGCTCCATTTAGCGTTCCAGCTGTCTTCATAGTAGTTGGGAAAGACAACATCTCCAGGTTCAGCTACTCGTCTTAGCATGGGATGAATTACTCTCCAAAATAGCCTGTCTCTAGATGACTAGCTTATAAAAGTGGCCTGTTTTTCAGGTGAGTGGGATGAATCCCACCTAAAATGTCATCATCTAAGTCCCCTGTTGCCAACAAGAGACCTTCTGTGGATGGCAGTGAGGGCTGCTCCACCACCCAAATATCTGAAAAAATCCTTTCTGTATCTGGCTTAAAAGTACCAATGTTGAGCAAAATTATTCTTACAAGCTTATCAGTTGATACTAAAGCCATGGCCTGGCAGGAAACAGCTGCAACAGCAAGCAGAAGAATTGGAAATAAGATGAATTGGATATCAAGTGAAAAAATCCTTACCTAGAGTCACCTCTATGTCTTGTGCTAAAATGGAAACCTGTTCCTGGAGATGCTCCCCAAACTAGTAAAATTTTGCTCCTGAAAGGGCTATTTATTCACTGAAGAAGATAAAATCTACACTGAGTCTGGTTTTTCCTTCACAAACATCCACTGTGTTCTGCCCCCACTGCAGGCATCCTCTGCGGTTGCGCGGTTGCTGGGCTGAGTTGTGGCGGCGTTCCCATAAATCATTTCAACACCCAGAGAAGACAGCTCTGCTCTCTCCAAATGCAGGACTGAGATGGCTCCAAGAAGAGGGGAAGAGACAAGCAATATAAACAGATTACAGATTACATGCAATTACATGAAAAAACAAAATAGCACTTGGCCAACCCAGCTGGGGACCGCATTCACCTCTCCCACAGGCAGCACGTCTGCATCCCACTTTCTGAGGTCCTACAGGACAGCAGTTGTCTAAGGATGAGAGAGGACATAGCAACTGTGACATGTGCTAGGGACATCAGGGATGTGCAAGCTGCCCTTCAGCAAACACCTCCCATTCCTACATTGTCCTTTTCCCACGTGCCTCAGCCCCCTGCCATGGGCAATGTTCACACATGGGATAAACTTCTTGCCTTCAGGATCCTCTTTGCAGCCCAGTAACCTGATAATGGTCACACAGGGACAATTCTCCTGCCTCCAGCCTGTGCATTAGCTCTCATATCTGAGTTGAATCTGAGCCAGGACACCAGCGTGTGGTGGCTCTCTCCACCCTGGTTGGCAATGGCAGAGCAGCAGAACTTCCCTGAAGAGCTGATCCATCATGCTGTCAGAGCAGGACACTTTCTTACAACAGCACCCCAAGTGTTGTTTTCATCTCTCTTATTTCTGCCTCATCCCCATCCTTCTTATCTCTCCCCAGTTTGACTAGGATTTTCATTTATCCAACTGTGCTTTTAAGTTACAAATACATAAATTGTGTAGCATTTAAAGACACTGTATGAATTATATAAGTACACATTATTTAACAAGGTATAATGTGACTTGTTTTTTTCCTTCACAAGCAGAAATACAGATAATTAGGTCTTTAATCTTCCCTTGGTGTTACAGATGTGTTCACTGGGTGCTTTACCCCAGCTATAAGAATGTTGTAAGATATCCCTGACGGTATACTACACAGTCCCCAGTTTTACAAGAGATGTCAGGGTCTTTTTAAGGTGATCAGATATTACACATCTGAAAATATAAGTTTTTACTATCCTTGGCTTTTAAAATCCATTAGGAGGTCATATTTTTGAAGGCTTTTTTAATTTTAAGATAGGTGAGTAAACTGACAGATGAACTCTCTAGGGGCCTGCAGAATGCGTTTTAATTAGTCATGAAATGTCATGCTTCTACAGGCAAATTATTTCATATTTGAAAAGACATGCAATGCCTCCAGGAACTAAAATAACTTCAGTCTCCGCACACTCATTTCAGTTCTCATGCTTGCCTATAGCTCTGTACTATCCCTGATCTGCAGAGACTTTTAATCTCTTGGACATAAACACAATAAGAATGATGGTAATTCAGCAGCTGGTGTTCCTGAAGTAAGGAGGAGATTCTATGCAAGGAGTAAGCGAGAGTTATATTGCTGTTACACACACACACAAACTAAAAGTAATAAAAAAATTTAATTAAAGAAGAGAAAGGCAAAACTCCTTCACCAACTTTAGAAAATCATGGCAAAACTAGATTTGTTTTTCAAGAATGCCTGCATTTTTTGTTGTTTCATAATGAAATATACGGTAGATGTCTCAATAATCAAATAATAAAGAACAGTGAAGATTTCTTTTGGAAGATAGACTGCATCTTTTGGTAAAGGGTACAATGGAATCTCTAAGAAGTTCCATTGTCATCTGGAGTATTTGATCAATTTTTTCTTGATTAGGTAAAAATTATTTAGAAGATAATTTTGGTTGCAGATACAGAATTTATTATATTTAGGAAGTAAGATTCTTTATTCTCTGTTCTATGCAGACTTCTTTATGATATGTAAACTTATATATATAATTCTATCTTATAATGAGATGTACAGTTTTACTAGTAGGAAAAGGAAGAGGGAACATGGTGAGGGGGAACAGTCAATTTTGTATTTTATTAATACTAAAGAACATGTATTACCTATCAGTTGGGCCAGTTGTATTATATACTTCATCTGTACTGTACCTAATCAAATAAATTTCCTCATTTCACTGTGTTACTTTTGTCAGCAGATACAAATGAATAACGTTTTCAACCAACAATATATCATTTTCAAATTTTTGGAAAACTAAGTTTATCTTAGCTGCGTCTCTGAAATCCTTTTTACTGTGAGCAGAAGCCTTGTCCTCCTCTTCAGGGAGAGCACAGCCAGAATTCAGGACTCTCTCTAATTGAATTGGAGGGAAAGGGACTTAGAGCTAATTTTATTAGAATGAGATTCTCTGCAGGAATGTGTTTTAGCCCGAGATGTCTCCTACCAAAAGTCAGAGCTAAGTGCTTCTTGTACTTGATTTAATTAATCATTATAATTATCTTCCAGTTATGTTTTCCCCCTTTTTTTATTTTTAACAGCATTTTCTGTTTTTCTTGGCTAATAAAAAGAGCATAGTTCAAGTTTATAAACTGCTGCATGTACTCTGTGTGAAGATGAAATGTGATAAAAAAAGGCCAAAACAGTTTGGTTAGATCCAAAAAAGATGCTTACTGGTATGGAGACATAGAGAAGAGTTAGCTTAACTTCACGGACAGATCATAATAAGAAGAGTTGGACAAAAATAAGATTCTAGCCAAAAAAGTGCAAGCCAAAATGTTCCTCTTGTTCTTTGAATATTCTCAATGATTTCTTACCAACTCTGCACAGTTTACAGGTACAAATCTGCTTTCTATCTACCAACCCTACAAACTCAGCATGGGATTAGAAAGTCAAGATGTGGTATTTTTGTCTTATATACTGTCAGGACTAAAATTATTTAAGTTAAATTGCTATTTTGCATTCTTGCACAGATCAGCACCTCCAAAAACCCAACATGACTTTTTGGCTCTATCGCGGCGCTGGATTGGTTATACGAAAAGAATGCAAATGCCATTTAAAGTTTGTAAAGTACTCAGAATTTCTACTTACCCTTTCTCATACAATTTTTAAAACTATTTTTGTTATTAACAGGTGCATCATACCATCTAGCACCACTGATATAAGCAGACCTCCACTGTAATGAAAACAGTCAGGCCTATTGACGTAGAGGCAAATAGCATAATACCCATCCAAATCTTCTGTTTCTACTGCACAGGATGCAGCATTGAAGAATGGTGGGGAGTGACCCTGATGGTGCCTTGCCTCTGCCCCCTCGTGCTGATCCCGGAGCGATACCAGCCCCTGTGTGCCCCTCAGTCAGCACAAACCCCCTCCAGGACTGTGTGACCTTCTGCTCTGCCGGGAAAAGGAGCTGTGTGCCTTCCTCTGCCATTGCCATCACGCCCTGGCTGGAAAGGAAATATCTTTTCTTCTTCAGAGAAAGTGCCAGATGACAAAGACGTGTGTTCTTTGAGAACTTTTCAGGCACAGTTTTAACACAGCCGATCTGAGAGATGAAGGCTGAGGAAGGACATGGAGGGGTGGGATTTTTCCTGAAGTGATCATCAACAGATCACTGTTTTCCATTAAGCACACAAGAGAGGAGCCACATCTCTTATTTAAAGACAGCATGAAAAATAATTTGGCTTGGGTTTCACTGTTACTGTCATGATTTGTAACCAAGTTACATATTCTGCACTATGTTTTGCTTTCTCTTACTATTTCAAAACTGCACAAACATACAGATTTTTGGGACTTCTAATCTCTATGTCTAGGCACTTTTTTTAGCTATTAAGGAGTTACGATTTCTGTGCTTATGCCGTTTTCATACAACTAAGAAAACTATGCAAGCTTTATGAAATGGATAATGTATGATGAGGCTAGCCAGTTGTTATTTCAACAAAAACAGTATTAAACTGCATTTACTTCCTTGAAAAGTCTTCTTTTTTATTATTTCTCTCAGACTAGGTTGCAAAAAAAAGACATCCAAAGATCTTTCATGAGTAGACGTAGCCTTTTGTGCAATTAGAATAGGGTTAGATTACTCTGTCTGGTTTTGCTCTGATCAAAATTTGCATTTTTGCCTGTCAAAGACTGAGCTAGTTGATGTGATTGTTTAGAATTGCCTTGGATAACTGATCCACCACTCTGACAATGGTCTGCCATTTGTGATTATGCTGCTTCTGCCACTAAAACACCTCTATCCTTTTATTGCTAAAAGTCCTGTACAGAGATACCTAACCTAAAGCAGTCAACTTCAAACATGTTCTTAAAAATCTTACCTTCCAATTCATGCCATGAACATTTATGCAAGTCATAAGCTTTGAATGGGTTTGACACAGCCAGTTCCCAGAGCTATAAAATATGCAAGAAAGATGTTCTGTTTTCAGAAACCACTGTTCCAGCTTTTAAACCAAAAATAACATCGGCTTGCATGTTGGCACCTACCCAAGCTTCCCAGATGCTGCTATATTATTCATAATTAAGACTACATATTTTTTCAGTGATTTTGTTATAGTAACATAAACATGAAGGTAAATTTATTCCTAAATAACACTTCATTTATTAATATACATTTGTAAAGGGATTTTGCATCCACATTTACAATTGTGATCTAAAAGATTTCGGGAAATATGGAGGTTTCTTTTTCCCCTCACAAAAGAGCATAACAAATAATAAATTCCACTCGAAAACTGCATATGTGCCACACAGTTGTCTAATCATTGACCGTATTTTTTATCCATACTATGCGGTGCTCAGCGTAATCACTGAATACGCATACTAGCTCTTTTCCCTGTCTCAAGAATAAGCAAGACATCACCAGTGCATAAAATTAGGGGCCTAATTTATGAAAGCGAAACTGGGGGGAAGGGGGAGTGAGCCAACCATGACCATTGCTCACACCAATATGACAATGAAGTTGGTTCTGCAAATTTAACCTGTTGGGCTGGAGAGTATTTCCTGACACACGGAGGTGGCTCAGCAAACCTCTTTCTAAGCTTAAAAAATTTAAAAATGGTAGTAATTTCATACAGGAGCTATGTGAGTGCAGTGAGTTTAAGCCTAAAAGGCTCGTGAGGATGGAAAAGCAAGCTGTCAAAATAAAAATTGTTCTGTCCTCTTAACTACAGAAACACTTACCTTTGGTGCCTGTCCCAATAACAGAGAATTACCCCAGGCTGCTCCTCTGGCTTTGCTCTGGACTCGCTCTTACTTTACCTGCACATTACAGTCAAAGAGGTGGAACAGTCTCCAGAAAGGATCTCATCTCCTCCCTGCATTTGCAAACCGAGTCGCTCACTGAACAGGATCCCGCTAAAACCAGCAAAGTTTCTTGATCCTTCTGCTCCCAATAGGATACCACTTCCAGCCCCTTCTTACCTTACAATCTCATTACACTTATGTAAATATTATCCTATCAATTGCTTTCTTTTGCATGTTCATTATGTTTAGCATTTAAGCTGGCCTGAAACCACTTTCTGCTCTGGAGAAGCACAAAGATGCTCCTTTCCCACAGAGGGGAAAAAGAGGCGTGACTCCACAGGAAGATCTGAAAACGCATATGACCTTGTTTTAATCAAGCTGGTTTAGACCCCACTAGGAACGAGATCATATCTGCATAGACTTCAGCTTTGGCTACATAAGTCAGCAGTGCCTCAGACCCACAGCAGCACTGCCAGCCAGTGCTCACTGCATTAGAAACAGCCCGAGTGCGCATTTCTGGGCAGCAGTCACACCTCCAGCTGCAGAACAGGGTGGCCCATGGGAACTGGGACTGTGAGGACCCTTGGTGCTCAACCCACAATGCCCTGCAAAGATCTTGTGTGTGCAGTTACTCTGTTAGATGCCAGCTGGCAGCCAAAAGAATAAGCTCCATTTTTTCTGGTTACTAACACAAATGCTGTTGGTGTGGGAGTTGTCGGACCCCGGAGTAACGACGCAGTTTCAATGTGAGTATGATCGTTCTCCCTTTATTCGAGTTTTCACAGCATATTTATAGACAGGCAGCAGAAGGCAGTAGAAGCACACGCTACCAACAGTTATGTGATTGGTTTACAACCTTTGTTTACATGATTAAAGCCCTTAGTTCATTGGTACATTTCTTGTGTCCACCCCTCGCTACACAGCACAACTTCTCCCTCTAGTCACGGATGTAGCTTCGCTTATCTGGGTTACCAGCTGGTTACGTCTGCTGCGTGAAGAGCTTCAGGGAGAGTTCACGTTCACATGCGGGCCTGTAGCTAAGGCTTCTCCTTGAGACTCCCGTCAAAGGCTGGATTGTTCATCGCAATCAGATCATGTCCCTTCTCACTCAGCCATTCCTCCACAAAATGCCACAGCTGTGATGCCACAAGCATATTCACCATCACCCTTCTCCCCAGCCCTGTGACACCTTCTGCTCTGTGCTGTGTGACGAACTAGAGCAGGAATCATGGAATCATAGAATCATTTAGGTTGGAAAAGACCCTTAAGATTATCGAGTCCAAGTTGAAGGAGAATGGCTGATTTGAAGAAAAGCTCTTCAGAAAGAAGGCTTTATTCTCCTATCCAACAGATGAGTTTCTTGACCCAGCCCATTGACCAACACCACAAGTGTTGGTGCCATCACAGCCCAAGAGCCATGATGTGGCTGGACTGGCCAAGGAAGAAAGGTTGATGCTAAGAATATGGATGACAGCACTGGGGTGTTTGAGAAGTTCCTCCCTGTTCACAAGCAACATGTTTGCACAGGAGAGACCAGGGCCAGCACAGACAGTTGCAAAATAATCAACAGGAGCCAAGATTGCCACTTCTCCATAGCACACTGTCACATCCTGGTCCTTTCCTGGGACAAGTGGTAAAAACACTCCTCTTTTTCACTCGGTTATGACCAATCCCTGACTCACACACACACACACTCCCTGGCAGAGTGTCCACAGTCCAGCTTTTGTGCACATCGGGCTCACAGCTGTAAAGGATGCACTGTGCCAGCAGAAGTGATCGTACCTTCCTAAGTGGTGAGCCCTCACCCTGCCCAACATGTCACCATACTCAGTGCCCATCTCCCTATCCCTTCCCTGACCTTTTCTAATCACAGCTGACCCAATGGTCAGTTTGAAAATACCAAGAGTAGCTGAACCATAGCTCTCCCCAAAACTGGGGCAAAAGCTGAGGAAAGGAACTGTATTTCTGGAGGAAAGCTCCATTTTCTACCTCACAGTGTCAATGATAAGATTTAGAGAAGTCATAATGGTATCTCTGTACGTGGCTTAAAACCTACTGTCACACTGGGTGCATTGTACAAACCATCCTCTCTATTCCACGAGCGGAGACAAAAAATGGAAAGGAGATTGATCCAACACCAGTGGAGAATCCCAGAGGAGAGACCCTCTCTGCCTGAATACCAGGACCTGTGTGAAGAATTTAGAGATTTTTCAAGACAGAAAATCTTTGCTTTTATGAAGAAAATGTTGAAGAATTGCCATGCAGTTCCAATGCTTTCATTATAGTTTTCTGAACACAATCATTATTCAACTGAATACAACTCCAGGTATTATAAGGAAATGTGGGGAAAAACATATATCCACAGGGGGAAGCACAAAATTAAATCTTTTTCATTCAGAGCTTCACAAAACCACATTTTTCAGGATTTATCTCTGTGGATTTATCCTGTGTGTCTCTTATTGCTATGTGAATGGAAAAGTGTGAGGGCTACCTTAAGGGAAGATTAGAAAATGAGCTGTGAATTGTCAACAGGAGGAAACAATTTTAGCTAGGAATATATAATGAATACAAACTACAGAGACGGGGGCCTTACAGATGTCTGCGTAATGGAGGTAAATACAGCTGAGTATACAATAAGTGGAGACATGATAATTAAATCCATAGGTGATGGAATTTCCATCCTCCAAAACTCAACATAGGACAATAAATGAAAGGTGAAGATCCTGAAGCACGACGCAGAAAACATTCCACAGACCCCTGCCTGAAAGCATCCGTCCACCTGCTGCTTCTGCTTGCGCTGAGGTTGGGCACTTCAGATGAATGCTTAATCTGGCAGACAGTTTACAAAATGGCAGGACCACTATCCAAAACATCAAAGACTTTCTTCAGACATGAAAGAGTGATATTCTGAATTTCACCTCCCATCTGGCAGAAAATGCGAGTCTCACATGTTCCTGCTGAGACACTTTACTCTGCAGTCAGGCTGCCGTATTCCAAAGCAGGTCATCCTGAAGGTTGTTGCACCTGATTTAAGGGCACTGCAATAATTTAACATCAGTGAAATCTCTGGGAGGAAAAAACCCATCATTCTTTCTCCACAACCTTCCCAAATTCCATTATTCCTCTCATTTGCTCCAGTCTTCCCCTTCTCCTTTTACCATCCATCTTTTCTTCTCCCAGCCAGCTTCCTTCTGATGTAAGCACAACACGAGCATAGATATCATCCCTGAATCAGTCTCAAGCTTCCTGCAGAAAACCTCAGCCACAGTAGAGACGTGTAGGGTTTAATGCATTCCTGGTAAAGATCCCTTTAAGTCAAAACAAGTTACACTGAGGATGAATTTATCCAACAATAATGAGAGCTGAAAACATGTGTTAATAAGCCAGAAAAGCATCGAATCACAGAATGGTAGGGGTTGGAAGGGACCTTTGGAGATCATCTAGTCCAACCCCCCTGCCAGAGCAGGGTCACTTGGAGCAGGTTGGACAGGGACGCACCCAGGTGGGTTTTGAATGTCTCCAGAGATGGAGACTCCACCACCTCTCTGAGCAGCCTGTTCCAGTGCTCTGCCACCCTCAAAGTAAAGAAGTTTTTCCTCATGTTGAGACAGAATTTCCTGTTTTCCAGCTTGTGCCTGTTGCCCCTTGTCCTGAAGAGGCACCACTCAAAAGAGTCTGGCCCCAAAGTGAAGTGCTGCAGCATATTTCAGTTTAACTTTTAAAGCCAGACATTTTAAAGATTTTGCTGCTTTCTTTACATTTAGAAAGCTGTGTCTCTAGTGTGGTATTCCCTAAGAAAGAGTTCAGATTGCTAGTTACAAATGCCAACAAAAAGACAAGGCTGGGAACTAAAACCCGTAATGCTGTATGAGCACTAATAGACACATACTCGAAGTATATTTAAGATAATATGTAACAATGGGGAATACAAAGGAAATTTCCTGGCCATAGGTGATCTGTCAGTTGGCCAGAAGTTGGGGAAAAGCAAGGCATTTGCCTCCTGCACGTCTGCTTCTGCCACCATGCTGACAACAACCTGAAGTAAGCCCATGAGGTGCTTACGAACCCTAATATTCAGGGGGTCAGACAAACGTGAATCACTGTGACTGTCATTCATTTGTTTACAAAAAAGTTAGCTTTTTGGGGAAAGAGGAGAGAGAGGCATTTACATTTCTGTCTTAGTCTGTAGTCTACCTTCTGGTGAAACATACCTTCAAAGCATTGCTACTGCTGAACTGTAACTTCTGTCCTTCTACCTCTGTGTTCCCCTGGCTCTCTCATCTCAAGTGTCTGATTTTTAAAGCAAAAATAAACTCTCCTTTACATATAGAAGCTGGAGCATGAACTTTTTAGATGGATTTGCCCTCAAGAATTTATGACTTAGCGTTCTTCCTGTCACTGAAAACAGGTCTACCTGACCTACTGCTCTGGAGAGCCTCTTCATAACATTTCAGGTTCCTTCTTTATTCTCCCTCTTTTTACTTTAGTTGAACAAACATCTTCCAGATAACTCCGTGTCCTTAAGAGAGGTCTTTTGCTTGCCTTGTTTTTGTTTTCTTTTTTTTGTCTGGCTTTTTCCATGCATGTGTGTTTTTACTGACAGGTGGCTTGGGTGCCACCACAAACAGCGAAATAATAATGATCTCTTGCCTTTCTCTCCAGCTGTTTAGTCGAACATATTTTCTCCTCCTGATATACCATAAAGTCTTAGAAAAGTATGGAAATAATTGTGTTTTGCTTGTTATATATTTGCCATTGTAAAGTCTAAATTTTTGAATGACCAACAGATGTGTTTTCCAACAGAAAATCCGAATGAAAAAAGGAAACAAGAAAGACATCTTCAGAATCACTCTCATTCAAGGTCATGAGACAACTACAGATGGATGCTTGTTTCAAAAGACTTCCAAGTGTTGTAGTTACGGCATCCCATAATCCTTACCAAATGATACCAATGGCTGAGATTCCTTTCTGATGACTTTCCCCACTTTAAAATTACACATGTGGACCAAAGTACCTATCTAGAGCCAATAGGAACAAATAAATACTTCCAAGAGCTGTTCATCTCACACTAAGATAGGTGTATAAACTGAAAAGGTTCAGCCACCCTCTTGAAATGCTCTAACTTTCAACACTAAATGAAACTTTAAAAAGCTCAAAAGAGTTGAAAGAATATGATATGTTTAAATGACCTATAAAGAAGTTTTGTCTCACAGAGAACATTAAGGAATGGCTTTCTTCGATTCCGGAAGAGAGAAAGATTTCCAAATAATGGATACTGTTTGAAATGGAAAATATTGTTCTCAGGAAACCCCATTTTTTAATGCCACCTCATTGTGAAAAACTTGCAGAACTGTTTTCCAGTATCACATTAATCAGGGACTTTGGCGCGAAGGCTGGATAAGGACTCCTATCAATGTAGCACTACTGTTTATTCTTACCATAAGAAACTGCCCTCTCAGCGCCTGTGCAGAGAAAAAGCTGCCCATGGGTGGGCAGAAGGAGTAGAAATCAAGATGGTGGTATTCATGCCAAAACCAGAATACAATTAAGCCATGGCCAGAGTCTTCCTTAAAGCTTTAGTGCCTGGTGTTTAATAAACTGTGAAATAAAACCTAACGCGGGACTCAAAAAGGGGGAGCAAAAGATTAATTGGGTTGACTAACCTAACCCAATGTAATATCCTCTTCCTTCTCTGTTAATTCTCAGTACAAGAGACTTCATGACACTACAAGCTGCAGGGCCTGTAGTGCTTACACTGCTTGTATATGATTTTATGGCTCTACAGCAAAATGCCAAGTGTCTTCGTTTTTTCCATAAAGTGGGTTTGGTGCCAGTAATGTCAGGTGTATATTAAGCGCATATGAATATATTCACTGTCCTAAAACAGTGGTGTTAACTTTGTTTATACAGACAGAACTTTGCAGCGGTGCCATTTTAGAGACTCAGGGATTTTTTTCAACCATAGTTAGTTTTCTTCCTGTGCTACTAGTCTGTGAACTATCACTTATCTAATTTACCTGTAGTGTCATATAACTTGTTTCCACCTGCTGTTTTTCACTTCATCAACTGCACTTAATGTTTTCTTTTTGCCAGAGCACGTATATCTGTGAAAGCTGATATTTCAAACCTGAGGAGGAGGGTGATCTAATTTTAGGTTGTTTTGGTTTTTTTTCTGGAATATAATGAACTTTTCAGAAATTAGGAGAGATCCTTCTTGGTAATTATCAACTGTTCATTTCTCTCAACAAAATGAGAACTGAAGCTATTAGGTTTCTTAAAAACATGCTGTTAATACCTATAAACAAGCACAAAAGGCCAAGCTGTACCCACTGTAATGTTCTGATTTTTCCTGGTGGCTTGTAAAACAGAAGCACTAAAAGGTGTACACTGTATTCTGAAATCTTATATCTCTGCACTGTTTTCACAATCCCGTTTTCCTGTAAACATTTACAAGAATTATAAAAATGTATAATATATTTGATATGGAAAAAAAATGCCTTACATTTCACTGAATTACTGTCATGGTAATAAAGGTATTATAATTCTACTCTGCTGTATAGTGTAAGTTAGTCAAGGTGTTTGATTGTGGACCTACATCATGAGGAACTCAGTGGTATACCTTTCCATTACCTTCTTTAGGCTATAACCTTGCAGCTGCATGGTGCATTTTGGTAGTCAACATGGGCTCAATTGTTTTCCCATTGGCAGCCAATAAATCTTCCCAAAAGATGTTGCTGTTGCAGAAGGCTTGCAGAGCATTTGCCTGACAGATGTTTAAAAGACTGGGCGTAAATCTGACTACTTTTACAACAACAAAAGAAAAAATAATCTATTTTTGAACTTTGTAATGAACATTGTCAGTCTGGGTCAGCATTTACGACAGTTAAGAAGCTCTATTCAAGACAAGGGGTCGAGGTTATTTTCCTTCTCAGAAGAGAAAAAGTAGAGTGGAAAAAAAACCCAAAAGTAGAGGTCTGAAGACCTTCTTTTGCAAAATGACGCATGAACAGCAAAGACAGTATCATGCCTAGTAGGATTAACATCATTGTGCCGAAACACAATTCCCCAGGCAACTTCACCAATATTCTCAAAGAATTTGCCTGGAAGTACTATCTTTTCAGTATCTTCTGGACAGAGTGATGTTTACAGACACATAAAGCATTCCCTCAAGTGTTGGCTAAACACTAACAATCTGTTGAAAAGATTCACTGACAAAACCTTTACAGATCGCTATCACCTCCCACTTAGCCTCTAAAAGACATTAAGTAGTACTCGAGATTCACTGTGTCCAGAAGAAATGTTCCAAAGCAAGGAAAGAGGAAAACTCACTCAAAATTTCTGGGTCATAGAGTGTTTTTTTAGTCACCACTTTCACAGCTCTACAGCAAGAAGGAATTTGGAAATTTCACAGGGGTGAAGCAGCCACAAAACCTTCTAGTGGTCTGGGTGGTCTCAGGGACTCATGGACACCAGATATCTGAGGACGTCTGTCACATACCTAACTTCATAACAGCTTCTCTAGAAGTCTTATGAGAAGGTCAAAAGAGTGCAGGAAAGTGAGGGCAGATCTTCATGGTGTAATGCAGTAGATGCAGAGGAACCAAGAGACAGCTTGAGAACCAGAATCTGAGAAGCTGTTTTTATGAACCGAGGTGTGATACTGGTTGATGTTAGGTTATCAGTCATGCTGCTGCACAGTGCTGAACAGTGCTGTGTCACCAGTTTAAGCTCATCTCCAGTAATGGTGGCGTAGCCTCTTTCAAAGCACTTAAAAGAACCAAGCCACTTTGATTTCTATCTATGCTTTTTTGCAGAAGTCCTTTTAGTTTTAAGGGTCTTGCCTTATTAGCATTGGTGAAGAGATGACACTGTTTGTCCTTCTTGTTCACTTTGTGTTGCTCAGCATCTCTGAGGTGTTGCCACAATGAGGCTTCCTGCAAGAAAAGCAGTTTTATCTCCATCTGAATTTGAGTAAGGGCACAACTGGAAGAAAACATTTCTCTGAGACCTGCTTCCCAGCGTCCTTTGTATCCCTTGCATCTCTTCTTCCTAATGTCTTCTGAGGTACTAAATTACGGTGTTTATGAGTTTTTTCTCACAATCTCATCTTGACAGACATCCTGCTTGAGGCTTCTCATCAAGTAGAAGAGGATTCACAACACTAATGCGTACCTCCCTTGGGAGGGTGTTTGACTAATTTATTTTTAGGCTATGCACTGCACAATCTTTCTGAGTGAATTGATAATTCTTCCACCACGGGTATCCTGCATCTTAGGACAGAATTAGAACACATCTCACACATTAATATCATGATTTGTAGTGTATATTTGTACCATGAAAAGGCCATCATTTATCACATAAAGAAGAAGCATTTGCAGTTGGAAATGTTTAATTATTTCTTCTTGGAATGACCTGGTCATTCAGTGTCTCACATTATCTTTCCCTGTTTGACAGAAGGAAATTAACAACATCAATAATATCCTAGGAAGTTAGATAATGAGCTCTCTAGGTATCAGCTCTTTAGTTACACTCATCTTACAATTCTTAGTCTAATGTTTAAAGCTCACCAGTTGGTCTCACTTCAGTGTCTCAGTATTTGTAAAAGATAATACATGGAAATTCAGAGTCTTAAAATAAAAGATGCTGAATGCATCTCTATGTCTGTTTTAATAGCTTTCAGGGCATTAGCATGTGAATAATTGAAGGTTATGAAAACTTTCACAGAAATGAACAAAATATGACTACAATGTGAATTTTAATATCCGATTTAAAACTCTTAGTCTAATAGGGTAATGATTACCTCATTTGTAATTCTTTTGAAGAAGTTGGGTTATATGCAGATAAAGTAAGGCAGGTTTTAGCCTTAACTTCATTTAGTGAGCCCATTCTCTCTGTTACAGATGGGTTGCTGCATCTCTGCTTAGTACTGTCATTATAATAATTACTGGGCATGTCTGTCTCATGGTGCTACTGACCCCTCTTCTGTTCTTTCTTTTCAGGTCTGCAGACTCATCCTCTCATTTCTTGTCTCTTTTCAAAGTTGGCTAAAAGACTCTGACCCTTTGACAGTTGTGATTTTTCTTCTCCTGGCATTTTTTGATCTTAATCACTTCAGTTCACTACAAAAAATAAGATGAGCAAGGATTAATGGGCAATCAAGTAGTAGAAATTACAGTTTAGAGTATCTTTGCAGTCATAGACTGGAATCTTTTTTCTCTTCTCCCTTTTCCTTTGTAAGATATTTCCATGCTGCTTATTTGAAACTAAATCTAAGTAAGTTCTCATGTGGCGAAGGGCTAGAAATTGGCTTCAGACATATCCTGCAGCCTGCAGAAGCATGGTGACAGGAGCACAGGCCATTCCCAGTGCCAACAAGTCACCTGTAGCTCATACTTGCATGTGAGTCCAGATTCCCTGACTGGAACTGGAGAATGGAGCCATGGAGCTCTCCTGGCAGGGCAGGATAATGTCCCCTTCCACCCCCCGCAAGCCTTGCCCTTCTCTGCAGTATTGCCACAGCCATGGCTTGAACCATTTCTCCCCGCAAATTTGAACCCAAACTTCAGCACAGTTGTCAAATGTGCTGTTCTCATAGATTTCATGATGCAAGGTATAGAGGGATGTGAAAGCAGCCCTTTGTGTCCTCTGGAGCCTGCAGGTAAAATCCAAGGGTATCAACGTTCAGGTATCTTTGTAAGAGAGGTAACTATGAATCTCTTAAATAGCTAACAGTGACAGGAAAAAGGTTTTTGTAGTCACTGTTTCGATCTATCCATCCAGGATTATGTTGTCTTGGAAGACACCTGTCCCTCTGGTATTTGTGTGCTCAGTGCCTAGTGCAAAGGAGTCCTGGTTCCTCAGTGGAATCCTTGATATTTTTGCAGTTGAAATACCAGTATTATGCATAAGTGAGCAAAACGTTTCACACTATATCCCACTAGTCTTTTTTTTCAAATTCAGTCTTTAGCTGCTCTGTCTTCATAGGCGACCTTTTTTCCCTGTAGCAAATTTCACTAAGGAGACAATTCTAACAGGCATACCAGATATGAAATAATAAAATATTAATGTTTTTATTTCAACTCTGACTGTCAATTTTCTTCTCCTAGTGGGGTTCCAACAGTCAACTGCTTCTTTTTTCCTTTCCTAGGGGGAGTTTTATACTCATTTGTAGCAGAGATTGGTGAGTCAAGTTTAACAGTGGGAGACCAATAACAGCCTGCAAACACAGTGAAGTACAGAATGGGTATATTTATCTGAACTATTACAGCACTTAATGATATAGAATCATAGAATCATAGGGTTGGAAGGGACCTCTGGAGATCATCTAGTCCAACCCCCCTGCCAGAGCAGGGCCACCTTAGAGCAGGTTGCACAGGAACGCGTCCAGGCGGGTTTTGAATGTCTCCAGAGATGGAGACTCCACTACCTCTCTGGGCAGCCTGTTCCAGTGCTCTGCCACCCTCAAAGTAAAGAAGTTCCTCCTCATGTTGAGATGGAACTTCCTACGCTCAAGTTTGCACCCATTACCTCTTGTCCTATTGCCGGGCACCATTGAAAAGAGCCCGGCCCCATCCTCCTGACACCCACCCTTTAAGTATTTGTACACATTAATTAGGTCACCCCTCAGCCGTCTCTTTTCCAGACTAAACAGACCCAATTCCCTCAGCCTTTCCTCATAAGAGAGGTGTTCCAGTCCCCTAATCATCTTGGTAGCCCTATGCTGCACCCTCTCCAGCAGTTCCCTGTCCTTCTTGAGCTGGGGAGCCCAGAACTGGACACAGTATATGACCATT
This sequence comes from Dromas ardeola, assembly GCA_013398915.1. NCBI lineage: Eukaryota > Metazoa > Chordata > Aves > Charadriiformes > Dromadidae > Dromas > Dromas ardeola. The sequence continues at coordinate 224,166 of VYZM01017556.1, forward strand.
AAAAAAAATAAAATCTGAGCTTCCAAAAAATACAATGCTACAGATTTGATGGGAACTTTCCCAGAAAAGATTTATGTAATAAGATGATCCTTCCCAGCTCTCTTTTCTAAAATTCTGAGAGGCATTTCCAAATGCCTCTTGCCCAGAAGCGATGGGCTGGCATCAGTGACTCGGGCAGCAGCGGCGCCGGGAAGCTGCGGTCCTCGTGTGACCCCTGCTGGCAGGAAATAATTGAAATTAAAATATGAGAGGAAAAGAGGTTCTCGTTTGCAATGAATGACAGGCTGTGATTGAATCAGCAAACTGCATAAAATAGATAGTAACAGTGGCAATAGAGGGAATAAATAAAAGATCCTGTCACTGTGGAACAGAAGACACAAATGAGTAAAAACTATTAATTAAAAATGTTAATTGACAACCGCATTTTATGAGGACAGAACGAAAGCCACTGCCAGCCCACCTCTGCTCTAGACTGGTCCTGATGCAGTGTGCCTCATATACGTTCCCAAGAGCCAAACCCTCCTGTGATATATGGCGTGCTGACAACCTGCCTCCTTGTGCAGCTAAGCCCAGTGCCCGGAGAGCTCATCTTCTGTCCCCAGCGACGGTGGTTAATACGGGCTGGCATCCAAGCTGCTGCACAGGAATGTCTGAAGTAACACATGAAGGTAACGTGTAAGTGCCAATCTTTGACAGGGTTGCTGGAGTTTCTTAATGGCTTTGGCACTACTGCTGGCCACAACAAATCCAGGCTTCAGGGACACAGTTGAGCGTGGTCCAGAACTCACCCCTACTTCCCAAATGCTGCAGTCAATAGTATGCTATAGCGTATTTCATGCTGCACATTTGCTTGAAGCCAAGTAAAACTTAGGAGACACAGAGTGCTCCAACAGACTATCTGTGATTTTGTTATTCATTCCTGTTAGTGTATAATAAATATCTTAATTTGGATTATGCGTTATTCCCCTTTCAAAATGCAGTTGATTTCCAGCACGCTCTTAGACTAGTTGCATGTTGAGAAACTGTCAGGCATTTTATTGGTAACTTGTGTTACTAAAGCTGGGACTGACTCGTAACCCATACAGCACTCTGGTGCTCAAGTCTCTCCCTGTTCTCTGGAACAGCTACTGAGACATAGCCCCAAGCTGGAGGCCTTTCCCATGGAGCAGTCAGATGAGACCACCGCTGTGGATCACAGACTTATTTTCTTCTCTGTCTGAAACATTCACATGATAACGACATTCATTCAAATAAAGCTGGATGTAGCTGAAACTGAAAAGAATATATATAAAAAGGTTAGTGTAGCTAGGTTACAGCTGCCATTTACATCTGGGGAGGAACAAGCCCAGGCACCAGTATATGCTGGGGGCCATCCGTGCTGGAAAGCAGATTTGCAGAAAAGGACCTGGATGTCCTGGTGGACACCAAGCTGAGCCAGTCATGTGCCCTTGCCACAAAGTAAGCAAATAGTATCCTGGGATGTATTAGACAAAGTATTGCCAGCATGTCGAGGGATGTGATCCTTCCCCTCTACTCAGCATTGGTGAGGCCACACCTGGAGTGTAGGGACCAGTTCTGGGCTCCCCAATACAAGACAGACATGGACTGGAGAAAGTGCAGTGAACTGCTACTGAAATTAAGTGACTAGAGCATACCTCCTATGACACAAGCTGAGAGAACTAGGACTGTTTAGCCTGAAGAGGGAAAGGCTCAGGAGGGATCTCAGCCATGTCTATAAATACCTGAAGGGAGGGTGTAAAGAGGATGGAGCCAGGCTCTATCCAGTGGTGCCCAGTGACAGGACCAGAGGCAATGTATACAACCTGAAACACAGGAGGTTCCCTCTGAACATCAGGAAACACTTTTTCCCTGTGAGGGTGACCCAGCACTGGCACAGGTTGCCTGGGGAGGTTGTGTAGTCCCCATCCCTGGAGATATTCAAAAGACGTGTGGACATGGTCCTGGGCCACTGGCTGCAAATGACCCTGCTGGCACAGGGACATCGGACTAGATGACCTCCAGAGGTCCCTTCCTCAGCCATTCTGTGGTTCTGTGATGAGCTACACCATGAAGGACACCAGGGATCTTGATCTGCGATCTACTTAATTTTACAAATTTCCATTCTTTAGCTGACTTATGGTGACTTCGCAAAAGTAAATGCTCATAGTGTGTAGACAACGCTTACGATTCCTGTATTGCTCATTTAACTAATTAAAATTACTATGTATTTGCCGGGCTAAATTCATACAAACAGCCCGCCAC
>VYZM01017556.1:226437-275280 GCA_013398915.1 Dromas ardeola
CCCCCCTTCACTCAAGGGAGTCTGCCTATTTACAGATCATGAGGGTCAAATTATCCTTGTTATCTGCTTGATTCATTGAACCGACTTGCCCTTTCCAAAACTCCATTTTACATACCAACTCCATGTTACATATCAGCATATAAACAGTTTCACACATCCTGCAATCCTAACTCATAAGGAGTGTTTCCCCACCAGGTACATGTTCCCAATTGTCATGGAGATGTGGAAGAAATAAGATGTATTTCCTAAAGAAGATGGCCACAGCCACAAGCTGAAATCAGCTATGTGAGAGTTACTAAGCAAGACTGCAGAGGAGAGGACAGAAGCAGCTGCAGGAAGGAGACCCAACAGTTCTTTGGCTTCATTATCAAAGGGCTGAACTCAGGTGAGCATTTTGGTCTAGCAATGTTACTTTTGCATTAGCTTTCCCAAATTTAGGGAAATTCTGATATGACATAGAGACTAAGTGCTGCTTGCTAGAAACTCCTGCGTTAGAGCACTACAGGACAGAGGACATGCTGCAAGTAAGAAGGCTGGTGAAGGGTCTCATCAAAGACATCACTCCTCAGGTGCATCCCAACAGCTGGAGTAGCAATTTGGATGCAGTGAATTGCAGTTAAACTAGACTTAGCCCTCCACTCAGAGAACTGGAGAGATCGTTTTGATTTACTTCTCATGTGTTTCTCTGCTTCTGCATCTGCACTTTAGATCTCTGGACACTGAATATGCACTTTCTATAAACAAAACGGACTCTTCAGGAAAATGGCTGTGGATAATGACTTTTAGAATGGATACACATGTATGCAAATGTATGCCTGGAAATTGCTGTTCTTCAGTGGCAAGCTAGGGGTCTTGGAAGCATTATAGCATTTGTATTTCATTGTGTGTTCACGCAGCTATTGAATACTATTCTGACACACTATTTGCAGAGTAAATATTTCATTGTCTTAAACACAGAGGCAAATATTTTGCAGATTTGTGGGTTTGCAGGCTATGATTATTAATGACTATCTTCAGTGTAACTTTTGTCACTGAAGTTCTTAAATATTTTACTCAACAAAAACAGGCAAGCGAAATTTGTTTACTTTTTACCAAAATTAACAGGAAAGTTGAACTCAGGACAGGTGTGACTTAGTCATCCATATCAGGTAAGAGTAGATTCATTTTGTAGAGTGAGTTTATAATGGAAATGTTTATTTCCTTATTTTTAATTTTTTTTTACTAAAGAAATTATTGTTCTGAATCTAGAATATCCCAAAAGAATAAAAACATGTGTAAAAATGATGTGTGTGTTGGTGGGCAGAAGGAAACTAACAGCTGAAATAATCTGGACAAAACCCTACCCCACCACAAGGAACATCGTGAGTTCTCCCCCATGATGCTGTGGCGGGGTCACAACCAGCATACAACACGTACACAGGTGATCATAAAAGCACTGTGACAGGAATCAGCCAGCCATGGTTTCTTTTGTCTCTTTTCACACTTTGCACATTATGCTTTTACAAATGCCTCAATACTTTTAGCTGTTTTTTGCTGGTTTTAGCACTTCTCCTACCACAACCTTTCATGTTGCCATTCCAAATCAATTCCACTCCTCTGCGCTGGATTCTCTCCTTTTCTGACCTTTTCTTTTCAGAATGAATTAAGATAAATACAAACAGGCATATGACTCTGGGAAGGCATGTCCCCACGTACAGCTAATTAGCAATAGCTGCAGTACATTGACTTCACCCTTGAAAGAAAAAGGTTAATTTAGATTACTTTTCAAGCAAAACTGGGCTTGGAAAACATTTTAGTTCGATTTTCAAGGATATAATAAAGAGAGAGTAAGTATTAACTACCGCACCTCTCCTATTATCCTTTCTCTCTAAAAAATAAAAATTAAAAGGTGCATTGAAACAACCATCAGAGGGTGCATATACACCATCAATTTGGCTTGATCTCTATTTCAGTCTCAGGTCTTGGTACCCTAGCTGCCCATACTGTGTCCGTACCAGCTCTTGAACACCAAGCTCCCACCAAGCTCCACTTGCTCCCCCTGAAGATTCAGCCCCAACCTAAAAGATGTGGGCAAGACCTCATTAATTAGTCTGAAGGGGCATGGCTTCCAGCTCACAAAAATTGTATAGATATACTCAAAAGCTTTGTTTCCTAGAAGAGGAAGACTTACCCTTAACATTTGTAGGTTGATCCAAATGTGAAGGATGTTTCCATCTTTGCTGATATATGCTTTGAGATAAGAACGGACTTGCAAAGTATAAGTCATTTTTTATTTGCCACTATGAAGTACATGAAAAAAGAGTCAGAGGAGAAGGTTTTAAAATATATATGTGGTCGTAATTTAAATTGCTGCTGTACCAATTCAGGGAAGCATTTTCATTCAGGCCAACATTGCAATTCTCATTTAAGGTAGCATACTTCAGGGTATATTTAAACATATGTGTAAATCAGGGCATAAAAGACTAATAATGTTTATAAACTATTTATACACTAATAATATTTACACACTACATTCTCGGACTGTAGAATATCTGGTTGTTAATAGAAGAATAAAGCCCTGGAAACTTTGGGGTCAGCAATTTCCACTTGTATAACAGTAGCACACACTAATTAGGTATCCAGAATTTTATTAGAATATTGAAGGAAATTATAGATACATGTATTTTGTATATATGTAGGTCTGTACATACATATAAACATACATGCATATAAAAAAATAAGGAGACAGACAGGTTTCTTATTGGTTGAAGATTTAAAGAGCTCACAGATTTCTCAAATGAGCAACTTCATGACCTGAGCTTGACAGCATCCACCCAGTCTTAAGGTGTAGTCAAGGCTAGAGGTAGAATCGCAATATAAAGAAAGGAGGAACCTAAAGAAATCCAAAACAAAAGTAAAGACAAGATCCTCAAGAAGGACTTATGATTTCTTATGTCATCATTAGTGTCCTGAAAAGATTAGTAGTGAACGTCTGGCTACCTGGCTCTAGCTGGGTCTAAGCCAGATCCTCGGTCTCACATGGTATCACATTAGTCAGATACAGAGCCAGGAGCTACCACAGCTAGAGAACAGCAAAGCCGGTCTGAAATCTCCTAGGTTTTATACTCTTATGCACACACCTGAGTCCAGGCTGCAGTCAGGCACATGTGTAAGAACAGGATTCCTGGCCTATATGTTTGAAAAGAAGGCCTGTTTGAAAGAAGACATTGGTCATCCTTTAATAGAATGCCAGGACCTTCTTTTCTGTGCTGGTAGTGCCTGGAAGACCAGCCTGAGAGTCTACTTCTAACATTGTACTTCAGTATGCCAGTTGCCAAACTGCCCTAGATGCCTGGCTCTTAGCTGTTCTGAGCAGAGCTGAGGCTGAGGGAGATCCGTGGCATACTCAGGATGAAAGTTCAGCTGCAATTCCAGCACTTCTAGTTTTTAGCCCAAGGAACTAGGATTTTGTTTCTTTCCTTTTCCTCCCACCCAAGCATGGAGATTACAATGATCTTGGTGCAAGCAGCCACCAGGAAATACTTAAACTCCCTCACAGCCCAGAGCTCATTTCTGGAAAGTGAAAGGCTATAAATGAGTCATATTCAGATTTGTATACGCAATGGTCCTGATACCCCCCAGTCATATGTTTCCACCTACAAACACCAAAAGTTGCAATATTAAAAGGGAACAGAAACTTTAAGCTACACCAAGAAGCAATCAGTCAGGAGAAACCCCAAAACTCACGCAAAAGGTGCAATGAGAGATTTATGATTTTGCAGTTGTGGTAGACCTCATGATTACTGATCTCACCATGACTGTATTCCTACGGATATTAAAGAAAGAAATTCAAACTTCTTTTGTAGACTTCATTAAGAGGATGCTCTGTTCAGCCACAAAAGTTAAATAAATAAGGTACAAGTTCTCATACCATATAAAAGGAGATAGATAGGAATTTTCTCTTGGACAAGCTCACTGGCATGTATGTGGATTTATTTCACAATCTTGTTTCCCACGATTCAAAGTGTTTTACTCAGGTCAACAGGGAAGTGACATACCAAGTTTCATCTCCAAAATTTGGCTGTCTTTCATTTGTGGCTGCCAAAAGACAGTGAAAACAATATTGTTATGCTAGAGGGGGAAATTATATTTTCCACCCCCCTCTTAATTAAAAAAAATAAATCGAGTGTTAGTTATGTTTTTCTAAAGCAAATCTATTGTTGGACTGAAACCAAGACAGAATGCCTTGAACTGAAAAGTAGCAATCTGATAATCTAGGGGTTCATCTTTCACTCTTAGTGTCACTGAAAGTTCCACGCTCTTACTCCAAATTATGTTCTTTGAGCCCAGTTCAACTCAACATGGTGGACAACACTTGAAGATTCTGAAGTGTTCTGCTGAACAGAGGTAGTTTCATGGCTTTAGCCTATGCACATGCCACCACTGCTTTCTCTTGTTTAGCACATCTGTAGATCCATATCCATAGATGTGTTAAACATTCATAGATAGATCAATGCTTAGAACTATAGTCTGATCACAGTAAACACCTCTTTTATAGCAAATATGAAATGTAGTAAATTATAATAATGGATTAGGTTAAAGAATCTGAATGCAGAATCACGGAATTGTTGAGGTTGGAAGGCACTGCTGGAGCCCATCTAGTCCAACCCCCTGCTCAAAGAAAGGTCAACTAAAGCAAGTTGCTCTGAACCCTAACCAGGAAAAGTCTGAATATCTCAGGGAAGACTCCAGAAACTCTCAGAGCAACTTGTGCCAGTGTTTGATAACCTTCACAGAAAAAAGCTTTTCTTATGTTTAAATAGAATTTCCTGTATTTCAATTTTTGACCATTGCCTCTTGTCCTGTCACTGGACATCACTAAGAAGACTCTGGCTCTGATTGCTTTATTCTGCCCCTCAGATATTTATACACTTGAATAAGACGTCCCTGAGACTTCTCTTCTCTACGCTGAACAGTCCCAGCTATCTCAGCCTCTTTTATTTTGACAGATGCTCCAGTACCTTAACCATCTTAGTGGCCCTTCTACTGGACTCAATTCAGTAAGTCCATGTCTTTCTTTAACTAGGGAGCCCAGAACTTGACCCAAAACTCCAGATGTATTTCACCACTGTTGAGCAGAGGGGAAGAATCACCTCCCTAAATCTGCTGGCAATGCCCTTCCCAATGCAGCCGGGGATGCTGGAACTATCATACAGCTTTCTAATATTTACAGTATTAACATCCTACAGAGGCGGTTGAAAAAGTCAGTGTCTTCACATGCATTTGATTTTTTACACAGGAAAACCAACTGTTTGCATACGCAACAGTTATATAACAGAATCTGAATAAAAGAAGACCTCTGCTCAAGAATGTACAGCTTAAAGAAAAATCCAGTCTCCTCAATAACAAAAATCCTTTGTCTTGGAGCAACTGGGAAAACACACAAGCTCTAGTTATCTTTAGACAACAGTATCTCATAAAAATCAAACCTGATAGCCCAAGCTATTTATAGTACCTAACATTATGCAACTTAACAAAAAAGTCAGTCATCAAGAAACAAAATTCTGCTCAGTTTCCCCAGTGTATTTCTGAAGTTGTTTGATCTAGATAAGTCAAGTAAATTTAATTAGTTGAAATAAAACAATAAAACTGTGAATATGATCAGAAACATCTTTCTTTCACTGGGGGCCTAAAACCGGATGCAGATATGGTGCAACATGCACTAGGTAAAAGGAAGTAATCACTTCCCGTGATATATGACAATGTTTTCTGTATGCTTTCTTGGGTATTTCTACTGCAATTTGCAGTGGAGAAATATCCTAAAGAGTGGCAGAGGCTATAAAATCTCTGTCCTTAGAGGTTTTCAAGACTCGACTGAACTAAGTCCAAACAAACCTGGCCTGATCGGATAGCTGACTCTGCTTTGAGCAAGTGGCTGGACTAACAACCCCCCAAGCTTTTTTGCAACATGAATAATTCCATGATTCGATGGTTCAGATGATTAGATTTCTTCTCTTGCAATATTTATATAGTGTTAGGAGACCTGATAGGCTATGCATTCCCATATTGAAAATAAGTTCTTTTTTGCAGCTTTGTGGTACATTTCTTACCTTATCTGTAACTCTGCTGCATCCAAAGGAGCAAGAAATACTCTCATTTGAAAGTGGAAATGCGCTCAGAAAATTCATTGATATTATTTATATTATAATTTCTTCTTTTCCTCAAGAGTGTCAATAAAAGATGAATAAGCTCTAGTATGACCATCTGAGGAGATTTTCAATTTTTGCAACCTGCCAAAATGGGAGATGGGAAAATGTATCAGAGCCTTACCCTATAGGATCTAGATGTCCTCTGTGTGTCACAGAATTAGTCTCATTCCCACTGATTTTCTGTGCAGCCTTTGGTACTCAAAGAATTAGGTTCATCTTCCCCTGCATACCAAAGTAAGTTAGATATGGAATAGCTCCAGAAAGAGATCTTTAGCTTGAAACACATGTGATTCCTTGAATATGCTTGCTTTTTGGATAATAATTTCGCAAAGATGGAATGCAGAATTTCACATTATACTGAAGATTTTATGAAGCAAACACAACTGAAAAGCTTTTAACAATTGGGAGGAATAGGAAGCTATTCTCTATGGAGAAGAAGGTGTTACAGGATAAGAAAAGCTTTTATAATGCAATACAAATCCAAACAACATCCCCTTCACTTCAAACTTTACTTCAGTCTTTCCTCCCAAGTGTTTTGCAGAGCTTTGCAAACAGAAAAATAAGTTTAGTACAGAGTAACCTTGTGATAAAAACCCCAGGACTTCAGTTTGTTATCAAAATACCATCATTGTTTTAATCAACTCTTTGACTAAATCTGCCAAAAGTGAAATTTGCAAAAGACTTTCCACTGAAATTCTCCATTAAGAAATATGCTGGTTTTTTAATTTAAATCATTTAGATAGGGAAGAAAAAGGACTCAAGAAAATCTAGCCAGCCAAAACTGCTAAACTTCAGACAGTTTTGTCTGGAAAGGCATATTGACCTAGTATCCCTAGAGTATCATATTGTTTTCTTTAAGATTTTCTAAGTGTCTGGTCTTCAGAATAAACAAAATTGTAAATCACACCAATATAGTTCAAGGAGTGAATTTAGACATAGCAGAGTTAATTCAAAAGGAAGTATGAAAGTTTCAATTTGATAACAACAAAAACTTCAATCAAATGGGGAAAGTTGAAGGATTTTTTGTTCCCTTTGTTGTGCCTTCACACACACACAGTACTGACCTTCTACCATAACCTCCAGCTCCACAACTCTCTTCATTCTCCTCTCATATTCTTTCCCCCTGCAGACAAGAACCCAATCCTTGCAACTCCTATTTACTTCACTTCCCAAGACCATTCCCCCACAATCCTTCCCAACTGACGTAACCATCTGCTTTCTCATCAAAATAGAACTATGTCCACATGGTCCTTTTTCAGCAGCTTAACTATAGCTATTATAAAAGCCAATTAATGGTATACCGGTGCATTTTTGTATGCTCAAACCTTCACAACCAGCTGTGAACTGAAGTTAGTTGCGGGCAGGTACAGCCACATTGAACCCTGTATATATTTCCACTGTTCAAGCCAGTAATTTGCACTAGCATTTATGATCTTCATTACAATGGATGGGTTCCTCTCCTCTTAGTCTGGAGCAGTGGAAGTGACACTGAGCACCAGTGCTCACCAGCTGCAGTATTGTAGGCAGACAAAAGAACATCATATACACCACTTTGCCTTTTGACAGGTTTATCTGTGGACAGACAGCATAAGACAAAGCACATTTACCTCCTGGTATGTCATTGTCAGGCCTCTGACCACGGGAAACCATGCAATGCCTAAGCAAAACAGCTTCCATCGCACTCAGTCCTTGCTGAGCAAGGGGAGATTCAGCCTTGCAGGCCGCCTCCGAGCTATCGTCCTTATTTCTGAGTGTGTGGGTGCTCATGCTGCCCTGTGAGACGCCCAGTTCAGCTGGTAGCTATTTGTGTGCCGGTGTTTATGCCACAGGCAGCATCTGTGTGTACATGCCACAGCCTGAGAAGGATGTCTGTCCCGAGAAGACAGTAAAAGAGGGCAAACATTTACAGAACAAAATCTTCCGCCTTAATCTGTATTTGCACAAGGGACAGGGCAGCAGGGCAGGGAGGATTCTCCATATCACCTTTCATTGAACACAGTCTTTCTTTCAGATAAGCTTATGAGGCAGAGCCAAAACCCTGACATCCTGCCCCAGGCACCACGATGCCACCTTGGTTCAACAATCCATGTACGTGCCGAGGTGTACCAGTGAGGCCACGGACCTGAAGCCTTTCCTGCATGGAAGCGGGAAAAGCTGGCTCAGGACCCAAGCCCCAGGCTTTCCCGCGCCAGAGACCAGGAATGTGAACAGCTGTAAATACTTAACAAACAGGAGCAAACAGGTCCCACAGGGGACACGCAAGGAAGCAGTTTTTAGAAGCGGTTTGCAAAGCCTCTCTCTTCTTATTTATTTATATCTGGAATGGCAGAGGCCAAAGATTGGAAGAGAGAAGTGTCATCAGGGAGTGACTGGAGACCGATAAATATTCTGCATTAGAAAGCAAACAAGCCAAAACAAGGTCCTTGTTGCTCTGTGAATAATCCCTGTAGGTCTCATTAACTGTCAGAAATTAAGCAAAGACATAAATGTTTTCCACGGTGGCTCTTACTGCTGGGAGCATTCGCATTGATGTCACCATTTCTGAAGTGATTCAGAGCAACTTGCAGGCACCAGTCGAACGAACCTTCCACTCACAATAACACCGTCTGCTGTCGTTTTACATTTTAATTATGCTCCCCGTTCTGAAGCAGTGCTCAGCCCGTGTGACCTTCCTGGTACGAAGTGTCAGAGAGAAAAGCCCAAGCATGGCTTTTATGTTTGTTTTTGATGAGTTCTCACAGTGACCTTGCTCACCCTGGGGAGAAATGGGCTAAAAGTTTTCCTTTGTTGTTACCGTTCTTCATCTCTGCTAACAGCTTTGGGAACCCTCAGGTAGACAGTTATTGTTTTCAGGGCTGCGCCATGCTCTTTTTCAGCTCAGCTCTTCTGGCACTGGGGTAAGAGGGGAATTATGCTGGCACACCTCTTTTATTTCATATTCCATGCCTTTCAGGCACAGATAGTCAAAAGCACATCAGTGGCTAATGCAGCCCAAATAGACACCCTGGCAGTCCCAGGAGGTGCCCAAACATTTTTAAAAATCCAGATGAACTACGGTGGGTGAACACACATGGGTCAAGTTGAACACAGCTATCAGTACAGGAATCTATCCTCTGGTAAATTCAGTCCCCTCACCCTTACAAAAGCAATACCCTTAATAAAATTAAGGGGCTACCAGCCCACCTAAGAAACAGATCAACAACTGTGTTCTTTATGGCATTCAGCTGCTGTGCTTCTCACTGCACCTGGCATTATTACTCCGCAGGGAAGCAGATCATGAACAGTTTTCATCAGCGAAAAGAGAACAGCGGGATGAGGAACAAGAATCTAGGGCACAGAGTCACTGTGGGTAAGATGAAACCAAACAAGTTAGCTGCTGATTTGCCATTTCTCAACTTGTTTCAGAAAGCAGCAGTATTAGTGATCTACATATTTTTAAAAGGAAATAAAATGTATACGCTGAATTATATGAGTGTAGCAGTAGCCCAATTAATGCATCACTCTACTATATCAATCCATCTATTATAAGCAATAGAAAAATTTTATATCTCTGAAAAATACAATTAAGCCTATCAGAATGAATTTCCATCACAGTGCTCAAAGAGCCTATTAAACAGGACAAAAGCTGAATCTAGAAAGCTCTGATCTTCTCTTGATGTGGGCACCATAAGCTCACCAATCCTAAGGAGAACTGTGCCCCACTGATAGCTTGGCTTCACTTTGGATTTACTATTACAAGTCATATAGTCGAGATCAGTAATTCTTCTTTGAAAGAACAATTTAACAGAATTTGTGTAATTTGATTTTTAATTTGAAGGAGTGTACCTGAGAATAGCTGCAATCACGAGTTTAGAACAAATATCAAAGGAAAGCTACAACCTTTGCCTACAATCTCTGTTCACTGCCAAGGGATTGGTCTTGGTTTCATCTGTTTGCAACAATGAAGAAGTGAGCAGCAAGGGGTTTTTTAACACTTTAAAACCTAAAAGGAGTTTCCAGTGCAATTTTGTTTTCAGAATCGAAGCCAGAGCCTTATAAAGCCCTATGCTACTATGGCTGTATAAATAATAGAGCTTTTAAAGTCCTATAAGCTCCATTCTAAAATAGCTTGGAGTGATTTCTTTCAGCACTGAACTTAATTGGATCTGCCAGATGTTGTCTCAGCATTTTCTCCAGCACAATTTAAAGAGGTAAGAAAAAACCTGTGGACAGCAGTGCAAAGCAAAATGAATAAGATTACTGCAAATGAAAACATGAAGTTTAACCTGGTCACTCTTTTTGTTGCACCCGCTATTAAATAGAAAAAGACTTTGGAGTCAAGCAGGAAATCCCATGTTGCGGCTGGAAAATATCCAGGCATGTGGAGTTTACCAACATACCATTTGTGTAATTATACGTAGCTTTGTATACACCAAACAGATGAGTTTTAAGAAACCACTACGTCTGAGGAAGGCACCCATCGGTCACCTCATCCAACAGACTACATACTGTTCCTCCTCTCTCACAACATGTAATTTCATAAAAAAGATTGTTCATGTGTTCTTCCTAATCCATTAAGTAATTACAGAGTGTTGGTAGGAAAAGTCAAGCCCCACGCATATGCAATTTATTATGTATGTAGTTTTAGCGGTGAAAAAGCAATCTGGGTAGAAATAGAAAGCAGTAGTACACAGGCATGAGTATATGAAGATACTGGCCAGGGGCAACTCTAATTTAGATGCATTAAAGCAAAATTTTTTTTTTTTTTTATGTGCCCACAGGGCTAAAACGGACACCAGCAAGTAATGCAGCACAGGAGGCACTGATGAGTACATGACAGCAGTTTGTGTCTGGCTCCTGGTTACAGGATGTAACCAGGGGAGGGCTGGTGGCAGGCTTGGGAGGGGATGTGGGAGAGGCCTGTGGGGGAGGCAGCTCTGCGGTTGTCTGCTGGATAAATTTTTAAACTGGTAAGAGTCTGTATCTTTCTTGTGCAAATAGGAGGAAGTTACCAAAAAAACCTGCACTGCAACCAGCTGCTGCCCAGAGCATGATGACTGTGATGCCTTTTTTGCTTGAATCCTTAGGTAAACACTTTGTACTCTCAGGGAAAACTTGACTGGCAAATTGTCAGGCACCTCTGAAGGGTTTTTTTTCAGGCAATATGTTCTCTGCGACATATTAAACCAGAGTACAGCAAAATGGGTAACCACAAGGGATGTGCTCTCTTCTCCACCTAGAAATGTCCAGCTCAGTACGTTGGGTTGCAACGGTACTGCAATATTTCCTACGCCTTTGTCTTATTTCTTCAGGATTTATTGATCACACAGCTCTTTGTGTCATGTAGCCTCCTGTTGTGCACACCAGTAAGCTGACAGGACAGCGTAATATTGGATATGCTGCCTCCAGAGCAAGAAAGAAAGATCTCAGCAGGATCAAATTCTCATTATTTGGGAAATTTAAATCAAAGCAAGCTGGCAGAAGTAAAAGCAGACATAGCAGACAGAATGCCACACTGTATAAGACTTGCCTCTCCTGCAATAGCTAGCCACACAGCCCTTTCTTCTCTATTCATTCATCTCCACCTTTCTTTCCAGGTACCCTTTCTTCTTGCTGGAGCGGAAAAAAGTAAGGAAGCTACTATTAAATCTTGTGCAGGTAGAGGTAGGATCAATGTCAGAGTCTAGTACCAGACACCTAATGTCTACTTATTGACTAGAGATGGAATGAGTCTATTAGAAGTCCAGCACAAGATATACAAGTAAGACATGAGGTTACTGGAACACTGACTAATGATGAGGCTTGTTATTGAGCTTCCCTCTTTAGTAAGTGGAGAGAAGAAGAGGTAGAAAGAGATGTTACCAGAGGATGACATGCATGTTTTTGGATGGGAAGATAGGAGGAATCACCTAGAGGCATCTAGCTCTCCCCAAAGTCTGTACAGTGCACATAAGCAACAGACTTAGACTTCATGCCTAGGTTAAATTATGTGTGATAAATCTAAATCTAACTCTTGTTAATGTCTTCAAGATCCCTTTCAAACTTTCTATAGCTAAGTAACAAATAGGCAAACATCTCTCTTCATCCTCTTATAGACTTCAGATTGGGAAGGGAAGCCATCCTTCACCTACCTGGACAAGATGAAGAAATGGGCTGACTGGAATCTCATGAAGTTCAACCAGACTACATGCAAGGTCTTTCATCTGCAATAGAAACTACACAGGAAAACAAGAGGATCTGGACAATTTCCAGCTACTAGGCAAGGTAAATGCTGGAGAGAGAACTCCGTCAAGCCTGAAACATGTTGGAAAGGGAATACAAACCTGCAAGAGTTCTGCATAGCAGAGAAACACAAGACCTGTAGTAATATGCCAGAGATAATCTGAATACAGACAAATATGAGGGACCATAGCGACAGGACGAGGGGTAATGGTTTTAAACAGAAAGAAGGGAGATTTAGATTAGATATTAGGAAGAAATTCTTTACTGTGAGGGTGGTGAGACACTGGAACAGGTTGCCCAGAGAAGCTGTGGATGTCCCATCCCTGGAAGTGTTCATGGTCAGATTAGAAAGGGCTCTGAGCAACCTGGTCTAGTGGGAGGTGTCCCTGCCGACGACAGGGGCGTTGGAACTAGATGATCTTTAAGGTTCCTTCCAACCCAAACCATTCTATGAGTCTATAATTCTATGAAATAAAGATAAGAATTTGCTTTTAGGCTAAGAAAATACAAAATATTGATCAAGTATTTCTTCAGCTTCAGTCCTGGTACTAGACATAACAACTTTTTATGTGTTTTTAAAATAAAATAAAATAAAATAAAATAAAATAAAATAAAATAAAATAAAATAAAATAAAATAAAATAAAATAAAATAAAATGCTATCATAGAAAACCAGGAATCGGGATACTTCAAATGTTAATGTATAAAATGGAACCAGAACAAAACTTTTAGTGATTGAAAAGGGAAATGGAAACCTAAGACACGAGGAATAAAACAAATAAGTTTTGTAGTCATAAATAAAATCAGTTGTCATCAAAAACTGGTTGAAGATGTGCTCCTTTTGAGATACATGCCATCTTTTAAAGAAAACCTATTTACAAAGGCCCTGGAATTAATGACATGACATTGTTTTGCACAACAGCACAACTGAGTTCTGCAACTTTCAGCTAGCAGTATATGTTTTGCAAAGCATAACCTGTGAAAAATTAGTTTAATATCGCATACCTGTCACTTCTATAAAAGATGACTTTTCAGTAAATAAAAAGGTAGACATACTAATATTTATGAAGTGACAGCAGCACAAATTTGACAGCCTTTTACCACATTGTTGCTGACAAAATCGATTCAGTCATCCCGTTTTAAAAACATTATATTGAAATATGACATTTCATTTCCTTTCAGATGAATGATGAAATGATTCTGCTTAACATCTTTTTGTACTGTATCATGAAGCAGGTCATAACTCTCCTGTACACCTCTGAACATACATGTAGGTAACATTTAAGGTAACATTACTTAATAAAGAGAGTAGAACAGATGTGTTTCCTGCAGTACTTGCTCTTTACCACTTCCTAAGTGACGGGAGAGTGACCTGCAATTGTTACAGAAGCTAGACGCCCAACTTCCACAGTATTTCAGGGTATTCAGCATGCAAATACCATAGGAATTCCTGAAAATCCCAACCTGATTTTTTAGAAGATCTATGTCTTTTGTGGAAAACCGAACGAGAGACAGGGTTTGGGATAGCTACCATAAAAGCGGCCCAGCTCCCAGTGATCCTTCAACAATTGCACAGAACATTGTGAAGAGCTGCTAGGAATGGAGAAGAAAAAAATAAAAGTAATTTCAAATGCAAATAATAAAAAGCTAAAGCACTGAAAGAGTTTACAAAAGCAATATCAAAAAAATCTTTGCTTTTTTTGCTTAATCTGTTGTTAATATTCCCCACATTTATCTCCAGCCATCACTGAGATTAGTCCACTCTGGCTTATTTAATCTTTTTGTATTTTGCAGTCACGACAGAGTTGTGTGGTCCAGGAAAAAGAAAGTTTGGGAAAAAATAAGGCTTACAGAGACAATTCATTTATAGGTTGGCAGAACCTTCTTGTGTCAAGCCTTGTATGTGACAACAGTTGTGCAGTGACAGCAGTGCGCGTTGGTGGATACTGTTTTCATAACTGAAGCCAGTTTAGAAGTATAGGTTCTCCCATCACCTTCCTGTCACCCGACTGTGAATTACCTTTCATCATGCCTAATGGTACCTGAGATGTCATGTTTTCTGTTACACATGAGAAGCTGCTTCTTTCCTTTTTGGAGGTGGGGGTCAGTCAGAGAAAAAAAGAGTTTGATACCCAGTGCAGAAAACAACAGGCCCAGCAATCTTTGACAGGAGATGAAGAGTGGCTCCACATTTGAGAGAAGGTTGCTGTGCAGTATAGATCTTCCTTAACTCCCCTTTTTGTGACAGAGAATGGCACAACAGTTAATGCGTTTCAGAAGACGGCATCTTGCAGACCTTTGCTGCTCATTCCTTGTGATGTTCAGAAACAACTGTGAGGATAACACTGATGGCAAGATCAGGCATTTGCAGCCATGGGCAAGTGCCAGGGGAGGGAGGGTCATAAGCTGAGTTTACTTACTGGACAAGGCAGTGGAGGACTAAAATACAGGGAAGCAGATGAAGTAACTGAATACGGGATGATACAAGAAGCTATTCGGGGCCTGTCACCTAACTTTTGTTGTTTAAAAAAATAGGTGCCTGGTCTGAGCTGGCAGTCTAAGCATTTCCTCTAGTCAAGAGAGAGCAACTGGCACATCCACAGGGCAACTCCTTTTAGTTATTTTAGATACTTTTCTTAACACAATTCAAAATTGCTGCGATGGCTAGGATTAGCTGCCCAAGTCCAGCTGAGATGGATCCCTCCCTTTTTCATGCACTGAAACAGGAGAGGCAGCTTCATGGTTACACTCTGCAGTAAGTGCTGGCAGGGCAGCCTTGCTGGACAATCTCTACACGGAGTTTGGATCTTCCTGCCGAGCATGTGTCTACTGACATAATACTTTTGTGCTGGCCCTGCAGTCCAAGGAAAGAAAATGACAAACAGATCAGCCAGATGTGCGGTCACTTCTACAAAAATCACTCTAACAAGCAAATAGCTTGTTAAAATAAAAGCTTGACAACGAGCACTTTATGGTGTTGGCGGTGTTTTAAGAAACTGCAAGAGCATTAGATGAAGATGCAAAGGGAATTTTGCTCAGTTTGCCTGTAAGCAGGTCAGATGGGCCTCATGAGGAGAAAAGAAAGGCTGCCTTCGGTAGGAGAGGGGTAAGCAAGAAATTCTGTGCAGAGAATGTAATACACCTCTCAGCCCATGCAGAGACAAGGCCGGCTAAAACAGTGCCCCGTGTTTGTTCTGGTTTTACTTACAGCAGAGAGACAGACCCTGGCATAGTCAGGCTAGACCCTGCAAACACTGAGTTCAGTGTGGAGGGATTATATCCAGTTACACAGATAACCGGATGTGTTGCTTTTTCCTGGGGGAAAAAAGTCCGGACAAGGTAACTGGTGAGAGGCAACATCCTCCTGACAGGCCCCATGTGCCCCCAGCCGGGGTGAAACCCAGCAAGTTCCGTTGCAGTCACTTCCAGTTCATTTGAGTCTTGCTCTTCTTCTGAATAAGATTTCTTTTCCTCTTGGGTGGTAAATCCCGAATTTCCATTTGGAGGACATTGACAGTGTCAGGGAGCAGCAAGGGCCAGCAGCTCCACAGAGGAAGGTGAGTCAGGAGCCAAGCATGATAGCAAGTTGGCAAGAGCGTGACCTGGCCATCAAGGAGCCAGGAAGCGGAGCCAGCAAGTCAGGGTTGGGATTGGGTCAGGAGATGCTGACCAGTGTCAGACACTGTCCAGTGATCATCCAGTAAGTCCATAGCGATGAGGCAGGTCCAAGGTGAAGCCAGGAAGCCAAGCCAGTAGGTCTGGGTCAGAAGCAAGGTGACCTGAGACCAGGCGCAGATACAGCAGCTACACAGCTGTGACAGTAGCACAAGTAAGTGCCAGCAGTAAAGCCTCAGCTTATAAGCAGCTCCCAAGGGAAAGGAGTGCCAGGCCCTTGCCTCTGGCTTTCCTCGCGACAGGTCACCAGGGCTCACAGTTTAACTACTCAGAGGAGAAATCTCTTCTTCTTTCATGTGCAAACACAAACACACACACACCAGTGAATACTCACACTCACACATTCTTTGCAAAACTCCAAAGCAGATTTTTCTTCACTCCCTTATTATGTGAAACTCCCAACACGAAAATAAATAACGAGCCCTATACATATTTTCCTCACTGTCTGGAACCATCTTTGGGCAATGACGCATCAGTGAGCAAATACTCAATTTTGAGCATGGATGGTCATAGCAATATATGTACTTCAAGGTTTTATCCAGGTTTTAAGTCTCAAAACAATTATGCCTAGAGCTCCCAAAACCAAGCGCTCTCTTTTGCGTGGATCCAGAGTACACAGACTGGTAGAACTGGAAGCGAAGCTAGAAAACTCAAAAAAGAAGCCTGCCCAGTGCTGTACCATTTTAATCTGCATCAGTACTGTTTCTATTCAATCTCTGGACAAAAAAATGGTAATTAAGGCGCTGTCTCTTTAGGGAGCTCTGACACATTAAGCAGTCTTGGTTGGAAGTGTTTTGTTGGAGGGATTACATTACAAGGTTTCTGGTCTGTTCTGCAGAACCAAGCTTCTACATCTTTAAGCACCTCTTGTTTATGTAAATGCCTCTCTGTTTTATTATTTGTTTCAGTAGTATTATTAAAACTTTTAATATTTCTTCCTCTCTGAAATGTTTGGGTACAGCCTGAAGATTGTGGCACAGTTAGCAAAATGGCTTAACTGAAAATATCCAATGCTTTAGCCATTCTGAAGAACATAACTTGCAACAGGTAAAACTACCTGAAACAGCAAGAAAACCACAACCTGATTCAAACACCACCAACTTCTTCAAGCCCACGGTATCACAATGTTTTTTGGCTGCAATGTTGGGACTTTCTCCTAGGCCAATGCTGTTGTTTTTAAAATACCCTTTTGACTGGGCTTTATAGAATTTTGTTAGTGTTACTGACATTTTGCTATTTAAAAGCCTCATCATGAAAAGCAAGGGAAAACAGTGGAATTAATCTGATATAGAATAGGTGCTTTTGTATTTCCAGATTCACTCTGGGAATTTGGGGAACTATAAACGAATGGGCATAACCATTATAAAGGCTAGGACTGGTTTTCCCTAATCATAATATAGAGAGACTTAAAAAAACAGTAAGAAATACATCCAGTTTCTTAGTAAGCCGAGAAAAGAAAAAATTACTCTGAAAATGCTCGATTCACTTGCTAAAAAGACTGACATACTTTTCAGAAAAATTTAATTGCTACTCAGTAAAGTAGCATTTATCAGTAGTACTAATGTGATGAGCTATATGCTGAGCTGATACCAATGGGGTACAGCTCCACTGACTTGACCAGAGCTATTTATGCTCAAAGATTTGGACTACTTTCTTTTTGTTATTTACAAAAATATCAAGCGTTGGAACGCTTACTATAGCAAGCCTTTCTGTAACTAGTATGTATGCCAGCTGAGCAACATTAAATAACAGCCTACGCTACCTTAATTATGCAAAATACAGTGCTGGGTACTGTGAGCTGAAAGTGAGAATCATGATCATGTAGGTCTTCATATGGGATGATGATGCTATGCATTGTGAGACAAGCTTTTTACAAATCTTGCCCCTCACAAAGCATTGTTTTGACTGTGAAAGCTTAACCGTTCTCATTAACCATTTGTGCTAGACAGTTCATTACTTTATGTTATTACCCCAACAGCCATTCAAGGCAGAAATGGCACAGGTGCTTTATTCTGTATTATAATAATCTTACCATTCCAGATGTCAAAATCAATCATTCACGTGTACTCTAGGTGATTGCAACTGATTGACTCAGGTAGGGATTTTGAAAATGCACTCAAGAGCTCAGTCAAAAATAGATTGATGATACCTTGCTGAGTTATAAAGTACTTTCCATAGCTTTCAGGATGCTGTGCAAATATCTTAGAATAATACACATTCAAACTAACCACAAACACTCGAGCAATGTTTAACTTTCACCCTATGGATATTAAGCTGATTCATTTGAAAAAGAAATAAATCAGAAATTATCATTAGGGGAAAACCAGAATCTTTAGCCAGAATTCACTCTGGCACTTCTTATCAACATAATTTCATAATGTTGATTTAAATAACTTCAGTGCAGTGTGAATCACTATATGTATCAGGCAGATTTTGGTGGCTGATGATGAAGGCTGAACATTATCTTGGGAATAGCTGGTACAGAGCTTTTATTCCCCATCCTCACTGGCACATTCTGGCTTAAGAGCATGTGCTACTTTTCATCCACTCTGCACTTTTATACACATAATGCAAATTCTAGTTCAAGCCTGACACAATTTCTGCCTCCTCTCCAACCACTCTGATCTGCATTCCCTCTGTTGACAAAAGGGACTGGATAGGAAATGGACTGTACTATGCTAAACCTTAGGCTTCCCTGAAAGATGTTTTTTAGACTTACGTTTTTGAATGAAGTAATACAGATTTCCCCCATATCGAAACAAATTTATCAAAACAAATTTAGTTACAATAACAGAATGAACAGTAAATTTACAAGAAGTAATGAGTGCAAAAGTCTCATGTAATGAAATACAGTAATGTACAGCAAAATACCAGAGCAGTAACACTGGAGATATTAACTGAGGTGAAAGAATAAATCTCATAAAGCATAACCACAAACATTTTGTCTCTGGTCTTGTAGAAAATAATCTCTTCTCTTCCCTTCCCCCTTTGGACCCCTGTCTAGCAATAGACACTAAGCAAAGCTTGCAATACTGTACAAAGATCATGCTAAAACTACAGCTCCAGTGAAGCACAAGAATTTTGACATTACTAAACTATGTGAAGTGAATCAAATGGAAAACAAATTAAAACAAATTCTTTCAGCACACTGATGGGTTCATGCATTTCCTTCCTGGCTGATGCTGAGAAATGTTGAATTGTAAATTCTATTTGTCTTCACATTTAGATCTGTTTATGGTTCCACCGTACAGGAAGTTTTTCACAGAGGGAAAGAAATACTGCAAATGCATCTTTTAAGACTTTAAATTTTGTATTGTAAGCATACATAAAACCAGAACAGATTGCTGTGACATGGCCCTGAGATGCCTTATTGCATTAGAGGGTTAGAATTCTGTAACTAAGGCCATGTGGGAGAGCTCTGTTGATTTTAGGCTCCCTGTGGGCACTGGGTTTGGTACCTAATTATTCAGTCTCAGCAAGATCAGGAATAAAACCAAAATTAAATGTATAATAAGATAAACTGTAAGGTCTTTAGGCAGGTAAACTCCCATTTGAAGGTCCCTTCAGATAAAAGTGCAATGCTAGTTTTCCACTGTTGTATATACACAAAGATTAGTATTTCTGCAGTGTTTCTTCCTCCCCCACTGCTCCCCTTGGTAATAGCATGTAATCAACTGTTTAAACTAGGAAGGGGCTGATTTTCAGTGTGGTTGTCTAAGGAAATAAAGCTTGTGTTGTGTGTTTGGTTCTCCCATTAGACACCAAAGTTTCCCTTAGTAGGGGTGAGGAAGCTGAAAAAAGACGTGGAGAAGCAGACACTGGAAACTGGGCTACTTCAGTTCTCTTACGCACAGAATTACTTGCTTCGCATGTTTTCATTGACAGATGATCTTATTAGACACAGTTTTCATCTTGAATGAGATTACTGTAACACTTGTGCCTTTGAAGAGTTAATTAGAACTAGGGCACTGAAAACCACCTTTTCCTGGGCCCCTTCGGGAACTGAATGACTAAGGCTGCCTTTGGACCATGTCCCTGGGTTTCTGTCCCTGAGGCTTTCTACACTTCCAAATCATCCTGAAGCTGCTGTGTTCTCCAGAAATTGCAACCTGAGGTGAAGCACGAGCCACCACAGCACAAGTCACAGAAAGGCTATCTAGTCCCCTAAGCTGATTTCTGACACCTCACAGAAACAATTTGTTATGTGCAATTTGGAGGACAAGTGGCTACCTTTCTATCAGGCCGTGTTCCCAAAATCTGCCTGGAATGGTTGATGTCCTGTCAAAGCTTGAGCCTCCTGCAAGAGAATTATTCAAACTTCATGTCTCATTTGTGTACTCATTTTTACACAGCTTGTTTATTCAAGCAGTCACTAGTTGTATGCAAAGTATAGTTCACCGAAGAAAGACACAGTCTTTAACCTTCTCTTATCATCTTTCATGGTCCAAGCCCTCTGGGGTTCCCTCTAAATACTATGTGACAACTGTGCTATGTGCCACCTCACAGCCTATGCTTATCTGTCCTTTTGCGGTAGAAGTGGACTTAGCACAGTCCCTAGCAGTAACACCTTTTTATAATGCTTATCACTGATATGCCAGGGCCCTCTGTCCACAGCGGCACTTTATTCACAGCAGCTTTGCTGCTGCCAGTCACTGGCAGAAAGACCACACTCGGGGAGCAAATACTTATTTCACTGTGAGGCAGCGTGGAGAGATTTATTTCTTGCTGGTTTGTATGACAGTTCTCACTGCCTAAACCACCGTTACAACAGTATTGTCATCTGAGAGGGACCTGGATTCCTCACTTTTGCAATTGCTCCTCTGAGTGAGACACAGAGGCACTTCATTTAAAAACACTGGATACTTCCATGACTGCGCCCCATTCATTCCCAGAAAGGGGACCCCTGAGCTGTGGGCACTGAGCAGGACATCCAAGGACATCCATCACACTAAAGATACTCTCTAGCTGCTCTCCAGACAGTACGAAGAGGGGCTCCCAGGCACACCATGCCTGTCAAGATTTCTGCTGAGCAGGGGCCGGACAGGCTTTTCCCTTCTCTGCCCCACAGAGAGACAGGCCGGCTGTGGCTAGGCAATGCAGTGCTGCACTCTCCGGCTGTCACCCGGCATGACACATACAGCTGGTCAGTGGGTGCTTAGATCTGTCCCCTCACATGGCCCCATTCTCCAGGCATGGCCCCTGCCTCCTGAGCAGATGCAGCGGTGTCTCCTGTTAGAGGCAAAATCTGGGAGGCCTGCAAATGGATGTTTTTAGACCACAGGAGACCTACACAACTAGTATCTCTGAGTGAATGAGAAAGCTGGTTTCTTAAGATGGTGACTCAAAAGTAAGTTCTCCTCATTCCTCCTGCTCTATAAGCACTCTGCCTCTCTCAGAAAAACAGTTACTAATGAAACAAACTCATTGTAGTCCACTTAAAAACACAGTTGGGCAGCCTTCCCGCCAATACCAGGAACAATTGCCAGCTTCCAGTTGCATAGCAGCTCTTTCAAACCCCAGTGAACCTCCGCTCAAAACCAGGCGAATGACCCTGTCCCTCTTCAGGGTACCATTCCCAGGCAGTAATTCCCTGCCTGCACGTGCCAAATCTGTACAGAAGACACAGAAAGGCAAATGGGACAGCATCATTATAGGAAAAGTCATATGCTACCTATAAAGAAGCAATAAATGGCACTCTCATCTTTATGGTGACTTTGACTCAGTCCCTTGCCCATTGCAATGAAACATCCTTTCAGCACATCACCACTCGGCCCCATTTTCTCTCTCCCTTGTCTACCCTTTCGACTCAGGTGCCATTAGCTTTGGTAGAGGAAGGCACTCAAATCAAGCCACCAGCCCTGCCCAGCCCCGCTGCAGCAGCCCCACTGGCGGCAGCAGCTGGTGGAGGGAATTACGTGTCTAGTGACATATCTTGCATTATAAAGAACACACGGCTTGTTTACCGACCCCTCCGGTCAGATCGGAGCGTGAGAGAGGGATGCAGTTAACTTGGAGTAACTGCTCCGTTAATTTCTTGTTATCCTAGCTCTGTTAAATGAAATGTGGGTGCTGATATTTGCTAACAAATGCACATTCAAAAATTATTTTTGCTAATATTTGCTAAAGAATGTACATTCAAAAAATATCCTGCAGCCACTATTAATTTATGGTTACCAAATAAAGCAGTCATTTGTTCACGATGTAGATTATGGCAGGAAAGTGTATGCGTGTGGTTTTTACATGTGTATAAGTAAACACAATGTCTAAATTAACCACATTGTCCAATTTAATCATTGAATTGAATTTGTCTCATTAAAAAAAAAAAGAGAGTTGATAAGATTCTAACACAGGGAACAATTAACAATGGTAACAATTCAGAATAAAAGCTAAGCCTTCTGCATATCTTGAAAACACTGATGCCAAAGTGAGCATTTGATTACTTTCAACTAGAACTGGCTCCAACCCACCAGTCATTTGCATTCCAAGGAGATTAACCATCATATGCATAAAAAAATCTCATTAAAAAAAAAACAAAACACTTAGATTTAAATTAGTCCAAGAAGCAAAGCTGTATAAATAGGAAAAGCCAGAGGTGACATCATGAAAATAAAATGCAAACTGCAGCAATATTCTGCTTTTCATAAAATAATACCAAAATGCTGTGCTAGACAGCTAATTACTATTTCATTTTTTCCTGAAGTGTTTTCCCACTCAGATTGTCCATTTGTTCTTTTTAAGCTACTACTTCAAATCCATTCAATTATATGATTGCATTTGTAACACATATAGTAATGCAGTTGGCATTAAAGGGAAAATCATGTTCAGAACAAAAGTTTTAATTAGATCTAAATATAGCATTATAGTGCCACTAGTTATTTCAAAAAGCTTTTGAATCATCAAAGGTTAATTGTCAACATAACACTGATGTGATTAAAGGGAATAAATATGTCACATTCACTTGGCTCAGCATTAACCCACTAAGTAAATCCTAAATTATTGCACTCACTCTAAATCAGCCTGGTTATTGAAAGTAGATTTTTAAAACACAATGATGAAATTATCTGTTTCTGCCCCAGAGATTGTGGTAATGTTGTTCTAGATAATTGGAATACTAAATATCCAAACAAACTCTCAATATATGAAGGTATTACACTGATTTAGCAAAGCACTTGATAGGTTGGGAAATCCCATGGGTTTCCATTTCTTTCTGAGCCATTTTGCTTATATGAGGACAACTTATTCAATTTGCTGCCAGAGCTGAGCCCCAAAACTCTTGAACAGTATTCAGTTTGGATGTGGATGTTGTATCACTGAACTCAACTATATTTTTTTTTTTTAAGAAATCCTGAAACTATGCCTGGTGCTGCTGAGATGACAGAAATTGTTGTTTCCAAATATTACACATTAGCAGCTGGTTCTCTTCACAGACAGGCAGGGCCTGGCAGTGCCAGGCAGCAGGGATCTGACGGGTCTCAGGCTCTTGAACTGGCACCATATTATCTGCTGTGTCTAAATTGAGCACCCAAAATGAGAGGATGTGGCTGTGGGTACACAGCTGACACCCCAATAATATCAGGATTGTCCTAGACACCGCTATGATAAGGTTGATTTAAAGTATTGCCCCCCCACCTTAATGAGGGTGAGCATTTCTCCCATCGTCGGGGTTGGTGGGTATTTCTTAAGCATGGAAGGCAGTCCTTCAGGTCCCCTTTGTGCAAGGAGAGGGAAAGAGGCACTCGCAGGTGGAATGCATCCCCAGATGGAGGTGACGATCGCGTTTCCTGGACTACAAGGGGAACCTGGAAAAAAAGGCTAGACTTTCACTTGTGATTTCACTTGTGGATTGCTAAAGTTAACTGAGAAGATTACCGTTTTGTGGGTCTAACTGGGTCCAATGTGACTCTTCTAGCTCATATTATGGGCAGAGTGGTGTCAGATCAGCGTACTTGGTAGAGGCAGGCAATGCTCTCTGGAGTTCCTGTTGCACCTTGCTGGTGTTCAGGAGGACAACAGCCACTTAATAAAGCAACTGACTGGCTACTGCTGACATCCCAACATCTGCACTCGGGGCTGCGGGTTCCCATTTCCCCACAAGAAAAGCCCCATGGAGCAAACAGTGGAAAGGACACGAGCTCTCCTTCAAAAAACCCTGCAAATGCTCTGCATGGATTTGTAGTCAGCATTGTTATCTGGGTCCTGCACTAAAAATAGTGAGGGATTTGGGTTCTTTTAGGTTTGTTTTTTGTTTGTTTGTTTTTTCTGCATTCCAACACAGCAGGAAGGGAGAGTTTTCTTCTACCTTCAGCACATTTCTAAATTCCTAGAGCAGGGAGGACCCAGCATGTCTGAAAATACACTCCTCTCTTTCCAACTATTGCTGCAAGAGCAATCTAAAACTTGCAAAGCAACTTTCACAATATCAGGTGCAACCTGTCTGTCATTGGGCTGTACCCAGTACCTGGATGTGCTACAGCTGGTACCACTATATTACCACTATATGCAAAACTGCAACTTCTGCATGTTTACAAAGTATAAAATCTCCAGAGCACCTGAGGGAAAAATGGTGACAAGAAATTAAGAAGCAGCCACACAGCACAAAATTAAAAAATTTGGCATCCACTGCTAAAATGTAGGCCACCTCCTCCTGTGCAAGGAACATTCTCTTGCCTAAAGGGATTTTGTTTATCTGCCTTTAAAGATGTGGGGGAAAGGGTAGAAAGGGTTTCCTAGAAACACTCTGAAGGATGGAAAGGGAGCTAAAAAGTCACTGGCTTACCTTGTGAGGAAGCACAAGCTCAGAGGGCTGGTGCTGCAGCTGAAAACCGCTGGCAGAAACCACTGCTGTCAAGGCAACGAGGGCATCCACAGGACGGCGAAGGCGTCTGAAGTGGTCCTGGGTGATGAGAAGCAGATCCCTGGGAGTGGATAAGGGCAGGCTGAGCAGGTACAATACCTCTCCCAACTGTCACTCCACATCCTGCATTTTGCATTTGTCTTCTGGCAATCTGTCCTGCCCTCTCTTGGACCCAGGTGAAGTTTTAACACCTAATTGCACTGTCTGATAATCTTAAATGATAGTGTGGGAAGGAGACTGAAGCAAAACCAGTACAGAAGGTCTGAGAACAAACTTCTTACAAAAACTATAGCCATGTGTGAGTGACATATAAACAAAATCCAGTCAAGGACAGAGATGAAGACTTGCTGTAGTTTTTCTTCAAGCACATTAACATTTAATAACATTTCCTGAATGATGCCTTTGTTATGCTTTTTCTTTACTGTAACATATAATGTGTTAAGCTCTGTGAGTAATTCACTGAGAGTCCCTTGTAATAATGTTCCCAAAGAAATTTTGAACATGAGCTATTGCAAAATGTGTTAGAAACGTAAGAGTCAAGGGAAGAAGGTAATTTATAAGCCAGTGGCTTTCTCATTTCATGCCACTCTGCTTAACAGAGAAATGGGCATTTCAAAGACACAAAAGTGATAAGCAAAACCTTCCAGGAAGGATAAAAAGAAAAAATCGAAAATGATAAATTAAGTTTAGACCGCACATGTAAACTGGAAACTGGAGATGTTGTTTGGGCCACTGGTTTGTTTCCAAGAACAAATCAGAAAAAAATATGTCCTATTATGGGAGAGGGCGAGTGTATGTATTAATAAAAAAAAGGTGACAGAGGCACGTAAGAGATGGAAATAAGGAGATTAAAATACTTCATAGAAAGTGAAGAATCAGAGGCAATGTCTACTTTAGCAAGTATTGGGTGTAAAAGAAGTGGCTCAGCATGGAAGCAATCAGATGGCACAGGGCTTTTACTTCAGATCACACTTTATCCATCCCCCTGGCTGTGGACTGAAGTTGTACGAAGGACCATCACAGACCCTTAGGTCTGTTAGGGGTTGGGGTGCGCTTGATGTACAGCAGGAGCACAGCTTCTGGTTTAATATACATGAAAAGAATATTGGGTTTGCATACATCCAACTGCTCTACAAGCCAAATCAATCAATGCACAGCTGGGGACAGTTGGAGGAATTCACTACATTGCTTCAATACTGTATCAAAGCCAAGTATAACATAGATGCAGCTACAGATCCCCATAACATGCTCCAGCAAATACCAAGTAATGTCTTGTATGACCTGCTTGTCTTTAAATCATGAGAATTAGTATGGAACCATTGAAAAATTGGAGATTGAAACATAACCTTTTTGGTGTAAACATTAGTCTTTTCATATTTGGTAGGAACGTAAAATATTCATGAAGATGAGGAGCTTTTGGGGGAAGGAGAGTATTGTGATGAATCCAACTACTATTTTCAATTAAAAATTACAATAAAACCAATACAACTTTATCATTTCGCACCGATTTTTGGACGGATACCCCATCACAGGTAAGTCATATTGAATAAAAACTCAACTTGCCAGAAAATTTCCTTAAAAGCAGAATAAACAGAATCTGTGAGGAAGTACATAATTCTTCAGTCATTGTTCTTCTGGCTGAAAAGATTTAGAGGTTATTCGCCATGCATGTCATCAGTTTTGTCTGTCACATTAGAAAATAAATAAACCACTTTTCAGACACAGGAGAACTTTTTCTAGGCTGAACTTTCTGTCTCCACAACGTGTTCTCAGCTTGGAAACGAAATCCAAAACGGGATCCACTCTTCCTGTTACTGATTCCACAAAGCAGGTTCTTGTTTAACTTCTCCTGGGACACCCCTGAAGAGCTGTTGCACATTGTTAAGGCAATGAAAGAATAAAATACAAAAATCTCGAATTCTACATAGAGCTTGCAGAATTTCAGTTTCCTTGTTGGAGACAGCATTTCAAAGTCCAAATTTGTGAGCTCCTTGTTCTTTTTGTATGAGTTTGAGATGAGAGTGTATTATCAGAGTTGTGGAGTCACACTGCTCTTCTTCATATTCAATATATGGCTTTTGGAGTTTTTTTAGGTTATATAAAAAAATCCATTCATTGGTCTTAACCAGACTACAGTACTGGATTTGAACAAATACATACCTGGTTTCACAATTTCCGCTTCAATTTGAATAATCAGCCCCCCATAACTACAGTTTAAAATATGTATTCAAACTTTCTTCATCATTATCTGCAAGACCCAGAATAAAAATGCTTTGTAAGCAGCGGATGGAACACTGCCTCGAAAACTGGGCAAAATAAGAAAGATGCATCAGCAAGTGGAATTCATTGCTTTCTGGTTCCTCTCTGATTCAGCATGGCCAAATGTGTGGAACATCCAATGCCAAATCAAACAAGGCCAAGGCGGAAAGTGGAAAATAATGACTAAGCAGCAAGTCTTTGCTTCAGTATTCATTTTTTTTTATCATTTACCATGTGAAAAATTAGGTGTTATTCTTGGTCAACATGTTTTCCAACTATCTGTCTATGAATGTAAGATAACCTTTCAGTTTAACTAACAGGCAGAGTCAGTATCACTTACAACCACACTCCTGTATTAAGACCATAAAAGCAGGGAAGACAATATTCTAGGAAACCTTAAGAAGTTAGTGTTCTAATCATCATAGGTACTTCCTACTGGCTAAAAGAACTGTGTGAAAATTTTGAATTAAAACAATTTTAAAAGTTTTCAATTCAAAGGTTTCAGTCAAAATCATGAACAGCAGCAAATCTCACAATTTTTCTGAAAAAAAATATCTGGAAAAACAAAAAAGAATTTATTTTTGGAGAAATTAAATATTTCAGTAATCAAAAGGATCTTATTTAAGAAGCCCTAATGTAAAATCTCATGAGAATCCATTGTCTCAAGTGTCCTTGTTTTCCTTGGGTCAGAATCCCAAACATGATTCCATTTCCCAGTATGGATTTCATGTGTGTACTCCCAGTGTAACTTTCAATGATACATCAGTATGGGAGATCACAAAACTCAGCTGGGGCTTTATTTGAATCAAGGAGCCTCACTTTTACAGGAAAGTATGTCATGAGGAACTCAAACAACAGTTCCTGTGGGTACCTCTGAGGTAATCTTAGATCTTTTATTTTTAGCATGTTTTTTAATTTCAGAATTTTCCTCTAATTCCTCTATAGGTAGAAAAACTCTGTCATAAAAACATTGGCATAAAATAATAGAAAACAAAGTTGAAGACTCTTAAGAAGTCATTCACTTCACAGAATCAAGTAGACACACACCAGTTGCACAGAAGTTAATCTACCATGTTTTTTAGTTTTCACTGGTGTAGTTTCATAATGGAGTTTAAAAGAGACACAACAAAACACAAAGTATACAGCAAATGAACACTGTGGATGTTCTGCAGCATGAGAACCATTTTCCTTGACAAATATTCCCCTCCCTGCTGTCGTGAGAGACGTAACTTAGATTCTGGTAAATTCCAGAGCCTTGAAACCAAATGCTACAAGACCTGTATTTGTTGACATGTACACTACGTTTCCTGTCAGTTATGACCAGAAAAAAGAAGACGTCTGCTGTGGGCAGTGCCTCATGGTGGAGAAGAGGCAGTGGACAATCTGTAAAAGGAAGTGGATATTCAACACTTGAGTGTTACCCTCTCCATCATTTTTGACTGACCTTGTCCATTCAGTAATGCCAAAATTTGAGAAGTTTTGAGAAATATAGAGTTGCAACCTGTGAAACAGTTGTATGCTTCCCTGTGCTGGTAAAATTTGTTAAAAAATAACCTTTGTCCACTTTTTAAAGAATTAGTAAGTGCCTCTGGTAGAGAAACTGAAATACCAAACTGGTAAAAAAAACCTCTGTACAACACCTCATTCTGAAAAAGACAAGGCTTACTCAGGTGCCATCCAGCTGCGAGTCTTTCACCAGACTGTAATGCCTGGACAAAATCACTAAATAAGAAAAAAATTGCCAAGCTGCAATTATATGTAACAGCTGCTTATGTTCTGGATGTCTTAGAGAGAGGGCTCAGGTGAGGGCAGAGAGAAGTCATGGTGTGTTAAGTCATTTTTTCCATGGTCCTGCGGATCTCTGTGTCCACCTTGCTGGGCTTCTCAGCAACTGAGTACTTCTCAGCAATTGGGTATTTCTAACTTGCCCATAAGAGTATGAAGAGAGGACCCAGCAACAGCTTTCAGTCCTTTCTTTGAAGCAGAACTCAAATAGATATGAAAGAGAACAGCTCTTCCTCTCTGAAATTCTTGCCCCTAGAGACTTGTAGGGTTTGTTATTTTTGCTTCTTCTTTCCAAAAGCATAAGACTGCAAGATGCTGTGAGCTTAGCTATGTTGTCGTAGTGTGGCTCATTCTCTTTGCTGGTGGAATCCCTGCCATTCCTGAAGCTTCTGAATCAATCCTTCCTCCCCAAAAAGCAATCTTGGATGGAAAGCAGCTGGTTCAAAGGAAACAATGGTCATCCTAGAAATCTAGAAATAAAAAGTGTTTTGAAGAACCAAATGTGTTGGAGATATAGTTTTCCCCTTCCAGTGGAGGAATGGGACTAGTGCAGCACTTCAGTAGATCGCCTAAGAGCTCAAAGTGTCCCCATTAGCTGCTTACCAAATAATTCCCAAGAATGCAGGGCAGGGGAAGTGGGTAGGTGAATCCTAAAGGGTCCTTCCAACCCACTTTGCCATGCTACTCTGACAGCATTCCAGCATTCTCCACAGCCGAGTAGACCTGGAGATTTTGGTAATCTTTAGCTGACTGTTCTTCCCTGTTTGATTGTCACCAGAACTGTCGGTGCCGCCATTAACATTACTTCAGAAATTGCTGCTATTCCAGAATTTTCATCTGCTCCTATGCCAGAACTCTGGAATGCTTCAGAAACTCTCAGCAGAGGTGTCGTTATCGAACCAGAAACATCACAATCGCAACAGGAAGCAGCATGCTCAATTAGTCTTAATGTACTGTACTTGCGTTCCTAATTTAATAGCCTTGCAACCTTTCCTGCAGCAGCTGTTAGCTGCAGCAAGGTCATCAACTCTTTCATTAGTGCTGAATGGCAGAGAGAACTGGCAACATGCAGAGCCTACTCAGAAGACCCAGTTTTCCTGAGTGTCACTAATGCTTATTAGTATAGATAGCACTGCTTTCCTACAGAGTCTGCCCTTTGGTGGGATTCGAACTGGGTTAGTAAATGACAATTCTTCAAACTACACTAATTCCAAAGACAGGAAATTCAGTGAAGGAAGGACTATAGACCAAAAAAAAAAAAAAAATAGAGAGTTTAATAATATGTACCTTACTTTCTCAGCAATAGGAAAAAAAAGTCAAAGATGTATAAATCTGCGAAGTGTCAAAGGTACTAGCAGGGATCACTTCTGAAGCTTCTAATTAGCTTTGCTAGAATTCAGTTGCCCATAAGGAATCCTTGAAAGAAGTGCAAAATAAACCAGTTAGCTCAATTAAAACACCTAAAACAGCAGCATAGGCAGGATAATCCAGAAGAAAACATCTATCTTCTCTGGACCAATTGGGCATGGGTCATCTAAACTGAGGTTTGTCATGGTCCACTGGCAATTTATTAATTTCAATTGTTCAATATGTAGACATAGAAACATACATAGAACTAAAATGATGGAACCGTGGAAGTTCAAAATTCTGATACACCCACAGGTTTTAAGCAACAGATTTTTATAAATATAGACTGTTTGCTGAAATGCTGTATAGAATAATAAGAATAGAAAGCAGATGAATCAGTTGCGCCTGTCCCTGGAAGATATTACAGTATCCCAAAACTGAGGCCATAGTTTAACTGGTGAAGCCTGCATGAGGCATCCCCTCCAGCAAAATACTCACCCCAGCTGCCTGCTAAACCTCAGACTTTATAACCCACTAAAAAAAATGTGCATTTTCACGAGATCAGTTCCCAGTCTAGCTGACTGCAGCTGCATGAAAGGCAGGATTGCTTCTTTCAGCACATGTATGGTGCCTTAGAGCGTACAACAAAAATAAAACAGCTCAGTTCTCCAAAGGAAGGCAGGTAGCCCACTGACAGCCGTGCTCTGCCTCCCTTACTTGGGCCGAGTATCTGGTGAGCAGCCAGGGAGAGCCATCGCTGAAGGAAGTACTCTGTAACCTGCACAGGGAAGCAGGCTCTGGCCTCCTTTGTCCTTTGTCCTTCAGTCCCCTGCTCGTAAAATTGGAACAAGAGCAGTTCCCCGTTCTGTGGGGCTTACTGTAGATTGCCGGTGTCTGTGGGGTGTTCAGAGTCTGAGGAAGCTTGTAAAATCATTGGCATCACTGCAAAATGAGTGCAGCAGAGCTTCATGGGTTGATAAAGGGAAGCATGCAGGACAAACCCAAATAGACATTTGGATATTATTTTAAGAGGAACTCTGCTACACCACAATAAACTCGAAAGAGATGCCTACTAATATTGATTCCTGTGCATTCTTGGTCTAGGTAGGGAACTTTACAGATAGTGGCTGCCTGAAGAAAATGCAGATTTTGTGCTTGTTTAAAAACATTTTTAGCCAGAACAGGTCACGTTCCAAAATGTATATCCTGTGGTATAAGGATGGTGATGAACAGAGTTGAATTCTCCATCTAGTAAAATGCAGAGGCATGCACAACACCACCACCAAACACCAAATTCTCTCAGAGTCAAAGTACTACTGAT
Organism: Dromas ardeola; assembly: GCA_013398915.1. NCBI lineage: Eukaryota > Metazoa > Chordata > Aves > Charadriiformes > Dromadidae > Dromas > Dromas ardeola. The sequence goes on from VYZM01017556.1 coordinate 258,067, forward strand.
TTTTCTTTCTGTAACTACGAAAAAAACCCTCAGTCTCAGGAGAATACATAATATAACAGCAGCAATTACATATTCAGTGTTCAAGAAAACTCTCAGAAACACTCAAGCTGTGGATACAGTGGCTCCCTAGTTGTTCATGTGCCATGTTTACTCATCCCAGCTCCTTTACCTTGATTGCATATGTATTGACCAGAAAGGGCAGCTGTGAAAAAAGCTACCAATTTCTGCTCTTGTGTATTATCTTTCTGTACTTGAAACAGAGCTAGCTGATTATGAACTTACTAACACAAGTTGGCATAATTTCTGGAGAGGAAAGTTAAATTATAGCAAGGTTCACGGTCTGAAAGACTTCCTCTTAAAAAAAGGGAGGGGGATTTCAGTTTTAAATATTTGGGTTGTAAAAAAGAAATGGTCTGGGGGCTTGTTTTCCCCTGGAGTCTCAATGGAGAGCCAGAGAAACGGCAGTGCTATGACATGACATATACCAAGGAGCTCAGACTGATCAAGTAAAGCAAAGGAGAACATTATTCAGACTGTTTGAAACATCTCAATTGTGCAATTTGTTGTTGTTTGATTAGAGTTAGTTTACATTCATTTAATTAAATTATCTGCAAGAAATGCTATCTGTGTGAATCACTCAACACTTCTGCTCTTTTAACTAAATGCAGAATAAATCTTTCAGCAAAGGTATAACAGACAAGATTTCTGTTCCTGATATTTCTAACATTAGAAAGTGAAGCCAGAAAAAAGTCCAGAAAGTGCTTCTTATTCTCCAAACATGAGGCCTTTTATGGTTCTGCATTTTGTTCTGTTGGGTTTTTTTAAAGAGAACTGTTAAACATTATTCTCCTTTGCAGATCACCTGTAGTGAAATAGTAGGCACATGCTGACTTGCTGACCCAACGCCAGCTGAATCTGGACCAAGACCAGAGCACTGCATTATTTTCTCTCTGTACAGCCACACAGGGTGGTATTTGGCATGCCAAGACCAAGTGCCACATGCCAATTTTGTTGATTAACTTTTCCAAAGCAATTGATACATCATTTCTTTCCATCCATTTGATAAAAAAATGTTTTACTGTGTTCAGGTCAAGTTAAAGCCATGGGGTTTTAAAAATTACTTATTTTCCTTAATCTTAAACACATTTAATTTCTGTAACATGGAATGGAATGGAATGGAATGGAATGGAATGGAATGGAATAGAATAGAATAGAATAGAATAGAATAGAATAGAATAGAATAGAATAGGTGTGAGCAAAGCAAATACCAGGAGTTTTCATTAGGGATCATGCTTATCAGCTATTCTTTGCCACCTTTTAATACTCTGCAAAGCAACTACACAAGTAATGGCCTTAGTGTTTCCAAATACATTCAATGAACATGAAAGAAAACTAAACGTTGATACTGCTAGTCCTCCAGTTCCAATCCCTGTATTACCAGGCTTGTACTTTGCTGAACTTCTCCTGTGTTGTGCAGTTTTCATGTATTTCTGTTCCATCTCTATGACACTGACAGAGAATACAGATTGGCAGGAGCTGACATCAATCTTCTGATAAACTGTGGTATGGTACCAGTAAAACACATCAAGAGGGAAAATAGACTTGCAATGACATTTTTTATGTTTAGCAGCCAAAAAAGAGGCAAAAAGGCAGGGAAGTCAGCTCACAGCACTACAAAGCACTTGCTGGTTGGCAGACTGAATTCTTTAATGACATTCTTATCAAGTTCTTGCTGCCAAATGCTGTTTGCTTTTGCTGTCAGCACTATCTGCATTAATGATGAGTAACTGCCTGGAAGCTACTTACATAAAGCATTGCTTTATGTCACTGCCATAGACAGCATCTCTGGGCAGACGAGAGAGCACCTTGTGAATGAGTTCATTGAACACTCCTTTTGAAAGCTCTAAGGCTGGGACAGAGTTTCTATGGGCACAATCACATCGGTCTGGACTGCAGCATCTCAAGGATGAAGACCTCTAGACCTAACGTACTCTTCATCTGAGTGGTCTGTTACCATACTTTCACTATGTTTGCAGTTGAGTTAACTCTGCTGTGAAGACAGGGTATTAGCAGTATTTATGAGAGCGGTGAGCTGAGTTAGTTGTGGGAGACCCTCCAGACAAATATAAACACACTGAGTAAGCCAATTTCCTCGTGTAATATGGTCCCAGAGGTAGAAGCCTCCTGGCAAATGGGGAAAGGTTGCAACACATAAGTGAGCTTTCTGGGTAGGCTTGTAAAATCTTGCAAAAATGACACTGTTTCTAGAACAAATAAACTAAAGGAAGATGTCTCTCTCCTCCCACACACTGCAGTTGCTATCTTTCTGCTTTTGCCTCAAAAGTATCAATGCTTTTATTTCCCCCTGGTCGACATCAGCTCTGTATGCAGAACATAAAAAGAATACATAATTTAGAGTGAATGTCTGACAGCGAAATTTCCACTGTGGAGCTGATTTGCATGCAGTAGTTTGTTACTGTGATGGTGTGGTCTGTGTCAGTTCTGGATATTGCTGGGAAGTTGCTATCAGTAAAACTCTCTCTTTGTGAAAAATCTTGTGCGTAAGTGTAATCCAGTAACTGTTGATGGATCACTAATGTCTTTTCCAGATAAGGTCTGACGCAGATTTAGCTCTAGGCAGCTAAATCGTTTTTGAAAATGGCAATATAAGCTTTTAAAAGTGAGCAGTACGTAGCATGTGTTAGAGTCCTCAGCTTTAACAAGGTATTACCAAGAACAAGTTTTAAAAACTGGCAAGAACATGTAGTGGTAATGAAAATTTAAAGGGGAGAAAAGCTATAGGAGAAGCTTACAAACCTCTAAAATGAGTAAATGTCAATCCCGACATGCAGTAGTCAAGGTTGTACAGAAGTTGTGCAAAAAGATAGAAAAGAGCCAGCTGAAGTAAAGCCACAATTATTTACTTATCCTCAGATATGTAACCCACACTTGGCCCCCTGGCACATTGACTCCTGTGCGATTGTATCACCTGCACATTAGGGAGCTGTACTCGTGCAGTGTAAAGACAGGCATGACTGAAAACTGCTTAGAGAGAGAGAGAGAGAGGAAAAGAAGAGATCCTGTAGGTACCTCCAAAAATCTTTGTGTAGTGTATACAGGACAAACTTTCACACCTGCCCAGATTTGACTTCACTGGAAAGGAGCACAATAACATTGCTTTGGTAACTCAAATACCAACAAAACTACATTAAAATTGCAAATTAGAGCCTAACATACATTTAAAGTTCTACCATTTTTAACTATGGTGGTGAGAGGGTGTATATTTTTTTTTGCCAGGTTAGTTAGTTATAGGTGCCATGTATTTCATACAGTCCAGAATACATCCCTCAGCTTTTCATAATAAGACCAATCACTCCACTACTGTGAGCATATCTCAGTGGCTGAGCGATAGGGTAAGATAGAAACTTTATTTCTGGCACAATTACAAAAAGAAAAATTGTCAGGTATAGAGAAGGTCTTAGCATGACTATTCTTTATCCTGCAAGAGGGCCCTCTTCACCTCTCAAAAGGGCTTTTCTTTCTTCAGGCAGTCATCGCACAGTATGATACTCAGGCTACTGCTAACAAACCGTGCTGGCTGCCATGAATCTCCCTGTCAGGGAGCAGCAGGGTCCAGCTGCACCATAAGAAAAAGGCAGTGGGGAGCCAAGCATGATGAAGTAGCTGGTAGAGCAAGGGCACATGCCAGCAAGGACCAAGTCCCACAGGACCTGAGTGAGGTGACCAGAGAAGGTCCTGTGACAGTACTCAGCTTAGGCTGAGAGTCCAGATCACCAGACAAGACCGTAGAGATGAAGCAGGACTGATCAAGTCATGGAGTCAAGCCAACAAGTCAGGTTCATGGCCAGGGATGGTCATGACTGTGGCACAACTGCAGGGTAGCTCAAGTGGGGACAAGGGCAAAAGCCTCAGCTTAAAAGCAAGTCTGAAGGGAAGGAGTGGGGACCCTTAGCTAAGGCATCGCCCAGCTCTTTCTTCACAAGAGTTCTTCTCAACGAGCTGGCCTTGAACACAGCCAGATAAGATCTTGGCCCTAAACCCAGGCAGGCAAACTCCCAGGAGGGGAGGGGGGATGTGCTGATACCCTCTGGACTTCTAACATCAGCACTCAACATGGGTTCTCCTTCTAAATGGTGATGAGCTCTTGGAAGAAATGAGAAGAGAGCTCTACTTACAAGTGGAATTATGTATTTTCAGGAAGGCTGAAATACTCTTTAAGAGCAATGGTGAATCTGAGTATTTTGCTTTGTTCTATGGTCAAAAAAGGCATGTGGCTGTAAGGAATATTGTAAACCACATAGGGTACTCCATCTAAAAAAACCAGGAAAATAAACTGCCATATGATTGTGTTTAAAAATGGATAGAGACTGTTGCAGTTTAGGTGACATCCGTCCTATTTCTCAGTGACAGATGGAAAAAGAATACCCATTCACACAATCAAACCCACACCCTTGGTGTTGAAACCAAACAGACGCCTTGTCAATGAAAAACGTTGAATCAAAATATGACATACAGTTAGCTAGCAAGCTAGCTGAACACGTTTTGTGGAAATAGAGAATAACAGCTGAACTACCAAAATAATTTAGATGGAAAAATTAGTAAAAGACTGAGATAAGACCCTTGTTATGAATTTCTTTATAAAATCTCCATGAACCTATAGTCATTCCTTCAAGCTTACAGAGACCACCTTTGTTATTTAAATCACGTAATACTGATTTGGCTAGTTGTTGTGCAACCATTCCACCCTGCAGCACCAGGGATTTTAGGTTGCTCCATTGTTTTCCTCTTTTTCATGAAACAAGGGGGAAGATAGTTTTGATCTAGTCCCATGATGATAACTGGTGCAAAAGAGGGCTAGCCAGAATGAAGGATGTTCAAAAGAGAACTAGTTCTTGTGGGAATCTGGTAGGCATTTTGAGCTTGAGCTGATGAAGGACTTAATCACCTAAAAGTTGAACCCCACAGAGTGTAATACTTAGATGTCTGACCCCAAAGTTGAAGCTACACCCCTGTGCCTTGCATTCTTTGCATAATATATGAGAAGAATCAGCTAGCTCAGGGTAAAATCCATCTGAACAATGAACTATAAAGCGTCTCCTGTGGTCCTGGCATCGGGTAAGTCCTGTTCCCAGTAGATTCAGGACTTTCAAGGAGTTCCTGTACATGATACTTATTGTTTTGCTATAATGGTGGGTGGGTGAAGATTCCACTCACATTTTTCAATTTATTAGATGCCATTTGATCCCGCAACACAAACAGTAATAGCTAAAGTGGGATCACAAAGAATATAACAGTTTCAAGACGTGCTTACGTATGGATTGCAGATATACCCTTTAGGAAACAGGATACAACTAGAATTCAGCAAATGCATTTTTCATTGGAAAGTACAGAAGACTATGGTTTTCTGGAATTTGTGTTTGGTAATGGGATTAGTGTCTGGAATCAATGTTTTAATGTTTATTTTAAACAACAGGAAAAGGTCCGCACAGAAGTGATGCAGTTTCCCTTAGAACAGCCAGACAGGCCAGACAGGCCAGACAGGATTCTGTTTCAGCATTCATGGATCCTTTGTTATCAGCTCCCAATCCAGAGTTTAGTTTGGGACCTACATTGCATCCAAAGAAGAGCAACGAAGCTGGTGAAGTGTCTAGAGAACAAGTCCTGTGAGGAGCGGCTGAGGGAGCTGGGGTTGTTTAGCCTGGAGAAAAGGAAGCTGAGGGGAGACCTTATCGCTCCTTACAGCTACCTGAAAAGAGATTGTAGTGAGGTGGGGGTCAGCTTCTTCTCCCAAGTAACAAGCAATAGGACAAGAGGAAACGGCCTTAAGATGCACCAGGGGAGGTTTGGACTGGATATTCGGAAAAATTTCTTCACAAAAAGGGTTGTCAAGCATTGGAACAGGCTGCCCAGGGAAGCGGTTGAGTCACCATCCCTGGAGGTATTTAAAAGATGGGTAGACATGGCACTTAGGGACATGGGTTAGTGGTGGACTTGGCAGCGTTAGGTTAACGGTTGGACCCAATGATCTTAAGGGTCTTTACCAACCTAAACGATTCTGTGATTCTATGATCTGGTCCTTAAACATGTGGCTTAACACTGTGTTTACAACAAATCTTAGTGATTCACTCTTTTGAAATTTACTTTCCTTACTTTTCTTGCTTTTAACTTGTACCTCAAGGAATTCACCTGATTTCTCTTTACTGACTTGGCAGTGACCCACATTCATAAAAGGTTTGTTTTGTAGGTACATCTCCCATTAAATTCACAGGGAGCAGAAATATTGCTAAAAAGTGTATTTTGGAAGAGGGGCAACATATTAAATATTGAAGTTTCTGACTGAATAGCACCCCCTTAGCTCCCATCTCCCCTCTCTCTGAGTTAGCTTGCTCCTGCAGGATTAGAGGGATACAGTGCCAACATAAATAAAAAATGATTCCTCTACCCAAACCAAGCAGTGAGTAGGTAGATTATAAATAGGCCTTTCTTAATTTTATCAGATTGAAGTAGAATTATATAAACTATATGATCACTTCTGCTGATGGAAGAGATTTTAAATAACATTTCTCCAGGTCTTATTTGGAAAACTGGATGGCCAGATGATCATTACCCTATTTCCATTTCTAAGTTATTGCCAGAGGAGGCTCGGCTATTGCAATCTAGCAGAGATCAACACCTCATCATGCTCAAGAGGCAATTAAACTACTGAAGTCTAAAAAAAATGCAGGCATGAACACTTTTTCGGTGACTTGCATTAATTGTTCTAAAGGCTTTACTTACCTTCTTGAAATTGTCTTATCTGTAAACTGGGAATATCTTCTTTTGCATGTTGCTAATGGAAGTACTATATATATCAAGCGGATGAAAAAATTCCTGTATCTGTCTCACTTCTAGTGATCGATTTCAAATAATAAACATGAACAGGTTCAAGGCAAAGTATTTCAATAGGTAAATCGTAGATCTGAGCTGTAGAGTGAGTGCTTGCTCTGGCTTTGGTGCAGGGATGCATAAATTCTGCACTGGTTACTTCATTATATTCGGAGCTCTACCTTTCCACACTGTCCAGGCGTATAAAAAGGAAAGACATTTGAGGAAGGAAGTGCCTATGTGTTTGGGGGAAAATTAAGTCTTGAAAAGCTGAAGAATAAAAAAATAAAAATAATCTCAAGCAGAGGCAATACCCAGGGACAGGCTCAGTGCTGAAAGTAGTATTTTGCAGACAAAGTCATTGAAAATAAAAATTAGAATGTATAAAAAGCCATTACAACAAAACACCTCCTAGCACCCTCTCCCTCTCCTTTCAGCCTGCATTTTTCCTATTTGATTAATTAATATCAATGGCCTTCTGAGTTTCCAAGCCAAGTAGACCAACAGATGGGAAGGAGGCATTTGCAAGAACAGTGAGCCACTTCATGTAAGTGTATGGAAAGCCTGACCAGACCCCTACCTCTAGCTGGACATTGTATCCATCTCTGCAGTGCATGTCTGTGTACAAGCCCCAGCTGGAAAGCCCCACTCAAGAGCACAGAGAATGCTTTTGCAGCTCTTTTCTCTTGGTGGTCTAGTCACATCTACACACAGTGTGGAATGTGCTGGGCCATGATGCTTATACTACAAGCCAAATCAACATCCCACACCTTTCCAGGGCACTTCTCCCCTCACTTGTTTGCACAGCTGTGCTGGTTTGGGCTGGGACAGCGTTATTTTCTTCACAGTAGCTCATACAGTGCTGCATCTCAGATTTGTGACAAAAACAGTGCTCATAACACACCCATGTTTTAGTTACTGCTGAGCTGTGCTTGCACAGAGTCAAGGCCTTTTCTGCTCCTCACGCCACCCCACCAGTGTGGAGGCTGGGGGTGCACAAGAAGTTGGGAGGGGACACAGCTGGGACAGCTGAGCCCAACTGACCAGAGGGATACTCCATGCCATATAATGTTGTACTCAGCAATAAAAACAGGGGGAAGAAGAAGGAAGAGGGGGACATTCAGAGTTATACAAGTAACATGTGATGAAGCTGTGCTTTCCTGGAGATGGCTTAACACCTGCCTGCTGATGGGAAGCAGTAAATGAATTCCTTGGTTCGCTTTGCTTACACGCAGCTTTTGGTTTACCTATTAAAGCGTCTTTATCTCAATCTACAAGTTTTCCCACTTTTACCTTTTTTCGCCAGGACCTGCACTTGGCAGCCCTCAGCTGGAGCTGTGAGCATTTTAACCCATAGGAGTCATCAAGACTGGCAGTGGGAAGTACTAGTACAGCACGTGAAAGTTGGGAAACACAAAGATTTTTGTGCTTTTGTACCAGCTGTTGCACTCTAACGGTGCTTTTATGTGTGATCTGACACCAAAACAGTGAGGAACATCAGGAATTTGGTATTAGGGTGTCCTTCAACCCCCAGTGAAGGACAGTGGTCCTATAGATACCATCTTAACTAATTGCAGGATGCAATATAGATAGCAACTACTGCTAAAAAGAGAAGGCTTTTTGTCCCTGGTAATAAACTCCAACTATTTCCCAAATATGCATGTTGAAGGGCATGAGAGGTCCTTAATAGCTGGGATTTTAATATGGTTTTTGTTCAGGCATTGCTATTTCTAGTCGGTGACCACACAGAATACCTTAGCCCATAAACGTATGAGCATCGCCTTTACTAAAGCTAGATGAATACGACGAGTGCTGCCTAGAAGAGTATTACAGATTTTATAGCTCACAAGATTAATTTAGGTGCTATAAGCCGTAAGTCTACATGGCTGTAAACACTGAAATAAATAACAAAAGTAGTCAGGAATGGCTTGTTGGAACTTCTGTAGAAGAGCACACAAATCCCTAGACAAAGGTTGCTGATGTAGTCTTTCAGTACAGTCATTTTTTTAAAAAAAAAAAAGAAAATGGCAAACAATGCCTTTCAAATGCATTTTCTTTTGAAATGTCCGTTGATATGTGACAAAACCATACAGAAGACAAATGAATGGCCTGACAAATTGAGTACAAAACTGGTTTTACTGGCACTTGCTCTCCAGTTGGCTGGATTTAGCAAATGAAGGCTGAATGAGATGCTTAAAGAATCGGAGTCTCTACAGCCAAGTTCATTTTGGGTGAGAGTGGGTAGGCTGAGCCAAGGCGCACTACCCAAGTGACATTCACATGGGTGACACCCTTCCTTCTTTTCTCCTCATACAACCAACCTCTTCTTTTTGTAAATGCCATGGAGTACTGGGTGTGGGGAGAAAAAGGGATCAGAAATCTACTTTAGATTGTTATCACCTGGCATTGTTCTCAAACTTCTTGAGAGAAACATGGATAATTAAAGCTTCTGCTTGAAGATATTTGGGCACAGCTTCTTAGTTTTAACAGACTATTTTCTGTTCCTTTCGTCTTTCAATACTACTTTGCATCTTCTCCTGGAGATTTCTCTGCTCCTGGGGCCCCATTCATTTCTCCCAGGAAGCTGGCACTGCGGGCTTTACTTTTAAGTTTTGCTACAACAATTAGTATCTCCAGGAACAGAAGAGTTAACTAAGCCTAGTTTCCAAAGAATTTGTGCCTTGCGGTTGGATTGTTTCATATCTTATAAATTGTGAGCTCTGATTAAAATTCTTGTAGTCACGGTGTTCATATGTCTTTCTCATGCATGGGCTATTTGCTGCTTTATAAGACTTAAGGATAACCTATATATTTTCCACCCACCAACCACCAATAAATGTGTAGGGAAATTAACATCTCTGAGACCTATGCTATTTCAGGTGAAATAAGCTGGTGATTAAAAAATTACTGAGGGATCAGAGAGACAGGAGAGCAGGGAGAGAGACACGGGAATGTGTACATACATTTATACAGGTATGTGCCCATACCTGGCTAAAAAATCACAGCCATCACTAGCACAGACATTAGGGAAAAAATGTTTAGTAACAACTCATCTTATTGATACTGCTTGATTCTTTTCAGGGTACTAATTGAAGCTATCCTGGCAAGAGACTAATTTTTTCCAATATAATCTATGTGGCCACATTTGTGCTGTCTGGAAGTGAAACCAGTACAACTAGGTTAGGAAATGCTTCTTTATGTACAGTAGACACGCTCCTGAGCCATGTATTTGTTGAAATAACCAATAACTTGAATCAACATAATGATTTTCCTTTTAACAGGCACTAGAGATTGAGATCCTGTTCCTACCTAGTCAGCCTACCACGTGTGCATAGAAGAAAGGTTTCCAGAGCTTTTTGATCTGCAGCCTCCCCCAGACTTCAAATGTAAGTCTCCCGATAATAGGGTTACTTTTTTTTTTCAGAACCTTTTGCAGAATGCTTCAAAGCTGCCCACATGTTGAAACTCTGGGATCTAGGAATACTTCCCAGATATAGTTCAAGTGTATGTCCCAGCTTTGTCTTCATGGCATTCCTTCCTCAATTCACCATTCATTTCACAGTATTGTCTCCATAGCTAAAAACAGAAGATTGCATGAGCCAGTAAGGTCATATGATATTGTCCAGGCCTGGCCTAATCAACTTAGTTTAACTGCCTAGTGTGAAGCCCATGATAAATGTAAACTTGTTCATTTATGAAACTTTGCCATGGAAGCATTGGCATGACATGAAAAGATAAATTTCTGATAATTATTTTTGATCTAATAATGCAAATACTGTACGCATTAGACCTTCACTGTCTTTTGTTTGTTGCTTTTAATAAGCACTGCAGCAATAAATCTTCAGTGCCAATGAGAGGCACAAGGTAAAAGTGTGCACATAAGAATTGTCGCAATTTTTTCTATGAATAAGTTTCATACTCAAAAGTTCACATTGCTTTTACATGATTTGGAAATCTACGGGGTATTGCTTTCACCAGCAGTGAATTTATACTCTGTATAACAAGTAAATTCAAGGGTTCTTTTGTTAGGTTTGGTTGTTTGGTTGTTGGTCTGCAACACAATTTCCAAATTCATTTACCCGGTATTCACTGGGGGAATTTACTGTTTATATAAGACCATAATTTAACTTTGGAAGGCAGCAACGAAAGTTTATTTGGTTAAATCTCATTAGCTACTGGAAAACTTATCTGGAAATTCCTAATCCTCCTTACTTCAAAACAGAAATTTAACACTGTAAATTACCTTGACCATAGGCTATAATTCTAAAGCCTGTAATTGCAAAAGAGATTAAGGTTACACAGAAGGCTGTTCATTACTGTCTTTACTCACATGGATATTTCTATTGAGATAACTAAAGACAACTTATACAAAGGTACTTGCACTTGCCTGGTTTTGTATCTGTTCAGCTCCATCCAGGAAAAGAACAAAGCTAAGTAAAATATGCGGATCCGTGCTTTTGTTTCCTCTATAAACACAGAATCACAAAATGGTTGAGGTTGGCAGGCACCTCTGGAGGTCATCTGGTTCAATCCTCCTGCCCAAGCAGGGCCACCTACAGTCAGTTGCCCAGGACCATGCGCAGATGTTTTTTGAGTTTCTCCAGGGATGGAAACTCCACAGCTTCACTGGGCAACCTGTGCCAGTGCTGGGTAACCCTCACAAGGAAAAATTGTTTCCTGATGTTCAGAGGGAGCCTCCTGTGTTTCAGTTTGTGCCCATTGCCTCTGGTCCTGTCACTGGGCACCACTAAAAAGACCCTGGCTGCATCTTCTTCGCACCCTCCCTTCAAGTATTTATACACATGGGTGAGATCCCTCCTGAGACTTCTCCAGGGAGAACAGTCCTAGCTTTCTCAGCCTGTCTCATAGGACAGATGCTCCAGTCCCTTAATCATCTTAGTAGCCATTCACTGTACTCTCTCCAGTATGTCCATGTCTCTTTTGTACTGGGGAGCCCAGAACTGGACCCAGCACTCCAGGTGTGGCCTCACCGGTGCTGAACAGAGGGGAAGAATCACCTCCCTCACCTGCTAGCAGCATTCCTCCTAATGCAGCCGAAGATACCATTAGCCTTCTTCACCATAAGGGCACATGGCTGGCTTTTCTTCAGCTTGGTGTCCAGGACCTCCAAGTCCTTTCCAGCTGGTTGGCCCCCAGCACGTACCGGTGCCTGAGGTTGTTCCTCCCCAGGTGCAGGGCTTTGCACTTCTCCTTGTTGAACTTCATTAGGTTCCTGTCAGCCCATTTCTCCAGCCTGTCCAGGTCCCTCTGAATGGCAGCACGACCCTCTGGCATATCAGCTGCTCCTCCCAGTTTGGTGTCATCTGCAAATTTGATGAGGGTACACTCTGCCCCATCATTCAGATGAGCCTGCTACGTGAGGTTCTTCTGTTTGCAGCTGTCCTAGATCCTTCTTCATAAGGCCACAGACCGTCATAGCTATGGACCGCATAAACTTAATAATACTTCTGTGTTACATTTCCAGAAATGTGTGATTGTATGTGTTCTCTCTGTCATCCATCTAACTTCTCTGACACTACAGCTAGGGAAATTTGTGGAAGAGGAATAATATCAAATATCAGTAGAAATTTGTGCACTCCAAATACATTTCAACTGGGCTGTGATACAGACACTTCTCAGTATCGTCTTTCTTTGAATTCAACTGTACAAGTTCTCTAACACCTTTAATGACCTTGTTTACTTTCTCCTTTATTGATAGCATTAGAGTAGCTGAACAGCACTAAGTCTTTTCTGCCTCAGAGGACAAAGCACCAATAGATATATCTAGACTGCAGAGCAGATGTGCTCTCCAGCACTTTGCAGTCCTGCTCTTCCAGTTACTCAGAGCACCAGCCTCTTCTTCACAATTAAGCTGATAATCCTCACACTGGTGTAACACAGAAACACTATCACTGAGGTTGCTTATAAACCATCTGCCTGAGGCTTGCATGAGGAAAGAAAAAGTAGACCTTATATATAGCATACTGCTAAAATGACTAAAGTCACATCCACCTCATTACTGCAATTGAAGATGCAGAAGAAAAATGTCTTCCCTGTTCCTAGTGCCACAGTGGCCAGCACAGACTTCTAGCATAAGCCTCAAGTGGGTTTTCTTAACAACGAGCAGTCCTCAACTTCTACATCACATGCATATTACATGCATATACATCCCTGGCCCACCCCAAGATAGGTTTATTCTTGTTCACTTTCTGGGGCAGTGATATACTGGGGAACAGAGGCATATAGTTACGACTGCTCTGTACCATCAGACAAAGAAGCCACAGGCTGCTTTGGTACTAATTCCAGCATCATCTGAACTGAATCCAACCCAAAATAGATACACTCAAAGTCACTACTTCCCAAGTGCTGTAGGGTAGAACGATGCCAATTAAAAAGCTCCAAAGGGCTTGGGGAAGTTATGAAATGTAAACCAGCAGTGAACGAATAACTTACTTGCTGACCTAGCCTAATAAACTAGCTTCTTTGATGGATGATAAAAGAACTTTGAGGAACAGTGGTTTTAACTGCTCACAAGTTTTTAAAATCAGTAATTTAGCCCCTGTCTCTGCTATTTCATTCTGACCCAATTACCAGAGAATCTCGCATGTGGCCTTCTGCACTTTTGGAATAAATATAGCACCTTAAAATCTTTTTCCAACTTTGAAAATGTACAGGGCTGTCTTCAGTTACCTCAGGGGGAAAATGCATCATGAAGAACAAGTACTTCATGTAGGTAATGCTACCAGTCAATTTAGGAATGTTGTTTGACTTTTTTTTTAATCTAGTCAGTCTATCAATTTCAAGCCTGGAGCCTGAAGCAACTTTTCTGAGTAGTGTTGTGTGTTGGGTTTCTACAGGCTTGACGTAAAAAGAAGCCTCAACTTCTACAGAATGCAACCTTGGGACTATTCCCACATGATACCTACCAAAACTGGTTAACAAAACAGACGGTCTGCACTGTAGTTTGAAATACAATTATTTACTTATATTTTATGATTTATTCTTTGCAAATAGCTGTCTAAATAATTAAATGATTCACCTAATTACTGCAAATCCGTATTTAAGTAGTCATTTTCAAATTATGCTTTGACACCTTCTTGTTTGTTTTTTCGCGTTCACTGGATGATCTGTCTCTTAATTTGTGTGTTTTCAAGGTCTGTGATTGTCTCAATTCTGCATTTGTGTAAAACTTAGGACAGTTGTGATACAGTTGTATTTGAAACTGTTTCATGCCATCTCCATCCAAATAATAAATAATAACTGTCTAAAGCACTTAGCAGCTTTCTTTTTCTTTTGAGATGTTAATATTAAAAGAATTGACTCTGTTCCCAGAACTGCATGTTCTCTTTTCACTAGTCTTATAAAAAACACACAAACCCTCAAACTTCTAACTTTCCCTGAAAAGAAACACTGCTAGTTTTAACTCATTTTTGTCTGAGTTCCTCTCCCCACTATGATCTGTCGTGAAAAGTAGAATTAACCCCAGAAAGATTCACATTCCAATTTTTTGGAAAAAAAAAAATCCCATTTTTACTATTTGTGCATACATGAATGCCATTAATTTTTCAAGATTATCTAGGGCTTTGTACGACTGGATTGTTGTGCCTCTGCAGTACAACAGTGTTACTCCACAGAATCATCTGTAGATTTACTAGAGGAGGAGAAGGGTACCAGAACAATTCCTACCAGGTTAAGTATCACTAGCTGTAGGATGCAGCCGAATGGTGAAGAAGGGCATGCACAGCTGTGCAACTCTGTGGTACCTTCTTGGCTATATTCAGCCTTTACTAACTCAGAGACCAAAGTTATGAGAGATGATAGTAGTTTGGTAGTAAAGGCTTGGGTTTGGGGTTTGGGTTTTTTTGCATTTTTTCAGAGCTTTGCAACTCATTTCCTTACCTCATACACAGCAGTTCACCCTGCTTGGGTGTCAGTGCCCAGGGCCCAATTCTGTCTCACAGACCATACGGTGAATGTTGTATGTTGTCTCTTGCAGAAACATGACCGGGACAATTAAGGAAACATCTTCCCTGTATTTCCACATGGCAGAAGAGTCTCCCTCACGCAGCATCATGTGGAAATCCTGCAAATTGTCGCAGTTGGGTTTGGATGGGTTTTTTTCCCGATTCTGGAATGACGGCTGGGTAATTGTGTGGTTCTGATCTGGTATCAAGAAAAAGTATGTTGCAGGGGTGCTGTGAATTCTAAGTTCATTCTGGTCTTTCAGCTAGATGCACCTGCACGTTCACATTTTCAATCATTAACGAAGAAGGGAAGGGAAGGGAGCCTTCAAAACTGTATTTCTCGTGGTACATTTAGCAGCCACTACATACCAGAACCTCTGCTATTGGTGCCAGTCCTTGGCACAAGGTTGTGAATGCGTCCAGTTGTATCCTGAAATAAGTGTCCCTGCTGTTGGGCATCATGGTCCTGGAAAACTTAATAGTACTTATAAGGTAAACGCTTATAGTTATAGTTGAGATATGACAGATTCACACTCACCTCCGTGCTGTTGTTAGACGTGCTCTGTCTCACTTGGAGAGTGACATGGACGCAGCTGGCCCTGGTGTCACGCATGACAAACAGCTGGCCCTGCAGAGAGCAGGGTCAGGCTGCCTGCCACAGGGTTCGCGTCTCCTCCACCATGAAGCTCCACAAAGCACCCTGCTCCTCCTTTGCTCTCCTTTTCCATCCTTCACAGATTGCAGCCTGCCTCAACGTGTTTCTCCAGCAAAATTGGCCACAGCACTGAGCACGGTGCCAAGCGAGGTGCCTCACGCAGGCAGCCTGATGGAGTCACGGGTTGTGCAGCCCAGCTTTGGGCAAGGCAACTGCTAAAAGCGTCTTGCCTACCTCGAAAGGCTTGTGGAATCGGTGCTGTGCATGCGGATACCATTATGGAAAATCCTGACAGAAAACAATGGGAGCTTGAGGTGCAGGGAGGGAGTGTACTCCTATAATATTCTCTATCTTTCACGCAGCGCCATTCAGCTACAGCTTTTTGATGGCCAAATTTACTCCTGGTATAAAACTCTGTTACTATTTGAGTGATTACTACGCAGACAAATTCGGTGCTAGATTGTGTTTTAGGTGGTGATATTTTTATTCGCTTTTCTCCACATAGCTACAAACAGTGGAAATAACGGGCAAGCAAAGCATACCAAATACAAATCAAAGGAAACAAAAGTCAAGAGGAAAGGAGCAGCCTTTTAATCAAAGCACAGGGAAAGGAGTCAGGAAATTTCAATTCTCAAGGCTTCCTGAATAAAATCACTTTGCCTCTCTGGGCTGCAGGGAGATATTCTTCGTCACCCCGAACGGCATCTTACTGCACTTACCCTTCTGAGACTCACATATTTACCTGACTTTACTCCTCCTAAGAAGGAGGGGTTCACTCCTGTTATCTGTGTGGGTCTTTATTTGACCTAAGTCATAGTTTCTTCAGTGTAAACAGCTGCATTTCTACATGAAATTAAATGATTGAAACTAGTCATTTAATTCAAGTTCTTGCAGTCTTCTCCTGAGGGAGATGAATGCGAGAAAGAGCACCCCCTAGAAACTGTGTGACAGCCGTACAACTGAGGGGGAAGGTTGGGTTGTGGTGGGAGATTTCTGTTTGAATTGAGTGTATTTGACTGGCAGGAGAACATGAGGGGAAGGTGCCGACCATTCTTGGCAAACACAGATCTGCTGTTTGCAACAGGCCACAAGGACTTTGGATGGAACCAGCAGAAGAAATGCAAACCATTTGAAAGTAGCTGCAATCTCGTTATCCTAAACAGAGGCAAATTCATAAACTGTTACTTCAAGGGGAAAAAAAAAAAAAAAAGAATCCTGAAATTTTGATATGGTTTAGTGATGGTTTTTGTCAGTGTTAGGTTGATGGTTGGACCAGATGATCTGGAAGGTCCTTTCCAACCTAGGTGATCCTATGATTCCATGAGAGAGATGTGTGCAGTTACGCAAAGCACATTTGGGATGAGGCAAATGGAGCCTTCAAAATGCCAGGTGCTGAAGGAGACAGCGTGACACAAGTTCTGTCTGCATGTGTGCCCGTGTGCGCCCATGTCCGCCCATCTGTCCACCCACCAGGCAACCCCCCCAAGGGCCACCACAGTGGGAGGCGGTGGGTGAGCAAGACCGCCAGGGCTGAAGCATCCAAGACCATGCCAGGGGCACGGAGAGGCCGCGGCCGCCCTCCCTTTCCCTCAGGGAACGCTCTGTGGGAGGCGGCCCGCCCTCCAGGCACCCTCTGGCCAAGCGCCCGCCGCGCCTCACGAAGGACAGCCAGGCGGCCGCGCCGCCCGGCTGCACCGCCAGGCGCCGAGG
>VYZM01017556.1:283475-295413 GCA_013398915.1 Dromas ardeola
GTTTTTTTATTATCTGCTGCTGTTTAGGGAAAGACACTTAAGTTTTTAAGTTCTTTCTCTATTTTTAAGTGAAAAAGGGACACTGGGATGATAGCAATTTAGATTGCTTAGCTTTCACATTGCTGAAATAATTTTGACCCGATTCAGAATGTAATCATTGCGTAGTACTCCAGTTAGGTATAGGTCAAAGTCCTTCTGTTGTCTCCCTTGGGAATTCAAACCTTTTGTAGGCAGTCAACATATTTTCAAATCACTGTATTGTTTCAAGCCAGTAGATTCAATGCTAGAAAGTTTTATGATATCCAGGTGCATTTAAGTATATGTGGTGATGAAAATCGAAGATCCTGTTTATAACATCACAGTTATGAAGTTCCATGCATTCTGGGTTTTTTTGTTGTAAATATTGGATTTTTTTTCTGTTTGTAGTAACTATCAATTGGAGTGCATTACCTTACTTGTGGCAAAATACAAAGTATAGACAAAAATGGATGAGTAGTGATACAGAACGATATGCTAAAGATACGAGATAGAAAGGAGTAGAAACACTGAACAGAGAACTGGAAAAAAGACTTAACATAAGAGTTAGGAATAATTTGCCATCGGGGAAACAAAGAACAGAATTCAGTCGTGAAGTGATGATGCTAACTGAAATGTTGGAATAAGTGTTCATGGTTAGCTTATCATCCAGTATGAAGCTCCATTAACTCTTGTAAAGAAAGAATATTTGCATAATGTTATATTCACAGCTGTAGCCAAAGCTTAAGTATTCGTTCTTAAGTACAAAAATGTTGTCCTGGTGACTATGTTGCCTTTTTTTTTGCTAAGTGGTGACTAACTGAGGGATTGACAGAGAGCGGTGGTGTTATCCAAGTTGAAGAGAGAGCACCTTCCCCTTCAGAAAACCCTGTATCCTGGTGTCAAGGGTGCTTCCCATGTGGGAAAAGCTACAGTCCCTATGTGCCGTTTTTGATTTGGGGCAGGAACTTTACTGTTGAAGAAGACATCAGTTCAGGAAATGTAACAGGAAGAACTACTTGCTGTACAGAAATCTGTATAGACATACCAGAGGAGTAGATTTTATTTTTTTTTTTTTAATATTCAAGTTGTTGTGCATTCCCCAAAGGCATAATTATAAACTTCACCCAGGAAGGTGACATTCTGTAATACACAGTTATGATCAGTTATTGTATGTTGTTACCTCCACAGATATTGCAACATACTCTCATCAGCATAGTAATTTTCTAAGGCAAATTGACAAACTACTAGAATTACAGATGGGATACAATTGAGGTTTTTTTATTGTTATGAAATCTAGACTATAAAATGCAGTTTGAAATGTCAAATCATAGAATGGTTTGTGTTGGAAGGAATCTTTGAAGATCATCTAGTTCCAACCCCCCCTGCCGTCGGCAGGGATACCTTCCACTAGACCAGGTTGCTCAGAGCCCTTTCTAATCTGACCATGAACACATTCAGGGATGGGACATCCACAACTTCTCTGGGAAATCTGTTCCAGTGTCTCACCACCCTCAGAGTAAAGAATTGCTTCCTTGTATCTAATTTAAACCTACTCTCTTTCAGGTTAACACTGTTGCTGCTTGTCCTATCACTACAGGCCCTGGTAAAAAGTTTCTCTTCATTGTTCTTATAAGCTCCCTTTAAGTACTGGAAGGCTGCTATAAGGTCTTCCTGGAGCCTTCTCTTCTCCAGACTGAACAACCCCAGCTTTCTCAGCCTGTCATCACAGGAGAGGTGTTCCAGCCCTCTGATAATTTTTGTGGCCCTCTTCTGGACCCGTTCCAACAGGTCCATGTCTTTCTTGTACTGGGGACCCCAGAGCTGGATGCAGTACTCCAGGTGGGGTCTTGTGAGAGTGGAGCAGATGGGATAATCACCTTCCTCGACCTGTTGTCTGTGCTTCTTTTGATGCAGCCCAGGATACGGTTGGCTTTCTGGGCTGCAAGCGCACATTGCCGGCTCATGTCCAATTTTTCCTCCACCAGTACCCTCAAGTCCTTCTCTGCAGGACTGCTCTCAGTCCATTTGTGACTCAGCCTGTATTGATACTGTATTGCTCCCGCCCAGGTGTAAGACCTTGCACTTGGCCTTGTTGAACTTCATGAGGTTCATATTTGCTCACTCCTTTAGGCTGTCAGGGTCCTTTTGAATGGCATCCCGTCCATCAGTGGCACTACTCAGCTCGGTGTCGTCTGCAAACTTGCTGAGGGTTGCTCAGTCCTGCTGTCTATGTTATCAGTACGGGATACAATACAGACCCCTGAGGGACACCTCTTGTTACTGATGCCCATTTGGACATTGAGCCAATGACCGCAAGTCTTTGGATGAGGCCAGCCAGCCAATTCCTTATCCATTGAGTAGTCCATCCATCAAACCCATATCTTTCCAATTTAGTGACAAGGATGTGTGGGAAATAAGTTTCCCAAAGAAAATAATAGTTTTCTTTCCATTATTAGATATGTAATTGAGATCTGCAAAAAGAATTAAATCAAGGCTTTAATGCATCTGTAATAATAAGCATTTTATGAGCTCCCTTTGCCTACTTTTCCTTTTTGTCAAGTTTTCCTCTGGAGAGAAAAAGCTTATTTCTACCAGGACACAGAAGCTGCTGAGCGACTATGCAGAGTCAGATTTAAGGAAAAAACCCTCTTTTGAATGACACTGTATCTCTCTGAAGTAGAAAGTTTGGCTGAAGCAATTCACTGTGGACATTCAGAACTTAACGATTTTGCTCTAGAAATTCAGGTTACGAGTGTATATCAATTTATATTGTTCCTGCATGCTGTTTCTGTTGATAGTGAGATCTGTTTGAAACGAACATCATTTTGTGCTCTTTTTATTCTGAGGAGTAGAGGTTGTATGGAGGGTGGTACAGGGAAAAATTCCTCTGTTTTTAGCTAAGCCTACTTAGTCAAAAGTTTGTGTAAAAGTTTCTTTAACTGCATGTCTTGAAAATGCAAACAACAAAGCCATTGGGAAAAAAAAAATGGTTTTAAGAGAGATTGCATCCGATTTTGATACAGTTGGATCTCTATGGGCATCATGGTCTCACTTTTTAAAAGATGTGTTTTAAAATGTATGTGATGCTGAAACTACTATTGTCACTAATAATTTCAGATTATGAGTGTTTATTATGGTCAGTGCCTTGTGATAGTCTATGACTTGATTTTAATGTCATTTAAAGAGATCCAGAGAGGAGGGATCATCCTGAGATAGAGGCACAGGCTTCCTTAGAGATTCTGTTTCCCACCTTTGGACTGTGATAATGTTGTTTTTCTGGTTCCCCAGCCTATTGTGGATGAGTTAATTAAGGCATGCACGGTTCTCAGAGTAGTTATCTGTGTGTTATGGAAACCTATACAATAAGTATTATTGCAGATGACAGGCTCAGAGGACATTCAGATGAAAACATATATCCTGTTCCTGTATTCTGAGGATCTAGAAGAGTAACTGTTGCCTGCTATGAAGTGCAGCTGGTCAGAGCTAAAAGTCTGATGATGATAGATAGGGAAGTGTCCATTTAATAGTGGATGCTCAACAGCAAATTGCTTGGGATTTCTGTTGTACTTCTTCGAGTGTGACTTAACAGATTTTGTGTTTGTGTTTGGATGTTTTTTTTGTTTGTTTGTTTGTTTTTTTTAAACCGTGCAGGCAGGGTTGGCTTATATCCAAAGGATAGCTCTTGGAATATTCCCTTGCTGAAGTAGCCCAGTCATTGTACTGCTCTGCATCTGTCACAATTTCAGAAAGGGTCTTCTCTAGAAAAACTAAACAAACCTTTTAATTTCCAGGACTGTAAGTGTATTCAGTAGACATTCAGGAAAACATTCTTTAGTCATCTGTGGCTGATTGGCTTTGCAACCATTTTACCATAATGCTGTGCTTGCCAAATAGTTATAGCTTTACCTCTCAGAGGCTGGAGGCAGGGGAAAAAAAAAACAAACAACGAACCAAACGAAAAAGAGGATTGGGGTTTTCTGAAAACCATGAGTGATTAATGTTTACTTGGCAAAATGTAAATACCTCTTTAATAACAATACTGTGATTAAAGCTTTGAGAAACAAATCTCCTCTTTTCTAAAAGTACAGCTCTATCGCTTCATCCAAGAATGTCATTCTTCTTCTCTGGAAGCTGTCACTTTAAAGTGTAATGTCTGTGGGAGTGATTAATGCCTCTGATGTATTTTTAATCTTCCTGGTACTTGCAATTAATCCTTGCAAAAAACCCGCTACAATAAAAATGACTGTTCTCATCATTTTATGGAAGGGACACAGAGCAGAGGAAACATCCCAGAACAGATAGAGTCAAAATAGGACTATATCTTTCTCCTACAGGCCATTAAGCCAGGCTTTCATGTGTCTCAGAACAATTCAGATATTCTGACCTCTTCCTTAATGGCAATTTAGTATTACCTTAATCCAGCATTGGGTGAGATTTACAAATAGTCTTTGAGTGAATAAGCAGAACCTCTATTTTTTCTCTTTTGTTGGTGAGCGTCTTAATTGTTTGGTTACAAGTCATGCTTCTGTCTAGTCCAATTTATCGTGAATTCTTCCTTTACACAGAGTTTCACTGGATGGCAGGAAGACTTTCTGTCCATGAATGCTCTCTAGATGGATGAATAGGAAGCTCTTCATAGAGTATGTACTGTGTGTGGCTGTGGGGGGTGAGGGTGTCAAATCTCTAAGGTCTGAGAATTGGCATAGGACTATTATCCTGAATGAATACCTCTTGGCTTAAAATATTTGGCTTTAGAGTTGGACTTCTTTTTAATTTTATTTTTTTAAGACTGGCTTTTACAGTGAGGTGCTTGGTTATGTTAGCATTTGCTCAAATTGGATCCATTAGGAGTCTGATGCTTTTGAAAACTGGGTTTATGTGTAGTGCCTGATTCATGACCTTGCTGGTATGGGAGCTTTTTTGACCATTCATGTCTGCAGCTTTTGATGCCTGAACTTGGTGGGCCTGTCAAGGGGTTTTATGGTGCCTGTGAGGGTTTTTGTCTTGGATTTAGGCTTGTAATATTACATCATTCTGCTAGTGGATTTGGGCCCACTTGCCTTAATGTTTCCGTCGTTCTTGCCTGAATGTCATGCTGGCTTGGCATAACCTTTAGGCAAGGAAGTGAGAAGTCAAGGAAACCCTCTGTAAGCCATAGTCATACTGCTGGTTCTGCAGCTGTGTAAGCCCGCGATGTAAACAATTGTGATATGCATTGAGGAAAAAAAAACCAAGAAAACTTAATTCTGCTGTAGTGAAAAACCTTACCTCTGATCCCTTCAACCTTGTCGTAAGCTGGATGAGAGCATGTGGTACCCGAGGAGATTCTTGTTAGAATTGTGCATTCAGAAGCTTTTGTGAGGGCAGTATGTTCAAGTGAGTTTCTGTGGCACCTCTCTGCATGTGAGAGAGACTTCAGAGTTCTTCAAATCTCTCTATGTGGTTTATTTTGTAGTTTCATTCTTTTTTGCAATGGTACAAAAATATGCTTCCTAGAAGTTTAATGGAAGGTCACATACTCCTACAGAACTGGGATATCAAGCATAGTGTTTCTAGAGGTACATGAATGCCTTTCTGAGCTCCCTTTCCCTGCTGTGGACACTGAGCACACACAACTAACATGTTCTTTAGGAAGCCAGTTTGTTGTAGGCAATGTAGCTGCACTGTCTTTGTGACAAAACTGGCAGGGTGGTATTTGAGGTGCAGCTGGCGACTCATTTTTTTATTAATTCCTGCTTCACCAACTAAGCCCAGATGTTTCCTGCCACTGTTTAAACAACACGTTATGTTATTTGTATGGGTTTCTGTAGTCCAGAAAAATAACTGATTGCAAATATAGCTGGGTAATGTATAACTTGAGAATTCTGTAACTGTAGTTGCCAGATGGTCATCATTCACTGAAAAAAAAGGGCATTTTTCCATTAATGTTATCATAAATAATTCTAAAATCCTAGACAGAGGGCAAATAACTTGAATTTAATTTAGTCCTCAGCACTGTATCCCTTTTTCCCCCAGATAATTTACTTTATCTAGTTAATATAAAATCCACAGTGTTTTTTTTAAATTCGGTTGGATTTTATTGGTCATCTGTTCTAATATAAAGCTTCCTTATCTTTTCCCCAGAAGGTGACAGAGGGTTTATGAAACCACCACAGATATTACAGTTCCCTCCTATAGTTTGTTTGATAGTCATGGGTTCATTTGAGTTACTCTTTGAATTACTCAGCAGCACTCAGTAGTTAAAAACAGTTCAGTAGCTTTCCCATCCTCTAAAGGGTGGAACAGAGGCTGCATTACTGCATCCTCACCCATGTCCTCCCTTCTCTTTCCTGGGTATATTTATTTTTTTCTCTTTCCTGGAAGGTGCCTGTCTGTGACTGTAGCAGCATTTTTTTGTTTTCTTGTTTCTGTAACGCCTCATTGTCTGCTTGAGATCAATAAGAAATAATGATGAAAATGTATGTGCAAAGCCTGAATCTAGGCAAAATATTTCATCAGCTGCTACTTGCGACCTGAGGCGCAGCTTACAAAATCTGAGGACACTTCAAAAGCTTTCTATATGTATGTTAATACCGCATATAGGCGGCTACTCCTTCTTAAGACCCAGTGTAATTTGGATCCTTAGGTTCAGCCTTGTCTCTTAAAGAGCAATTGCAGAATGATTTTCTGGCGTTATGCTGGGTATATTTCCTGTGCTGCTTATTGCTGCAGAGTCCCTTACGTAACTGTTCTATATTAACCTTGTTTGTCTTGACAAACTGAAGGTGTCAGCTCTAGTGTAGTCTGGTTTATGGCTTCTCATTTTTTCACTTTAAACTATGTTCTGTGTCCTAGTTGAAAGTTAAAAGGAAAATCAGTGTTCCAATAGTCTTTGTGTAATCACTTAAACCCTGAACAGTTTCAGAAGATTTTTTTTTTCCTAGTATAAAATAAAATGGGCAGGTGAGTCTTTTTGTGAACACAGAAACAACAGATACATGTTTGCTGTGCTATTTTACCCTGTGGTTTGTCTTTAAAACTTTTCCATACAAAGAGCGTAATAAATGAGCTTTGCTTGCCTAGTGAGGTATTTGGTTAGGTTGCTTAGGTACCCTTTGTGTCTGCATCACAATATATACATAATTAGAGAGAGAAATGCACAAGCACTTGCTACCTTTAATGCAGGACTGTTGTGGCATCTCTTTGGACTGCTGTAGATATCGCATGTAGTAGCCAGTCTTTTTACTCTTGTCAGGCTCGGTTTCCAGTTCATGTTATTCAGGTCTACAGGACTCCTTTCTTGCTCTTCCCATTTTTTTCAATATCCCTAATAAACGAGTAGAGAGCTCTGGTTTGTTTAATCTGTGTGCGGTGTCAAATTATAGTCCAGAGAATTTTTGTACATTTTGTTTATGTAATATAGTGTGGGGATAATGATCAGATAAGTATATCTGCTGATTTACTGGTCAGATAATTACAGGTGTGCACTGGAATCCAAGTCTAGTCCTTTTTTTTTATTGAATTACTGTACTTTCCTACCTTTTTGTAGTCTCATGTAGTTTCATCAGAATTCCTCCCATACTCTTAAACTGTGTTCTAGTCACTTGAGGGGGGTGTGTGTGTATATATAATGTATGTAACTTGTTTAGATAATTTGTGATTCGCATATGTAATATCACTTTAAATTCCTTATGATGATAATAGGAAAAAATGACTTCATGTACTGTTGTATGACGCTGTAATGTTCTCCCTTTCTTATTTTCCAGCTGTATGGGGAAACTTCGTCAATATGAGGTAACATATATATTTTTTGTATTGAATATCCTTATCTGAAATAAAATTAACTTACCTTTCCCATCAACATGTATCACTGTAACAAGTAGGGAGAAAATAGAACAGCAGCTCATGCTGCTGTTTGGATAGTTGCTAAGCACCTGATACCTCTTTTTAAATACAAGGTGTTCAGTCTTGAAAAGGGCTATATGTCTGCTGCAAATCTCGCCTAGGATCTTACTTTCACTTCGGCACCTGCCTTTCTTTACACAAATTCATCTTCTGATTTCGGAGATGGTTTCAGGCAAGTTTGTTGGCATAGCTGGGCACTTAGGCTCGGATTCTGCTTTTCCTCAGCACAGATCTCACCATATCTCAGTGACAATACAGGCTTAAACATTGAAGAGCAGCAGATCCTCCACTGCTTGCCGTAATTATGTTTCTGTACGTAGAATTTTTTGAGGGGTTTTCCTCCTCCACAGCTAATTGGGAGATAATCTGGTGGTTTAACTGCTGAAAAGCAAAAAAATCCCGTGCTGTCCCGCAGATTTTTCGTCCTTAGAAATGGGAAAGCGTAGCATATGTATGCATGCAAAACATGCAGATTTTCACTGCATTTCTGCTTGCATGTGAGTCTTTGTCCTCTGGGAAAATTCACCAGGAAAACACAAGTGAAAAATAAGGTGAAGAGAATATGGGGACAGTCTGTTCCCTACAACAAAGGACAAAATATTTCACCATGTTGTTTTGCCATAAAGGGTTTTGGTATCCTGTTGCCATGCTTAGCAGCACAGAGTAAAGAAAGTTTGACGCAAAGTAAGAAAACTAACAAATTTTCTGTGGGCTCTGAGTCACCACGGGCAGCTTACCTTGGGGTCTGTTCCTTTCCCAGGCTATGCATTTTACTTCTGTTGGAGTTTCCCACCCTTATTACAAAGTGTTCAGCTGTTAGGCAAACAGCTGCTGCGGCTCACAGATGGAGATATCATTTAGATTACCATGTTATCGTGACCAGTAAACTATGGCAGCTTAGCAGCTGTTACATGAGCAGCTGAGCATTTCCAAAGGAAGGACAAGAACCTCAGAGAGGGGTTTGAGGAGGGCAGGTGGGCGTGGGATCCAATGTGTTCACTCCCTGATAAGCTGTCCTTACAAACGCTACCATGAGCTGTATCTGACTTATTTGAGGTGTCCATTATAGAGGTATCAAGGATGAAAATTTTATTTCTGAAGGTCTGATATTGGTCCTCAGCCAACAAGATTGTCTTTGTTAGGAGGAAGAGCTCATTAAAAACTCAACGGCAGAGTGCCAGTCCTCAAGTTCCAGGATTTGTGAATAAAGAATAGTAGGAATTATTTTTGAGGGAACCTTTTTATATTCTGAGAGGTTTCCCAAATTTTCCTTGCTCGTTTAGCAGAGAGGAAAGGCTATGTATTCCACAGATTATTCACATAGCTTTTTGTAGATTTCTGTTATTTGATGAAACATTTGAAAAATTCTCAAGATTTACCTAATATTGCGTCCTTATAGTAAATTCATACTATGCTAACTGGAGGGTTTTTATTTGCCACTATTACAATAAATTACAATTTGTTTTGAAAAGATTGTTCAGGGTCTGTGTGTCTTAGTCCAAGAATTTACTGCATTCTTAACTGATACAACAAAACGAATCTGGTCAATAAGATTTTTGCCTCAGTAATAGACTGAACTGCTTTTTTAGTAAAAGAGTTTTACAGAGGGATATGAAGAGAATCATTTCTCTGACTTAACAGTGTAGCATATGTATATCTGCTTAACAAAGGATCTTCTGTTTCCCTAGGTGTAATGACTTCAGGTCCTGAGTAAAGGAGCTCTGTTTTATTTGAAAGAACTCCATTTTATGTTGGATACCCATGAATCCTGTAGTATGCAAAAACTTACTACTGTAAGATAAATAATTCCCCTTTCAGAAGGTTTAAGTGAGAAAAAAAAAAAAAGAATTATGCAAACTTAAGGAAAATCACACAGACTAGATGCAAGAGGTAAAAATGTAAAGATACATATTCTACACTTGTAAAAGTTTACTGAAAGAATGAACACGACTAATTTGAGATACTTTACACAATTAGATGCTAAATAAGACCACACATATTTGTGCAAGGTAACAACTTCTTACACGGTTTCTCTCTGTTTTCACAAGTTACTTTGACTTCCTTAAGTATATTTAAGCTTGGCTTCATTTCAAATAAGTAGTATTTGTGTGCTAAGTCAGTATTGCCCATCAGATGGTCTCTTAAGGCAATTTTTGGTGTAGGTTTTTTTCCTTGTTTTTGTAAAAGTTCAAATTCAAAGCTAGACACATTTGCCCTTCTCTCTTTTTGATTGACATGACTGTTACAGTTGTGGCACTAAAGGAAAATGTTTTGTTAGCATACCTGTAGTATCCAGTAAACAGAGTTCCTCAAAAAAACGTCTTAGGCATTTGCATAGTAAAGCTACACTCAAAAACATTTCTGCTGACCCAACCCTACCTTAGTGCAGTGATTAGACTCTTTTCTACAATGGTGTTAATTTTCTCTGTAAAAAGAATGTCATCTTTATGATTATTACTCTTTCCTGTGGGCTTGGTTCAGTTTCTGCCAAACTTGGTGACAAGACTAGCTGATTTCGGTGGGAATTGGACCATCCACTTTCATTTGCTCTAAATATGTCTTTGAAATAATAACAACTTGGGATGCTTTGAAGATACTGTTTTAACAGGAAAATTATGATGCAGGTGCAGTGGAGCGACTATTGCTTAGGTATAGATTATATTTTTTTTTTCTTGCCAACAGGTCTCTTCAAGAAAACGGGGATCAGAAGGTGGAAAGTAAAATAGAGGAGGTTAGTTTGCTTATAGTTGTTGTTTGTTTTGTTTTGAGGACTCCATTTCACTTATTTCATATTGAAAGGGTGTATTTAGTTCTATCTTATTACTCTCCATTCTGCTAAAACCATTCAAAGCATTGGATTTGTGTCTGTATATAAGTGTTTGAACTTTCCAACACTACAGTGGAATTTCTAACATAGATTTGCGACTCTCTTCCTTTTTTTTTTTCTCTCCTCTAAACCTTTCTTGAAAATAATAGCTCTACTGTCTCATTTGCTGCAGAGACTGTGGTAGCGTCCTCCTGAGAACTGTTTTTTGTTATTGAATGAAGGATACGTGCAAATTCTTTTCTCTGTCACCCTACAATATATATAAGTTTGATTAGAAATTCAAACCCTCCAAAAATGCTTTGCTTTGTTCTTAACTAATGAACAAAGGCAGGGGTGTTTCTGGCTGGAGTCGGTGTGCAGTACCAATGTTTTAAACACAAGTCCTGGCAATTTCTGGAGTAGAGGTGGACACTGGAACACACCGGTGGTTCTGAACTTCTGTACCAATACCTCTGAATTGTCATTTGACCTCAGTCTGTTGTGAAATATTAAGAATCTGTGCAACAGATCTATCTCCAGTTGTTTTTAGACTTCCAGTCTAATAACAGGAAAGCAAAAGAATTTAATAGATACAAAAGTCTTTGAGGTCAATACTGCCTGCCCCTTGTGTGGGTGTGTGTGACCATACTAGTGTGGTCTGGTTCGCCTGATGTCTTATATTCCAACAGGTTTATATGGCAATCATTCCACTGGACACAGTGAGAAGCCCACTGAAATTGGAAAGATTGTGTTCTTAGTTTATGTCTTTTTTCATTCCTCTCTTTTTTTTTTAATCATGTTTTTAAAGCTTTAATTATGCAGTATCTTGAACCATCAGAATGTTCAATGTACAACTGCTTCAAGAACTATTTGCTGCTTCACGAAAACAGATATTTAAGGAATATAAATGGCAATACTGTGTTTACTCTTAACACTAATTTGCAGCTTATTTTTGTTCATGAAGTTCCTGAATTGTCTAACCAGTAGTATTTGTACAAAACTAATTAATAGTGATAGGTGATGTGTTGCTAATAGTACCATTTCAAGTGATAACCCTCTGATAGCATTCAACTTATGTATGGCCCTAGATGGTAAATTTTGTGACAAGGTTTTAGTAAATTTAAAAATGAGTTCAGGGACTTGTTGTAATTTGGCAGGACTTTTAGAAATTTGAGTCATGTGATAAATAACCTGAAACTAATGCTGACTTAATTGGTTCTCTCTTTCAAA
>VYZM01017556.1:318089-331052 GCA_013398915.1 Dromas ardeola
CTGGTGTGTATGGAGGTAGGGAGGCAAGAAAGTGTTCGCTTCTGCTTTGACAGACTGGAAGTGGGCAGTAAGTTACTGAGTGACCACAATGCTTTTGAAGTGACATTTTCACTCTGGAGAAATTCCACCACAGCTTGTTGAAAACTAGATTTAGAAAGGGTTTTGATGAAACAGGTAGAGAGAAACAACACAAAACTCAGGTCAGAGTTCAACTCTGCATTGGCCGCAGGTGGCTTTAGCTATTGCTTTGTTCATTTTTCTGAGCCACTGCACGTGAATTACCTGCTGCTTGCAAGTAGCGGTCAAGCATTTCTTTCGTCAGCTTCCAGTCTACCCCTTTTCTCTGGTTTCACATCAGTACCATGCTGTGAGAAGGGGATGCTTATGTTCAGAAGCATAACTTGAGGCAGTCATATATTTAATTCATATTCATGGCTCATCTGTAGGAGGCATGTCAAAGTTCAACAAACCAATTAAATTTTACTCCAATTAAATGCTACTTCTTCGCATTACTGCCCCAGCACAGGTAATCCTGCAAAATAATTTGGTTAGATTTTATCCACTGCTGAAGCTTACAATGTCAACAGCAACCAAAATAAGGAGAAATTATTCTACGTTACGCATCATCACACAGAACAATTAACTATTTTCATGTTGCAGACAGAATCCTAAAAGTTTCAGTTGCGTTAGCAATGCAGGCGGGGCTTTGAATCAAGCCTGAGCTGGAAGCTCGCTTCCTTCAGCACTCACTGTGTCAGGCTGCCTTTGAGGTTGCCCTCTGTGAAAAGCTCTCTTTTGGTTCTGCGCTGGAGTTGGTAGTGAATGGGAATATCAATTCCTGTTGATAGGAGAGCAAGTAGCAGAGCGGTCTGCTACATGAAATTGTATTTCTCTGCATTTTTTAATGTGAGAATAAGTCCTCACCAACGTGATGCATCCGTCCACATTGTCTCTCTCTACCTTTCTGAGCTGTTTTGACATCTTGTAGGCAGCTGGTCATCTCCGCTCTAGAGATGAACAGCTGTAGACCAAAGAGAGCATAGCAAGATGTGAGAAGAGGATATATTTTGTGGCATCTGCTTGAGCATACTAACTGTCAAATATCATTACTCTCTCAAGACGGTAAAACTTGAGAGTGCTGGAGTCATGCAGATTGCCTTAGAAGCTGATCTTGTGTTTATGCTGATAGTTAATTATTCTGTGTGATGACGTTTGACTCGAAATAATTTCTCCTTACTTTGGTTGCTATTGACATTGCAAGCTTAAGCAGTGAGTAAAATTTAATTATAAATTATTTTGCAGGATTTCTTGTGTTGGGACAATAATGCAAAGGTGCAGCACGGGGTAAACTTAGACGTGCCTCCTACAGGTGAGCCAGTATGCACTTACAGGAGCTATGAGCTTGCCCAGTAGACTTTATTAAAAATAACAGTTAATCTAGAAAAACGTGACTACATGTGCAAGCACACTTCACTAAAGATTCGAAAAGAAAGTAGGTTAAATATTTTACCTTCACAATTTTGCTGGTATTTTTAAAGCTTTATTTTCAAAACGCGTGTTTATCTTAAAAGGGATGTAACATTTTAACATGGAGAGATGCTTGTGTTCTGAAGGCTTTTAACTACTTTTAATTTTTTCATTGCTTAAAGGATCGTTGGAAAGTAGTAGGTACATTCCACGTGGATAAATCAAGCCACTTAACATACACTGTCACCCTAGCCACTCTGCTTTTTTAGGTTAGAGAGAGGTCAGGAAGCAAAGGATTGTGTGCTTTCTTTGTCAA
Source organism: Dromas ardeola (assembly GCA_013398915.1). Lineage (NCBI taxonomy): Eukaryota > Metazoa > Chordata > Aves > Charadriiformes > Dromadidae > Dromas > Dromas ardeola. The sequence continues at coordinate 319,873 of VYZM01017556.1, forward strand.
ATGAAAATTGGGAATCAGAGAAGCAGCGAAGTCTTCAACAGGAAATACATTCCTTCTCAGTGTTCTCAGCTAGTTGAGAGTAGGTGATAACTTCATATTTCATATTTTTTTCCTACTGGTTGTACCTTATATACAGCCTGTGTTGTTTAAGCAAGCATAATTATATTCAAATGGAGGAAAAGAAAAACTGGGGCAAGTTTGGATTTATTTTTTCTTTAAGTTGAAAGTCAAGGATGCTTCTACCTTGATTTTGGTAGAAGAATTAATTTAAAACTGGAGAAAAGTAGTTCATTATGTCACAGATACTGTCAAAATTAAACCTAACAGATGGCTAACAGTAATCAATACATTGTCAAAATACAGCTTTATTTTATATTGCTGTCATTTGCTACTGCTTGTTAATTGTAAAACACTTGAGAAAGCAGTTAAAAGAAAAATGTTTGAGTGTACCATTTGACCAGTAGTCTTCTGTTCTCGGGCAAGACAGCCTTATAACACGCAATATTGTCTCCTGTCAGAATAGCAGCTAGCCTTAACTTTTCCAAGTTCTTTCAGGTTTCAGTGCTGAGTCTTCCTGAAAAACCCAAACTTTCCTTTTGTAACACATAGAAGGAATTACTTTCCCTTCTTCCATTCTGCCATTCTAATTCTTACATCATCTTTTGGTTACTTTTCTTGTATGACCTTGGTAGAGGTTTTTTCTTTCTTCTTTTCGCAGCATCACTAGCTCTCATTTGATCTTGTGTTTAATTTTTTTTGGCATTTGCTCATTCATGTTCTTTTTTTTTTAAGTAGTTCTGGCTAACTGATTGATATTACATAAAAGACAGGAAGACATTTTTATATTTAAAATAGTTGTGTTATGAAAGGCTTTCAGGTTAAGCTTTGTTGAATATTTGATACTGCTGGTGAAAATTAGTCCAGTTTTTATTGGTTTGTTTTTATTACAATTTAACAAAATTTTTTTTTTCCCTGTAGTACATCCAACCTTTGCATTCTTATCTTGTGCAATGCATTTTGCAACCCTGATATATTGAGGCTGGTCTCAAATTAAGATTTGCCTAAGACTTTAATGATTACCAATGTTAATCAACTATTATTTTGGGATTCTTTTAGGTTTCACATTTAAGACTGATTCTGGTGTTCTGCACAGCTTATTGAAGTTTTTTTTGGTTCTTTAAATTTGCTGGGGTTTGAAGTTCTGAAGTACAGAGAGCGCAACTTTCCTGATGGCCTGGTACAAAACCAAAGTTGAGCGAAGGAGTCTTGTGTGCTTGTTTTCCTTGTATCAAATACCATTTATGATACCTATATGTGTCTTCTGAACTACCTTTATAGAAATGACTGCATACTTGTTCTGGAAATAGAGCATTTTATGAAAATGCATAAATAGGTAAAAATAAACAAGTAAGCCTGATTACTGGATGAATAGACAGCAAAGCACAATTCATTTAGCTTAAGATAAAAATACACTGAAGTAGAAGAAGTTGGAGAGAGAAGGAAGTCCTGATTAATGATAGATTTGACATTTGAACTTAAAATCTGTTACAGCCTTTATTCTCTTTTCTCTCTCTGTTATATTGTGCTAGGAATAAATTAAGAATCATGGAATGGTTTGGGTTTTAAGAGACCTTAAAGTCCATCCAGTTCCAAACCCCCCTGCCATGGGCAGGGGCACCTTCCACTAGATCAGGTTACTCAAAGCCCCATCCACCCTGGCCTTGAATGCTCCCAGGGAGGGGGAATCTACAGCGTCTCTGGGCAACCTGTTCCAGTGTCTCACCACCCTCACGGTAAAGAATTTCTTCCTAATAGCTAACCTAAATCTTTCCTCTTTCAGTGTAAAACCATTACTTCTCATCCTATCACTATGTTCCCTGATAAAAACTTACCCCCATCTTTCCTGTAGGCCCCTTTTAAGTACTGGAAGGCTGCAGTGAGGTCCCCAGAGTCTTCTCTTCTCCAGGCTGAACAACCCCAACTCTCTCGGCCTGTCTTCATAGGAGAGGTGCCCCAGCCCTCTAATCATCTTCATGGCCCTCCTCTGGACCAGCTCAAGCAGGGTTCATGTCTTTCTTATGCTGGGGACCCCAAAGCTGGACACAGTATTCCAGGTGGGGTCTCCCAAGAGCAGAGTAGAGGAGCAGAATCACCTCCCGTGACCTTGTGGCTGCACTTCTTTTGATGCAGCCCAGGATGTGGTTGGCTTTCTGGGCTGCAAGCACACATTGCCAACTCATACTCAGTTTTTCGTCCAGCAGTACCCCCAAGTCCTTCTCTGCAGGGTTGCTCTCAATCCACTCATCGTCCAGTCTGTATCCATGTTTGGGATTTCCCCAACCCAGGAGTGGGACCTTGCACTTGGCCTTATCGAACTTCACGAGGTTCACACAGGCACTCGTCTATACTCATGTCAGTGGTGTAACCGTTTAGTTTTCGAACTAGGCTCTGTTTTGCTGTTGAGTGGAATATCTGTTTCCTGTGGGAATCTTTGGGTTTGTTTACACTGCAATCACAGAAATGCAGCAAATTTAATTAGTTAAAATTGGGATTTGCACTACCTGGGCAATCTGTTGCCAGTACCCAAGCTACCTTATTTTATATTAGGTTAGGCATCAGTATAGTATACATCCACTGATTGCAAGGTATGGTCTAGTGTGTTGGTTAATTATATTTCTTAACTGGTGAGGCTGGAATCTCTGTATTGGCAAGGTTTTGGTTTTTGTTTGTTTTGTAAAGCTAAAATGCTGCATTGTGCAGCATAGAACACCAATAGAGCAAAGGCAATAGATAGGGAAAAAAGGACAAATGTTGCATGCCCATATCTGGGCATATATATAAAAAATATAAATATGATACTAATTCCATTAGTATTTCATTGTCAAATGGCTTACAAATAAAAATACAATATTTATTTTTCCAACAGGGTTCCTCCTGGTATTAAAAAATGTTTCTGCCATCTTTGTTTGGGATTCCATTTGAGAAAAATACTCTGAAGCTGTTAGTCACTTAAAAACTTGAGGATAATAGAATGTTGCATATACTTTTGCAGCTTCTAAAGATTTCTGAAGTACTCATAATTAAATTTTTTACAAGTGGAAAACATGAATTCCCAGACAGACTTCTGTATCTGTGTCCATAATGTTGATATACATTATGAATTAGTTGGTTTTTTTATTAAAAAGTAAGTCTTGCTTTGTGTTAAAACAGATTTGCATACATATATGTTAGCTGTAGGTAGCAGTATAAGAAGTGCTGAGTTCCAGTGTTAGGAAATGCAGAAAGAAGTACTTGTTTCTTGACCCTAATGTTTTCTCATTTAATATGTTACATAGGAAAATAATAATTCTTTCTTTCCCCTCCCTCTGTTTTTCTGTAGTGGACCAGATCTATCATCTAGCATCTCCTGCTTCTCCTCCAAATTACATGTACAATCCTATAAAAACATTAAAGACCAACACTATTGGGACATTAAACATGCTGGGTAAGTGGAAATTTTTTTCTTACTTGACTTTGTTAGACATAGTATAACCTGGACAGAGTTAGTGGAGGGAGAGGAGGATGGAGCAGATGAGCTGAACATTTTTAAAAGTTGATTCTTTAAGAAAAATAAGGTTTTTTTTTCCCCATTTTGAAGATTTTTGTACTTTTCCTTTAAATATATTTGCAGATGACAACATGCAAGCTCAGCTATCAAAGTACAAGAATTAACTTGGCTATGGAGTAATAACAGAGCAGTAATTATAGAAGTCATAGGAACAATTAAGAGCATGGGATTTTTATAGCAAAGTTGTGTCCGTGACTGCACTTCTCACCTTGGTGACTGTGGGACATTCCCACATTTGCCATGAATGACTGTTCCTTTCCACCACAGCAAACGTTGAACTGGATGGAACTGCATTGGCTCTGTAAACCCCAAACATCAAGAGTAGTGCACCCTCTTGTGCGTGCCTTGGCTAGCAAATTCTGCAAGAACGTTAAACGTCTATTTTCATGCTAGATAATTACAAGGCAACGTTTTCAGCTTTGTCTGTTGCTTTTGATGCTGGGAATGAGCCTGTGAAAAGAAGGCTTCAAGCTTTCACTGCTTTTTCTTCCTGTCTTTGATCCATTTGGCATATGCTACAGCGTGAATGGGGTGTCAGTGATCCTAAGCATTATTAAGAGTCAAAAAAACCCACTGGGCATTAGTTCAGCTGAGTTTCTCATTTGAGTGATACTCTAGTGAGTACAGTTCAGAGAATTAAGTGATTTAGAAGCTATTGAGTTACCAGACAGTTGTACAGCATATATGAGAGGTTTCTTTGATTGGCCATGCCAACTTGAAGGCCAGGAAGTGATTGAAATGGAGTGCAGAATAATCTTGAGTGATGGCTAAGATCATCTAGGCTGTTTAAAGGGGCATAATAAAGGGAAACTGATTGATTTTGTCCTATAACATGTTATTCTCTATCAGTTTCTTTATGTAACTTATCTTTAACTTTTGGTAATCATAATATGGTGTGTTGTTTCAGGATCCCGATTTCATAACTGGAATGGTTTATGCTTACTTGGCCTTTATTTAGGGTGTAATATATTGAGTTCTTGGTTCAGTGTAACTTTTAGTCCCAGAATAAAGCATATGTAGGTGCCTGCTCTGCCGTTTCTCAAGTCTTCTAGCTTGGGAGCGGGAGCTATGGATGTGATTTACAGCTAGATTTATCTAGTGAGAGAAATGAAATTCTTTTTGAAAACTTGTAAAATGGGATCACTCTAAAGCAGTTAATGTGACTGAAAGATTCTTACCTTGGTCTAATTATGTTCTTTCCTTGCCCAAAATTTAGGGTTAGCCAAACGTGTTGGAGCACGGCTGCTGCTGGCCTCTACATCAGAGGTATATGGAGGTAAGAAGGATAAAACAGTGTTTAGGGCTCTTGAGATGTGACTGTGTAAAAGGGTATTTACAAACCTTTTGTCAGATGATTGGTAGATTTTCATCACTGTCTTAGCTTGATTTCTTTATCAGGTGTACTTCTCATAGCCTAAAATGTCATCCTTAGTAGTTGCTTTAAGTCCCTAGTCAGAGTGGTGGAAGGAGGCTCAGCCTTTCTAACTTTCCTGTGTCTTAGTTTATGGCTTTTCTTTCAAAAGGGCTTGTGAGGGAGTTTTGAGTGTTGAACTCTGATTCAAATCCAGATGCCATAATGAAAACCTGTGAAGAAAGATAATTTCAGTAGCAGATCTGCTTCTGTCTTCACAGTGTGTTTATGAATTGTATTGTTATGATTTAGCAATCGCCCTAGTGTGTGCAGCACAGTGCAAGAGACAAGGACATAACCTCCAAGCTAAGAAAATAGTGATTGTACATGCATGCCATTGCCGTGTCTCTTAAAACATAATATTGAGCAACGGTGCCATATCTCTCCTTCTTCCTTTTGCTGTTACTAAGAAGTGAAGTAACAAGAGAATGACTTGATAGAATTGCTAGCTGGATGAAACGAGAATCTTTAGTACTTCCTTGGGGTATGTGACGGACCGTGTGCCGGCTAGAGAAGCTTCCTGCAGTTGTGAACTCTTGCCTAATTGATAATAGCAGTGTTGCAAGGTTAATGGAGCTGTGCAGGCACAGTCACCTGCTCAAAATTAGTAGTTGTGAGAGTCTACGCTTTAAACAACAGTCAAAAAATACTCATCTCTGTAACAAGATACGAAGCTTTGTGAGGAAAAAGTGAGGAAGGACAAAGAACATACCTCAAGGAGTACACTTTTGGTGGAATAACTTCAGTTAAGAAGGCTTAAAGCAAATACCCAAGCAAGAGATCCACTAAGATGACCAGGCAACCAAATAAGCAGCTTGAGCGTCTCTTGCCTTTGATTATCCACAGACAGGCTCCACAGAGAAAAATGGTAGCCCCAAGGACTCTTCTGTAATTGAAAAAACTCCCTTCCGGAGCAGGGAACCAACAGGCAAAAAAAACCCCAAGTTTTGGAGCCTCATTGCCCTGCTGCAAGTCTTCCTGCTGAAGTGGAAAACTTGAAACTCTCATTATCAGGCTTTGTTGTGTCAGTAAAGCCAGTGGAGAGAGTCTATTCACATCATACTCTGATTAAACAAACAAAGTCACAAAGTCATTTTGCTGAAAAATAATAGACAGAAAATAAAGTCAGAAAATATCTGTTGGCTGTTTCAACAGGAGTTCTCAAAGCAGTGTTGTACAGAGTTTCCAAGTGTTTTGTAGGGCAGCTTCTGCTAGAAAGGAGGCAGAAACTGAAGCAACCTTCAAGATCACAGCACCTTCTGGGGCCTTTTTAAGCCCCATGCTTTTATAATGTAAAACCCCTCTGCATTTACTATCACTCTGTGGCTCTCATGGCAGGAATTCATCTGTAATCATGTCTGTGAGCAGCGTAAAAACCGGAACGGTTAATCAGAACCGACCTTCAAAGTTGTTTCAAAAATTAACCTGTAGCACTTGAAAGTTTAGTAGTGACTTACGCAAACTTCAAACTCGGTAGGTCAGCACAGGTAGCAAAGTGGGGAAACGTTACAAAGTGAGTGTTTAACAAAGTATTGTTTCAAGCATATAAAGCGGGCACACACAGAGCTTCCTAGGAGATTTTTCATTGGTGTTTTTTTCTGTAATCAGGAACTTCTGTACTGGATCAAATCAAAAGATTGTCTAACCTGATTATCTGTGCCTAGTGACAGATGCTTAGGATAAAACAAAAGAAACACAGCAAGTACCTTGTGGTACATCACTCTTTCTTCTTTAAGAAATGCAGTACTTCTCCATTTTGTCCATTTTTCTTTCCTTGTTTCTTATTTTATAAAGCTTGAAGATGCTTTAGTTCCTTTTTTTTCCAAATACAGTAAAAAGTGCTGCCTGCATAACCTATAATATTTCCTCTGAATTACTTTAGATGAGGGTCTTATTTGTGCCCTCGGGGTAGTCTATCTTCGCAGAGAAGAGTTGAATTTAACCCTCAATTGCACAGTCTTTTAGGTGAAAGCAGATGATGCCTAATTTTTGCTTGTACTTAGTTACATTACTAGAGTCTGACATTTCCGTAACTGTCATTTTCATGGTTCGGTTGAATACGCTTATAAGGAATGGTGTTGAAACTTAATATTTTTTAAATCCATAGTTCAAACAGAAGCTGTTAAACTATGTTATACCAGTGATCTACTGAAAGATTTGTTATATATACTCACCTTTTTGAAAGAAGATCTTTTAAGATGTTTATTTTTCCCCCTAGATCCTGAAGTTCACCCTCAAAATGAGGATTACTGGGGCCATGTGAATCCAATAGGTCCAAGAGCCTGCTATGATGAAGGAAAGCGGGTTGCAGAGACCATGTGCTATGCATACATGAAGCAGGTATTAAACTTGTATCAGAGTCAATGGATTTTCTGTAATTATGAAGGCCAAATGTATGGCAAAACTGGAATATGTGTATGTAGGGGTAGGAGGGCAAAAGAGAATGTCTTGAGTAGGAGGAGTATTCATATTGTAGCTGCAAAATCTGTTTTACTTAATGCAAAAGTTTTATTGCTCCCATCTGTTGTAGTTTTTCGGATGAGCAGTGTTCTTCAAGAAAACGTGCTTTATTCTTCTTGATAGACATATTATGTCTTTCATGTAAATAGTTTTCTAGACGAATTAAAATGAGATGACCTTACTAATTTAGGAGCCAGATAAGAGTTAAGTTGGTTTTGTGCTGAGAAGTGCTTTGCTGAATAGAGCCATTACTGATAAATGTGGAATGTTTAATGAGCATAACTGTAGTCAGAATATACAGGTAAAAATGAGGAAGTTCTTTAATGAGTACCCATATAGGAACAATGTATTTTTAATCACTTCCGAAATGTCTTAAAATTATGCAAGTATAAATACAGCCTTTAGTGAAAGATATGAATACTTACCTACGTAATGCACTTTTTCAGACAAATACAGTAACATGAGGATAAAAATGCCATTTAAAATATGTTTGCGAAATGATACATGCCAGTTTCTGTGGGTTTTATAATCATCAGGTAGAAACCGAGCATCAACTCTGTACCTGTGTGAGAATCTTATCTTATTTAATTGCTGTTCAGTTGGTCTCTGGGAGACCATTCAATTAGGAAATGCGTCACACTAAAGAAAATCATATCACTATGTCTTGGCGTTTGCAGCTTAATATACAAAGGTATAAATCGAATATATATCCTGTAGAACTTTAAACCTTTAGATGAGAAAATACTAAGTGCTTTTAAAAACCTTGAAAACAGAATTAAACTTACACGGTAAGATTTTAGGGATTGTATTTTGGTAGAGAGGTTGTAGTAATTTTCTCTTATCTCTTCTGCCAGACAGCAAGTCAGAGGTTTGTGTCTCCTTTGTTCTCTCTTAAATCATTTAAGGTCCAATATGGTAGTACTGCCCTTGTTCAGGGTGATGTCTTCTGTACTTCGCTGTAGCAAAATATTCCTTGCGGGTCCGGAAATCTGTTCGCAGTTGAAAATTGAAGTTCTGATGAGAAATTCTTGTGCTGTAGGGTATTGAATTTTTTGCAAGTTTGTCGTACACACCGCAGTATTCTTTTAGAGGGGCAAGAATGTAGGTAATTTTGAAAATCATGGGCTGTATCTTAAAGATACAGGATGAGTCATGATACTATCCTGTAAATTTTATGCAGGATTTACAAAAGATAGTAAAGTAAGGTGGAACTGTGGTGCACACATACATTAAATGAAAACTCATGATGCAAATGAGTTCTCTGTCCTTGGGGCAGCTCTGTGAGACATTTATTGTACTTAATTATGGGCTAGTAAAATCTGCCCAAGCTTGTGCCACATTGACATATATTCTGAAACTGGTTTTTTTCAGAGTTGAGATGGTACACTGTTGCTAGTGGAGGAAACGTTATCTTTTGTTACTGGAAAGGTCTGACTTCTGCTATGAAAATAAGTATTGTGCTTTTAAGAGGGTTTTCAGACAGGAGTGACCTTGCCCAACACAATTGGATTTACAGCATTTCAGGCTGAAGTATTTCCAGAATCTTCTCCACTTCAATAAAAGAAAGAAACAAGCAAACTTATTTCTGTATTTTTTCTGTCATTTCCATGATCAGTGCCCTTCAGTATGCATTTAACTGTTTAAAAAATTGCGGTTGGAATTATGGAGCTACCTGGAAATCCAAATATTCGTGTACACTCCAACTCTGGCTTAATTTAAATAGTAGTCAGAATCTGATACTGCCTTTGTGGCGTGAATCTGGTATGTTTGCATAGGCATGTCATAAATATATATACACCTAATTTTAAATGCTTAGCACATTCAGAGTGATTTGTGAACTAGATTTAATTTCTCCTCTTCTACCACTCATCTGTAAGGAAATTGTCCAGAGCTGAAGCAACACTTCAGGTCACCATGGAAAATGGCAGGGAAATTTTTCATCTCCTTACACTTTCTTCATCCTTTTTTTTTTTATACCAACTGTGCGACTCTGCAAGCTTTAGTGGTAGCAAATGGGCTTAGTGGTACATGATGTGATGTGATAGTTTTCAAGTTGCCTTAGAATAGCCTAGGTCTTCCAATTAAGAATTCCATTGGATGCCTTTCTAAGCATATAGGAGTGAACTGAGTTATCATAATCAAATATTAAGTATAACCTTCTTTAAGCAGACAAGTGTTATGATCTGCATTATAGAATATTCTTTAACCAGGACTGAAGATTCAAGGTGCCAAAAATCTTAACAGGCAAGAGAAGAAAGGAAAGCCATGTTAGAAGTGGATTTTATTATATTAATGTGAGAGAATAACATATGCAAACTGAAGATGAAATTAGTGAAATATAGCAATGCATTGCAATTGCAACACGAGGCTGATTTTTTGTTTTATATTGAGTTGTACTTTCCCCTGATCTTTAATTCACAAATTGAGTTGGCTTCAGTAATCATAAAAAGCCTTGATGTAAAATGTAGGAGTAATGAAAACTGTTGATTGAATTGCAACTGAAAAGGCATTGAATAGTGAATAACCAGGTAGTTATTGAGTAATTAGATAGACAACAAATAGCAATGTTGAATTAAAGCAGTTTGTTTAATGTCTTTTGGGAATTTATCCTGTATTCTCTAATTATTGCTCATTGTTTTTTTTTCCCTTGATATTCAATATAGATTATTTTTAAGCATGCAGCATTTTTTTTTTTTGGTGTTGTCACATGACAGTGACAGTTTGCTGTCACATGACAGTTTGCTGAAGAAAAGATGCAGAGTTGATGCTTTTTGTGGAAGAATGGAATTGAATAATTTGTGGTTCTAACAGCACAGGGGGAGAAAAGGAAGCACTGCATCTCCTCAGGGTAATAGTCAAACTCCCAGACAACAGTCCTTTAACAACAGAGATGGTGGTTACTGTTGGATGTATACCAGGCCAAAGCTAAATTGTAGTGATAAGAGCTATCATGGATCCCTTTAGCTTTTTAGAAGCCATGCAGAGGAGTTTTGCGTCCAGGAATATTAGTGAGGCAAAGGTTGGAGAGGGGAGTCTGTAAGATGCTACAGGTAGTCAGACATCTTGGACACTGCCTGCAAGGCAGTTGAGATGCTACAGCCCCTCTCACTGCTGACTGAGAGGGCATTGAAACCCCTGAAGTGCAGGCATCAACACTGCAACTAGTGTCCCATCTGAGTTGTTATAGACCAAGCCAATGAAATTCAGAAAGAAAAGAAAAAAATTGTCTGCAGTTCCTTTCCTCTGCAAAGTCTGAGAGATCACACACTCACAATTATATTAATATTCTCAATAAATGTGGCAGTTCCGTTGGAAATTTCAAGTACTGTTTTTAGTCGCTTTTATCTTCTTGATTAACTGGCTCCACTTTGAAAGAGGAAACAGTGCTGCTTTCAACCGCTGTAACTGCGTGTTTCACAAACAGGCTTTTATGCTTTGGAAAAGAGAAACCACAGATAAAAATCCTTCCCCATAGTTCAATAAAGTTAAGTCCTGCAAACTGTAATAATTTAGAGATTAAATAATGCTAAGCTTTTGAAACTGGCTTGTTCCAGTTAACCTTGTACAGTCCAGATAGTCCTGCCATTTTCTAAAACCTACTGGTACGTATTGTCTGCACTATTGAATTAATAGGTCTGCACATTTTCTAATGACCTGTTAGAGCTGTCTGTAGTATTTTTTTTTTTTTTTTTTTTTTTTTTG
>VYZM01017556.1:341776-357626 GCA_013398915.1 Dromas ardeola
AGGCAAAATACACCAAGGAAATTATTGCAGTCTGGTTTTAATGAAAAAAGCACTGAAGGAATACTTATCTCTAAATAATTAGAAATCACTTCATACTAGCCTTGATTAGAGGGAAATTGGATAGTATTTGATTGTATAATTTTCTGATATTGATTAAAGCTGCTTAGAGCTTAACTTTTCTAATAAGATTTTTGTTCTGTGCCATTTGCTGTCACCTTATTCTCAGCAGTAGATATAAAAATAGAAAAAGGATGCATATGCCAGGTCATTTCTGTGTATGCCAACTTTTGCCAAATCAGATATTCAACTCTGCAGAGCAGTTCACTAGATTTTCCTTTTTACTGTGGCCGTGAATTCGTGTCTATGTTTCTATCCAAATGCGGATATTTTTAAACCCCATTACGTGTTTGTCTCCAGAAAACTCAGTGTTTAAATCTGTATGTACCTAATGTTCAGCTTTAGGTCAAACAAGATGTAGTGAAGAAGAGTTTTGCAACAAGAAAAGCTAGGGATGGAGGGAATTGAGGCTGATGAAGGTGAGCTAATGCCAACAGGAAGCTTTCAGCATTTTATTCTGAAATGTTGATCAGGAGTCCCTATGCAAGTTGATTGAGAAAAAAAAAATATTTAAGAAAAGGGATATTGTATAGGAAAGCAAGTAGCCTTTATACGTGTTGATACGTAAGCTGTAGTAAATGCGGAAGCAATTGTTTGCAGCTAAATTATTTTGGTTTCCTAACCTTGGATGAACTGAGAGTTTCTCATACTTCTTCATTATATCATCTGTCCTCAACTCGGCCAAGTCCTTGAATCCAGATTTCAAAGTGATGATGTGGTTTTGCGGGCTGCTGAGTGGCACATGCCTTTACTGTGATTGAAGTGCATTTGCCCATTCTTTACAGACTGATTTTTTTTAGGGCAGCCCCCTGCGTACGTTGTATTACCAAGGCAACTGTAATGGAGGGCAACTTTTCTAATGAGTGGGAGCTTGTCAAAGTTAAAATTTTTTCATCAAAGTAGGAATAAGGCATAATTTTTAACTTTTTCAGAGTCTAACATGACCCTGTTAGAATCGTCTCATGTCAGAAAGCTAGCATGTCATAAGGTGTTTAATTGTTATTGTAATGAATATCCCTTCCATTTCTAGGGAAACCCAGAAGAGCACACTATCCTAGAATTTGCCCAGTTAATTAAAAAACTTGTTGGTGAGTATGATAAGTAATTCTTAGAAAAGCTAATGAAGTACTTATTGTCGTTAGATGATTATTACTTGATTAGTCTGTGTAATACACGGATAATTTAATTGGTCTTTGGATTTCATAATAACTTTATCAAAGGCATTTAATCGTATCCTGATCATATAATTAAATATTAATAAGATAATCCAAATCCTCTCAATTGTATGTAAAATATTGCATGAACAGTAGAATGAATGCATTTTTTTCTGTGTACGCGTGTGATCTCTACCAGTTATTCTCTGTAATGTTTATGCATTTTTTAGCTTTGTTTTGGCACAAGGACAATTCATAAATGAAATGGAAAACACATGAATGAAAATGTCTAACATAACCTCCTAGCTGAAATACGGATACTTCAGCAAGGTGGTTCTTCACAATTACGCAGGCTGTTCTCCTTCAACTGCCATCAAAAACCTCATGCTGTGGTGACAGTCTTTCTCTGCTTTCCACTGATCTACCGGTGACTCTTGCAAGGGCTGTCAGTGCCTCCCTTGTATGTGGCTGGGAAGAAAACACTGTGGCTTTTTCTTCATTCTTGCTCTGATACCTGTAGCAAATCAGAGCTCTCAAGAATGGAAGTGAAGGGCTGCACTTAGTCTTCTAGTGTGGCTTCCTAATGAGATGAAACATACTGATGCCATTAGCCCAGGGTTTTTAGTCTGTAGATTCCAGCAGTGCTTCTGAGGGATCTGAAAAAGGCAAGTTCAAACATACAGTACAGAAGCTGATGCATGTGATGTTTCTAACAGAGGATTATCCCCTCTGGAAAACATCTATGCATCCACAGATCAGGGAAGGAAATTGAAAATCAGAGCACCAAACCCATCAGGCAAATAGAATAATTGTTACCTCCATTTGTCTGTCTGTTCACAAACAACTTGATCTTTTGCAGTCTTCCCAGAGAGGCTTAGTTTAGTTCTACATCCATAAAATCCCACAGTAACATGGCATGTAATCTATTTGCTAGATCTGGTTGGAGAAATTGTCCTGTTTCTGTCTATTGTCATGGCAAAAGACAAGTGCTGTGTTGGCTATTTAAATCAGACTGGAGAGTAAGGGCAAAAAGAGGAAGTGAAGTCCTTTTACAGTGCAAAAGTGCTAACAGAATCACAGAATGGTTGAAGTTGGCAGGCACCTCTGGAGGTCATCTGGTCCATCCAAGCTGTTGCGGGCAGTGCAGCTGTGTCAGTGGAAAGCATTTCAGTGGCAGAATTAGGAAGCAGAAAGCTGCATAAGGATCTGATGCTCCAATAGGAAAGATGTAAATGTAAAGCATAGTGAATTGCAGATGATAATGCACAGTCTCTTGTTTAATAGGCAGTGGGAGTGAAATCCAGTTTCTCTCGGAAGCACAGGATGACCCTCAGAAACGAAAACCTGACATCAGAAAAGCCAAGTTATTGCTTGGCTGGGAGCCTGTGGTATGTACAGCTGTATTACGGTGGTTGTGTGCAAAGACGCAGGGAGGCAGAGGTGGGTGGGAGAGGACCACATGATAACGATACATTTCAGTTTATCAGAATATCTGCTTAACACAGTCTCCAGGACAGTTGTTTAAAAGGCTGTCTTGTATGTTGCCCTAGCTCATGATTCAAGAACTTCTGGGTGAGAGTGTATGGCCTGTGCCCTGCAGAAAAGCACATTAGCATTCGTAATAGACAAGTAGAAAAAAACATTTTTAGGATAGGCATTTTAACTTTTTCACATGCTTATTATGAAGTGTCTACCTACCTTTCTGGAAGCCCAATGAATCCTTTGAAATACATGGTACATAGTTATAAAAGCTAGTGAGTTTGCAATCCTTGTTCCTGTTTTGCTGTGGTAACATGCATTATGGAAGGAAAAAATTGCTTTTAAGTAATCAAAATATTTTTAGAAAATCTTTGGAGTAAGACTATTTTTAAGATTAACTGTAACAGCATTGTAACCAAAAAGTTTGTTTGGATTAATAGGGAGAAATATGAGCACCAGAAAAATGTTCTGGTTTTTAGTTTTTTTAAAGGGAAATATGTGAAACTTGGGCAAAACAGAAGCTAGCCAGAGAGAGGTGACACGTTTTTGGTTTGTTTTTTTTTTTTCTGGTGGACTGAAGTAAGGCAGAATAAGAAGCCCTTATTTTAGACTATGGATATTATACGTAATGATGTCCAGGACTTATTCTGTGTGTTGATAAGTTTGAAGCATGCTCAGGATTAGTCTAACATCTCACCACCCACAGTAATGCCTGTCCACCTCAGAAACTTAGTTACCAGCCATCTGAGGTGGTGTCAAGATTGTGGATGTTCTGCACAGCTAATACGCAAGAAATGCAAAATGCCTGTGGTTGCTGGTTTTTTCTGTCTTAACTTTTTTGGTGAAATTAACTGTGCAAGTATATAACCAGGCATAGCTGATTCAGAATCCTTCTGAAAGGATTCACAGAGGCACCAGATATTAATAGACTATGCCTGAAGGCACAAGGATGATGGCAAGTGTTACAACCACAAAAGGTTTAAAACAGTTAACTTTTATACTTCTAACCTTCTGTGTTTGGCACAGTCAGTACCAAAACTTACTCTGAAGTAGCAGTACAGTGTTGGTACATCAAGGCAAGTAGAATCATAGAATGGTTTGGGTTGGAAGGGACCAAAGACCTTAAAGACCATCTAATTCCAGCCTCCCTGCCATGGGCAGCGACATCTCCCACTAGACAGGCTGCTCAAAGCCCCATCCAACCTGGCCTTGAATGCTTCCAGGGATGTGGCATCCACAGCTTCTCTGAGCAGCCTGTTCCAGTGTCTCACCACTGAGTAGTTTTTGTGCTGCTGTTTTATCCTCCTGTGTTGATGATGGTATCAGCACACATGTCAGAGCACATGGCTCCTGAGAAAAGCGGGTAGTATTTCTGTTGTGCTTGTCTACAAATCAGTGTTTAAATACAGGCCTAGAATATGAAGAATTACAATTATTTCTATAGGATTTAAGACTATCAAATTAGGTATTGGATGACTATTTGTATCCCTTTTTCTGTATATCAATGGAGCACTGAAGCAATAAAAACTAAAAAACAACCACCACCTTTATACCTTTCTGTGGTATATACCATGCTGTGAGAATCTGCGAAAGAGAATCTTTAATCACTAAAAACAGAAGGGGCTTAAATTTCTGTGCGCTTATCTCTTTCAATGTATTATGAATTGAAAGTAGAATTATGTAAGTGTGTTTTGACACTAAACAGACCAATCATAACCATCTGATGAGATTTAAATTTGTTGGGTTTTTTGACTTAATGCATGAGAAAATATATCTGATGTTTAAAAGCTAACATGCATTAGCAGTGCAGAGATGTAACCAGTATGTGGTGCTGTTAATACTTATATTGGCTAAGAACGAGACTTCCGAGCAGTCCTTTGATAGCTGTATTAAAAAAGATACCATTGTGAAAAGAGCTGATGTGAACTCAAGAGTGATACGATTCTTTCCTCACTTTTGGGAATAGGTCCCATTGGAAGAAGGTTTGAATAAAGCAATTCATTACTTCCGTAAAGAACTTGAGTATCAGGCGAACAATCAGTATATTCCCAAGCCAAAACCCGCAAGGATGAAAAAAGGAAGAACAAGACATAACTGAAGACTGTTAGTTGGACAGGAAACTCCCTGCTTGACATTTGACGGATGTAATTTTTTTTTCTTCTTGGTTTGTTTTTTTTTTTTTTTTGAAAGAGACTTTGAAACAGGTATCATGAAGAACAAACTGGAATTTCATTCTGAAGCTTGCTTTAAAGAAGTGGATGTGCCTAAAAAAATAACAAACAAATATTCCCCTTCCCCTGCAAATCTTGCCTTGCACTTTTTAAATCTGTCTTTTTATGTAAAATAGAGTAGAAGCATCTTTTAGTATCTTCAAGTTTTATATCTTGCTGTGAGATCATTTTGTTGTGACTGTCCTTGACAGTTTTATTTACTGGTTTCTTTGTGAAGCTGACGATAAACACAAACGGGATGGAAAATGCCAATTTATTTATAAAATGGGTACTATAAAATATGAGATGTTCTACTATGCATAAGAGAAAAGCTAGTGGTATTGTCAGGTGAGAGACACTGACGTCTAAGTCTAAAGGAGTTTAAAAGAATTCTGTACGAGAGCTTTATGTATTCTTTAAAGGAGAGATTTTTTCAAAGGTTTAGTTTTAGTTGTACACTTGAATTTGAGATATTTTCATTGATTACCATGGATAAGGATATTTTGAATCACTACTGTGTTGTGCGTACTCTGGGAATAAAGTTAATGTATTATTGGTTACAGTGGTTGAATATGCTATTTTAATAAAATACTGAAACTTGTATTGACTAGTTTCAGGGTTTCACTGTGGGCACGTCTCTGGCATTAGACATCTGTGCATTTATTGTATATTAATTAGAAAGTAACAGTCTGTAAATAATTGGCTCAAAGTTAATAACGTTGGTCTTTCATTGGTTGTCTCTTAACAGATATATAGGAAGGGCTGCAGGTTGTCTGTTGAAATAGATCGGACAAAAACATCAGGATTTATTCCAGGTAGTTGATAGTGATGCAGGAGTGTAAGGTTTTCTTTAAACTGTAGAGTCTAACTTTAGCCTCCCTAACTGAAGAAATGTTTCTATTTTAAGCAGTTACTGAATTGCCAGTAAATGCTTTCAACTTTGATAATGATGCCTGTCATTTTAACAAATAAAAACCAACCAAGCAAACAAAAAAAATCCAATTCCCCTTATGTTTAATAGCTCCCCTTTATTTTTAATACCTAAGACTGAATACCTGGGGAGGGGAGATTGGCAGAGAGTTTTTAAAAGGTATTTTGGCTTAGTGCCACTCAAAATTAAAAATCATAAATCTTGTCAAGCAAAGTGACTTGACTTTATCTCATTAAAGCTTGATGTTTTGTTAGCATTTGAGTATCTTTAGGGTGATGGTCCAAGCGGGAGTTACCCATAGCAATGACTTGACCCCCGGACCCAGGGAGGACTCTGGGAGCAGTGTGGTATTTAGTCCCCTTTGTCTGAGCATCCCATCTGCCAGAGCCTCCTGGTGCCTGCAAGGCTTGGAGTCCCATCCAGTCTGGCTGGTAAAGTTCCCTGGGACTCCAGCAGCGGTGGGGCTGCCATGGATGTTTGTGTGCCCTGTCTGGACTAGGTCTGCAGCAATCCTTTTAAATCAAAATGGTTTCATAGAATTGTAGAATCGCCTATGTTGGAAGGGACCTTTCAGATCATCGAGTCCAACCATCAACCTAATTCTGACAAAAACCATCATTAAACTGTATCTCTAAGCACTATGTCTACCCGTCTTTTAAATACCTCCAGGGATGGTGCCTCAACCACTTCCCGGGGCAGCCTGTTCCAATGCTTGACAACCCTTTCAGTGTAAAAAAGTTTCTTAATATCCAGTCTAAACCTCCCCTGGCCCAACTTGAGGCCGTTTCCTCTTGTCCTATCATCCATCACTTGGGAGGAGAGACTGACCCCCACCTCACTACAACCTCCTTTCAGGCAGCTGCAGAGAGCGATAAGGTCTCCCCTCAGCCTCCTTTTCTCCAGGCTAAACAACCCCAGCTCCCTCAGCCTCTCCTCATAAGACTCATTCTCCAGACCCCTCACCAGCTTCATTGCCCTTCTCTGGACCCGTTCCAGCACCTCAATGTCTTTTTTGTGGTGAGGGGCCCAAAACTGGACACAGTACTCAAGGTGGGAGCTCACCGGTACCACAGGTTTTCTTCCAGTGGAAATCTGCCACGCAACTAAGATGGGGAGCCAGGGAGCATTTTCCTGTCTGGACTCAGAGATATTAGGTATTACGCGTTGCCTCCATCTTTTCACAGCCGAGCAGCTTGAGGTCTGCATTTTGCTTGAAGCCTTTTTCTAGGTACTTGATCTGGACATTTATTCCATATTAACTTGCCTGAAAAGTACACCGTGGTGTGCGTGCTCCAAATGCGCCTGTAACCTGTCATCACTGGTACGCTCACAAAGCACAGCCTCTCTCCCTACACTCAAAACCACAGCGGGATGTATGTGAAAGTAGCGCCCGCTTCTTTAATAGTGTTGTGGCAAGAACTGCTAATCAGCTCCTAGCACGGTGTTTTTAACCCTTAAACTCTATCTAGAGTTTATATTTGAGGGAAGGTGCTCTTTCTCCTTATATTTATTCTCCATTCAGATTGTGCTGTTGGATGCCGAAGCGTGTATGAAGAGGTGGTGCACGGGGGGTGCAACCCCAGTTCAGCATTTAGAGCAGCCATTGAGAATAAATGGGAGCTGTGGGTACCAGCTGTTACTTCCAGGACTGGTTTTCATTTAATCCAATTACTTCAGTGCAAAATACGTAAACTGTACTGGAACAAGCATGCTTCTGGAGACAGGCATAAATGTGCATTTTCAAAAACAAACCCCAAAATCCCTCAGGAAGTCTGAACATTTGGATACTACAGATGTGAATTTAAAAGCTTTTTAGGTTACTTCACAGCCTGACCTCCTTCATAAAAGGAGCAAATCGGAGAGAGGGCAAATGGCTGGTACCAATACAGCCCATCTGTGAGTACGTGGCCGGCCTCCCGCTGGGCCTGGGTGACAGACTGTATTGATTTGCTGCTTTCCTTGTTCTCTTTCTGGCTTTTGTTTCAGAGGTTCCTGGTTCAGTCCCCATATTCTTTCTAAATGGTGTCTTCCAGAAACAGCAGCTGAGGCAGCTATTGTGCCCTTTGTGTTTGAAGCCGGTGACTGGCCTTCTAGCTGATTCGAAAAGCATGAATCGTGGGTGTTAAAACAGAATCTGCTGGTGCTTAAGACTGAAAGTCAGAGGTAATTTCAAGTTTGGTCCGGTCTGAACTGAGTCTTCGAGAAGGCAGATGAGGGTTTGCACGTTGGTGGTCTCTGCTCCCATCTGGGGTTACGCATCTCGGAAGGTGAAAGAAGGCATCAAGTTTGCAGGGAGCCACAGGTGAGAAACAGCTGCTGCCCCTGCCTGCTTTTGATGGAGGGTGGTGGAATACAGCACTGAAAGCTTGGAAACGTAGGACTCAGGAGTAAATGAAGCCAAGCCACGTTCTCCTTTCCATGTCTGAACACAACGTGTTGTGGGTTTGGGTTTTTTTCAGGAAATTTGAGAACTGGGATTTTCCACTGTCACCTGGTCAGGCAGTCAAGGCAAAACTGACGTGACCAGGTTTGAGGTGGCTATTTAGTCACAATGATCTGCACAAACGGGCAGCTCGACCAGCATTAGATGCAAGTCCTTCTCTCTCAGTAGGAAATGTGCAATGCAGCAGAGGCCTGTGTGAACTGGCCGCTTGGTGCTGGTGATTGAGATCAGCCTTCTAGAAAGAGAGGTGTACAGGGCATCCACTGCAGTGGGTTCCTTGAACCTCACAAGGAGGACCACTCTTGCTGCTGGAAATTATCACAGCGTGAGGTCCACAGTTGGATATTTTATTTTATTTTTTTAAACAAGATGTACTTTTGCTTTATTTCTATATGTAGGCTGTTCAGAAGCTTTTAAACCACGTTGCTGATCTACAGACAAGCTACAGTGAGACCTGCAGTCCTAATTTATTTCAAGTAGTTCCATGAGTATATAGTCTAGAGAAGCCTCATGTCTATCTTTAGGTTAGATTTTTTGCCACGCATGGAAATCATGATCTGACAGTCTTCCTGTGTCTAGAGAGTTTGCAGCTTGTCTTAACCTATATAGACTCTGGCAGATTTAGTAGCCAGTGAGCTCGCCGCCCTCTGGGCATTTGTGAATGTCTCTGTCACCTGTTTTTTCAAGAAACTTTTAGAAATGTAATATATTTGAAAATTCACTTCTGCCAAGTGGGGTTGGAGTTGAGTTTCAAAGTTGAGAGAAGGAGGCAAATGGAGGAGGGGGAAGACACAAACACAATTGCATAAATTCATTAGCCTTGGAGAACAGGCTGCAGAGGGCAAAACAGGGCTTTGATGAGTGTGATGGATTGAGTTAGTCCCCACGTTTTTATTAGTGTAATGCTACTTGAGGCCAAGAGGTTCTTGCAGGTTGCTAGAGGCTGATGAGAGAAGACCTGTCCACAGGAAGGAGATGCTTTGTTAATAGGATGGGAAGTGTGTACTCAGCGTTGCTGGCCCTAACTTCCATACGTCCTCCCCCTGAAACCGGTGGGAATGTGGCCACCACAAATCCGTAGTTGTGAACATTTCCCTGTGCTTGGATCACAAGCAGTAGGAGAAGGGAATGCCTCAAATAAGTCTCTGACTCCCTTAGAGCTACCAGGAAAAGCAGCAATAGCTCTGGAGAAAAGCAGGGCTCCTTTTGTATGGCAGGAGGTTCCTGAATGCAATTCCACATCAACAGAGAGGTTTTTCTGAAATAACAATTCATATTTCTTGCAAAAAACAAACTCTGGTTCTCTATTCTCCCAGTCCCTTTCTTTTACTCACTTGCTTACTCCATGATAGCAAATGTGGCAACAACTTTTTGTCCACCTTGTTTTGTTGCCATTTACAGCCTGGAGCAAGCGACAGCTGGTTCATTCTTGCAATGTTTTGCCTAGTTTCTGACATGCTCTTCAGCAAGGAGAGGGATCCTCTGAATGCCTTGGATCATGTTATGGCTGAAGCAGCTGGAGGGCCCAATACATGGAGCCACAGGGAACTGTGAGGTGGCCTTAAATACCACAAACCCCACTGCAGAGAAAGCTGTTTTGACCAAAGAAGCCTACATCTTCCATCTGGGAAATAGTCCTGGGGTGAAAGTGCTCAATCTTTCATCCCCAACGTGTTTCTGTTACAAGTAGGAACTTAAATGGAATGAAGGCCCAAAAATAACGATGGAAATAAATATCTCTTTAAGACTGCTGATGAAGACACTTGATCTGGAGAGAGAGATCTCTGTCTAGACTTGGGGGAGTATATGAGAGTGGGTGTGGAGGCACGGCAGTAGTTCTTCCATGCTTTGACATGGAAGGGTTACTTTAGAGATGTTATCAGCAAAGGAGGCAGGACCTCCCTGTCAGTCCAACTGACGGACTTGCCTGGCCGACACCCGCAAACTGGGGGATGCGGCAGCATCGGATCTCGAAACATGAAGTGCTGGAGCGTGGCCAAGCTGTTCCTGTTCTGCAGCGAGCCACAATGAACAATGGCTGCTCTTCTCTCTTGGTGGAGAGGTTACATGATGTCAATGCCGGGTTGGCTGGGGGATGATGATGATGTGAAGCGCTCTGTGCTGTCTGCACAGCAGAATGGAAAGGCTGGGAGGGGTTGTTGCACAGTTTCATCTCTCTTGTGGGACAGAAGAGATCAAAAGGAGATCAACTTTGTTAATGTAGTTAACTTTGACGTTAACTTTCACTAACTCTGTGTATATTTGACTAACTATTTTTTCTAATAGTTTTCTTCCTTTTGCCCAAGCCCGTGGTGGCTCATACCTACTTGCTTTGTAG
This sequence comes from Dromas ardeola, assembly GCA_013398915.1. Lineage (NCBI taxonomy): Eukaryota > Metazoa > Chordata > Aves > Charadriiformes > Dromadidae > Dromas > Dromas ardeola. The sequence goes on from VYZM01017556.1 coordinate 352,449, forward strand.
CTTCTTGCATGTACTTTTGCATCGTTGCCACTGCTGCACTTCAAGTCAGGTGGACCCATCTGCAAGAAGGAGGATGCCCTTCCCTTACAGCTATTGCCATAGAATCATAGAATTGTCTACGTGGGAAGGGACCTTTAAGATCATTGAGTCCAACCATTAACCTAACACTGCCCAAACCACCACTAAACCATGTCCCTAAGCACCACGTCTAACCATCTTTCAATTACCTCCAGGGATGGCGATTTCCAGTGCCTTGTGGTGGGTTGACCCCGGCCAGCAGCTAAGTACCCTCACAGCCACTCACTCCCCCTGCCCCAACAGCACAGGAGAGAGAATAAGAAAAGCAAAAGTGAGCAAGCTTGAGGGCTGAGCAGTTTAATAAGTGAAGGAAAGAAGGAAAAAAAACCAAGTGATGCGAAGGCTGCTCACCATCTGCCCTAAGCAAGACTGATGCCCAGCCAGTCGCTGAGCGGTAGCTGCCCTGGAAGACAAAACCCCCCACCCCCTTGTTCCTCTTCCCAGCTTTTATTGCTGAGTGAGATGTTATACGGTATGGCATATTGGTCAGTTGGGGTCAGCTGTCACAACCTGTGTCCCCTTCCCAACTTCTTGCCTGCCCCTAGCCTACCTGCTCTTGGGGTAGCGTGTGCAACAGGGAAGACCTTGATGATGTGCAAGTGCTGTTCAGCAACAGTGAAAACATGGGGATGTTATTGATGCTATTTTAGTGACAAATCTGAAGCACAGCACCGTACCTGTTGGTATGAAGAAAGTTAACTCTATCCCAGCCAGACCCAGTACATGGTGGAACACTTCAGCATTGCAGCACAATGTAATGGAAAATATTTTTTTTTTTTTTTTTCTCTCTTGGAGAATCCACAAGAGAGATCGTAGACTTTGTTGTGAGCCTGCAAGGCATAGAAAGCTGCTGGGCTGAGTCAGCCTGCAGGAATGGACACGGTTTACAAAGGCCTAGGGAGGGATGGTATTTATTTACAGCACTTTTTTTTATTCTTCCTTATTCAGCAGGTCTGAATTCCCAGTTGTTGTAAATTCTGGGAAATGATGGAAATTATCAGCACGGTTCAAATGTTGCCAAATTCTGTGCACGTTTTTGATAGGACGCAAAATGGAAGTATTCTTCTAGGAATAGGTGTTTTCCAACTGTGCGAAGAGTGTGTGCTTGACTCAGAATATGATTATTCCGTATGGGGAATAAAGAGTCTTCTAATGAGGAAGTGCACCAGTTTAAACCAATTAAACTGGCAAGAATTCTGCTAGGAGCAAGCGCTCCAAAACCTAGGGGAAAGCTGAGGTTTTGGAGCATGTTAAGCCAGCACGTATCTGTGCGTGCAGAGAAGTGACTAACATGTTTGTTCAATTTGGCTCCCTCGGCAAAAAGCTGTCTCCCTGGAAGCATTCCTGCAGGGAGCGGGATAGTGCTCGGCCACCTCTCCTGGACAGCAGTCCATCACGCGACGGGGGCTCTAAGTGAAAGATAAGGAAAGACACGCAGGGTTAAGAAAGAAGTAAGTAAAGAATGGTGTTGCCATGATCCATGCTTTGGAAATTTCTTGTAAGCTTTAGACGACAGACAGCTAAAACATCCGTGCTGTCTTCTCTGACTGCTAGAGTTTGCAGTGCACGTTTCATCTCTCTTTACCCTGATTCTTCAGCTCCTGAACTTATAGAGTCAGCCAGCCTTCCTCTCCTGCCCCTTCCCAATCCTCTACGCTTGTCAAGCTCCAGCAGCACTTTCCCCGACCAAGCTCCTCCTGAAGCCCCTGACAGCTGAAACGTCCCTCCTAGGCTTCGGTCTGCGTCAGGACTTTCTCTACAGTAACGAGAGAGAAGCAGCTGATGTTGCTGTGGTAGAAACGTCGGTCGTATTTCTGGGTTCTTAACACGCACAACCCCACCAGCCAACCCCCCTTTAATCCATTATGCTTCGTTAACAAATGCCCAGGCTCTGGTCTATTTTGGTGCTCAGCCCAATGTGCATAGATACCAGTTTGAATTGGGGATCGAGGCAACTTCATGGTAGGAAATGATGTCTGGGGACTGTGTTGCATGCTATCTGATACTAACTTCCTTTTAAACAGCTTATTTTGTTATTTTCTTCCCTGTTTTGAGCTAGACCGAAAGCTTGCAGCTAAGTGGAGAGGACACAAAGGGGAGTATTCATCGAAGATAACCTTTGGGTTATCGTGCCTGGGAGGGGTTGGGGCCACTCAGGTTAGATGCTCTGCGTCTCAGCAATTACTTCTGAAAACAGGTTCCTGCTTTGAGCCTTTTCCATGGAGAATCCTCTCCTTTCACAGGTAGGCGAGCTCCTCTGCACTGAATTTAGCTTTTGGGAACATCTGTGTCCTTGGCCCAAAAGGAACTGTTGAAGTGCCATGTCACGCAAGTTCAGAGGTACGGTAGGTATGGAAACAGTGGAGGAAGCAACAAGGCAGCACTTCAGTTGAGAGAAATGCTTTTTTTTCTTTTCCTCCAATAATAACTAGATTCATTTGTTGACACAAATCTGAATGAGTAGGCACATCTGAAATATGTTGGCTTATATTATGTATTCTATATGCCAAACTAGATGATAGAATGTAATTTTGCAATTGATTGTAGGAAAGCAAATGAAAAAGCCCATTTAAAAAGGAATCTGCAGTAATACCGTTGGAATGAAACTTGCTGTTGCAGACTCTACTAAATAATGGCAACCTGTTTATTTTATCAAAAAAGCTTTATTTCTACAACGCTTCATATATGACGTACTAAGTAACGATAATTGAAAAAAAGTCACGTTGCTTTCTTTGAAGTCTGGCAGTTCCTTTACTCTTGCCGTTCTACATGAATAGGAGGGAAGCGGGGTCATTCTGACCGAGGGAGGACTCAGCCTCCCCCAGCGCAGCCCTTGAGGCACCAGCCTCTAGGAAAATGGCATTAGTAATCATCATAATTGACGCTTGCTCCGTGCCTGAAGGTGTGTGGATTTCGTGGGCCAATTGGTGAATCTTCATCGTAGTGGTGTTGGTAGTATCCACCGTAGTATTCATTACGAGCCCGCCCTAAGCTTGTCCAGTAGGAGATGTCATCTTCAAATTTCTGCCAAAAAAAAAAGAAAATACTTGCTTTCCCAGCCTGAAACTTTACAATGAAGAATGAAGAGAGTGAAACACAAGTGGTGCAAGAGGTTCCTTTCGTCTCTTTCAGAAATTCAGATCTTTTGCATATTACAAAATGAAATCTTTAGGTTTCAGGGGGTTTGTGACTTGCACCTACCTTCTCCATGGGATTAACGGGAATTGTTCTGCCCAGCCCCCCTGGGACCTACCCCCTCTGCCCACTCTAAAGTGCTTAAACCGAGAGCACCTTCAACTGCAACGTGCACCGAGCACCTTTCGTATTTATATTACCTCTTCAGTGGTGGACTATAAAAACATTTCAGTGTTTTCTACTTAAAAATCTAAAGGTTTGGTTCTCCATTGCCCGGTGCCTTTAGTCACGATGTCCCCAACTGCAAAGTGGGTGCAACAGGCTTTTCGCTTTACACCTGTGATCTTCCACTCCCATTTTGCCTGGGTGAAAAAGGAACGTACTGCAGCCTTCTAGCGATGGAAATGCAATAAGCAGTTCAATTCTGCTCACAACAGCAGGGGGAAAACAGTGTGCAAGGATATCAAATACTTGCCAAGCCCAAAGCCTTTCCACCTGAATGACTCTTTGGAAATATTTTTGGCTGAGATTTGGAAAAAAAAGTTTTGCAAAGTACACAATGGGTCAAGTCCTTCACTGGAACAAACAGTTATTTCATTGTTAAAACTGTGTCTTAATACACAAGAAAACCTACTTAGTGGATTCATTGTATCCCACAGAAGGCCCCATTTCAGTTTTTGAAATGCATACAGGAACTCGGAGGAGAATTCATCTTATCTGCATGGTTTGTCCTTATTACTTACTTCTTGGTATTTGCCCCCAGTCTTCATTTTCTGATGCATAAAACCATTTTTCCTATCTTTCCTGTTCCCGTTGGGGTAGGGGGATATAGCCACGCTGTTAAAAAGTCACTTTTGTGTGCATAATGTCCAGGAGGGTACAAAAAAAAAAATCTGTCCTTCATTATTTCGGTCCAAACGAAGGGTTATTTTTCTAATTGTTCCAGCTTTGAAAAGGAGTGCATTCATCTTCTAAGCCATCCGCATAGCAGGAAGGTCCAAAATGTGCTCCAGCTTGCCTGTGCCAATGCAGTCTCATTAAATGTATTCAGGCAGCTGACAGGCGCCAAGAATTCAACATCTGTAACTATTTTTACCTCTTATTAATGTAGAAATTATTCTGCATGTGGGACTGTAGAAAAAATGCACTTTTTTCACCTTATTTCAGCACCTGTACATAGAGAGCTTTGTGCAGAGCCAGGAACTTCTGATTCCACTCCAGCATTTTTACAAATTAACTGGTTTTTAAAGAAATGTATCCTTCCCATTTGAAGGGAGGTTGGCTGCACGTTATCAAATGGTTTTCCTTTCACGTTCGGAGTCGAGGTGCAGCTGCCGGCACTGGGGCTTGTCAGGAGCCGCCCGCCCCACGGAGGCACAGGCACGCGTTAGGTACGTCACGTCAGTGCGATTTCGCTGAGGAATGCCAGCCACGACCGGCTCGGGGTGGATTTCTCAGCGTGTTAAAACGCAAATTGATTAGGCTGAGGCTGCCAAATTAATTTCCTGAAACACGATTGATTGCTTTGGGCCTGGCCGCCTATAACTTTGTCCGGTTGCAATTTGTTAGGCTTAAACTCCGTAGCAGGCAAGAACTCCAGGCAAGGTTTTAATGTCGTCTTTCTCTACTAACGAAATAACGTGGAAATCTCTGACAAATAAGGAGCTTGTATTACTTTAAAAGAAAGAAATCACAGTGTCTGTGAACAGAAACGGGGCAGCTTCTCCCCGGGCGCCCCCGTGGCTGTGCATCCCCGCTCTGAAGCCCCGCCGGCCCTCGGAAGCCTGACACTCACCGCCTCGTCGAACCCCAGGTACAGGAACTGCTGGTACCACTGCTGCACGTCGGGCTGGCTCCGGTCCCACAGCTGCCGCCTCTGGCGTCTCAGGCTGCTTAGGAACTCCTTGGCCACCGCTTCTTTCACCGACACCTCGGGCTTCGTGGCAACAGGGGCTGAAATTAATT
>VYZM01017556.1:362927-496919 GCA_013398915.1 Dromas ardeola
CCGCAATTGCTCCACGCATGCATGCCTTGTGAAAAAAAGTGCTTGGAGCTGCACCCCAGCACCCTCAAGTGAATGTTCAGGCCTCTTTGTTCATCCCAGTTGAAGTGGCAGAGGCAACAGGATGAAAAAGCGCTGCAGTCCCTCCAGCCAAAGACCCCCTTGCCCTCTGCAGGAGCCATGGCTTTGGGGGGGGAACAGCAGGAGGGAGCAGCACCTTCCAGACCCCCGTGGTGGAAGCACTGGTGTCCCAGCTCAATGCCCATGAAACTGGGAACCAAAATTTGTCCTTTCTGTCACTGCTTTTGAGTGTTTTTTTCCTCGTAGCCCCATGTTTCAAGTGTCAGAAGTCTTTAACGTCGTGTGTTGGAGTAAACGCCTGTTCTTTAGAATCAATGTGCCCTTTCATGAGCGTAACGCTGACAGCCTCTTGGCTAAAACCACCTGAGGTTTTTGGATAGCTAGTTGCAGAACACAGCTAGCAGGGACAGAAGTGAAGAGTACACATGTAAGGCGACATCAGACAGCCACGATGTAGATAATTTAGAAAACCAGGGCAGAAACTCGTGAATATTTACAGTCCGCTGCTGTATTGGTAATGGCAAAATGTGTTTTGTTCAGCTGGTGGGTTTGGAACAAGCCTTGCGTAGGAGCTGGGGCTCTGCAAGAACTTCAGGTACTTGGTGTCTCTGGGCCAAGGGAATACAAAGCACAAAACCTCCTCCAGGTACCAAATATATCACAATGACTCAATAAACTGCTGAGATAAAATGCTATCATCTGGTGAAACCCAGAGAATGGATTGACTCAAGTGCAAGGTTATTGTAGAAAATAATTGCTCCAGTGGTGGAAGAAGTGATTGACAGAAGAACATAATACTCAGGGTTAAACGGAGTGCAGTATCTTCCCAGAACAGGTCACTTTCTCAGTTCAGGAGACAGAAGTTTTTGACATAAAGTAAAAAAGTTGCGTAAAAAAATAACACCACTTCTTTTCAAAGGCAGTGGTGAAAGGTGACTGGTATTTTCCCAGTAGCAATTTTTATTTCTGTTCCAGGTTGTTTTAAGGACTAAAGCAGTGTTGCCCTGCCATTGCACTCTGATACGTTTTTTTTCTGCTAAGCTTGTGACTACTGCATCATTATTAGAAGCATTTAACTTCAAACGAATATCCATGTTTATTGACATGCCTGTGGTACCCTTTTCTGTTATTTGCCATGCAAAAACACAGCCACTGTGTGTGAAACTGATACTGCGGTGTTTTCCCGGTTTGTCTCCATCAGCAGTGACGTTGCCCTCTTTAAAACATCCCTTTCTTCAGTACGTAGGAGTTTTAGGCTTGTCTTAGGGCTTGGTTTGCCTCTGCTGGCACACCAGTGCTGGCAGCTCTCTGCTGGCTCGGCTGCGCAGCATCCCCAAGGGCTCTCGGAAGCCAGTCTGGGCTAATGACGTCATTCGGTTAAATGTCTTTCATCACCACGGGTGACAGTGGCAGGCTCTTGGTGTCGAAACTCTGTTGAAAGATGCTAAATAACGTCGTCAGCAGGACTGCTCCCCACACAGCTCTGGGATGAGGAGGGGTGAGCAGGGCCCCTTTCACACTCCATGTAAAACTCCATCAAGCCCCTTAGCGTAATGAGGACCGCTAATTGGAGGGATGCCCGCAGCAGGACAGCAGGATGGAGCTGGCGGGTTTCACCGCTTCCCCAGCATGGGGCTGGGCTATGGTCTTGCAAGCCTGCGTGTTGAGGCAGAAATTTGGGAGCAGTCCAAGAGAAAGCCACTCTGAGCCTGACCTTGAGAAAGAACGGGCAGGAGCCAGGCAAGGAGCTCGCTGGAGCCGGAGAAATCCCCATCGCTGAGCCTACTGCCGGCCAGCATTGTCTTCGGAGCCTGCAGGACTTTGTGTGCATTTTTGGGGGTAAGCAGGTAAGATTCTAGCTGATTTTATTCTAGTTGATTTTTTTAAACAGTTCTGCAGCTCGCTGCATGTTTGGCGACTGCTCGGCTGACCCCCTTTCCCCCATGTGGTCCCCAAGTTTACACATAGTGGTTTTAAGCCCAGTGGCTTCTAAAACTACCTAAAGTGGTGTGGGCATGTGTGTCAGCTTAACTGATCTGAACTAAACCGGGGGAAAAAATCTTGGCCCTGAAGCATGACTGATTTTTTAAGGGCTGAATTCCTTGATTATTATTGTACATTTTGCCTAAAATTAAGTACAGCGGGATTCCTGAATAGCAGAGAGGCACCTCTGCTTTTGCATCTCATCACAGTAGCTGTTGAGAGAACTGTGTTGTATTCATTAAAATGTAAGAGATAGCATCATTAATGACCATTCAAGGGTATTCTGAAATTCAAAGCACAAAAAAAAATATCGATCTTGGTTTCTTTCCTTCTTCCTTTATTAAGCTTCATGTTTTCAAGCTTTTCAACACAACCATGTTTTTAAATACAGTGTAGATTAAATGCTTATGTAGTTACAGGACTCCCAAAGCTGTTTTTTCAAGGAAAAAACCCATCAAGTATAACAAAACTTATGATAAAATACCTGGCATCAGCTTACTAACATAGTAGGCAAGTAGGTAAGTTGGAAATTGGCCAGGGATTGCAGGAGATGACACTTCATCTTTTGCAAAGAAGCACCGTGAAGATTTTAATGATCCACTGAAACGACCCACTTGATCAAGAACATGGCAGCATTGAACAGTGTTCCCAACTCCCAGAAAATGATTATTTTCTGTTAATGAGGTTTTTACAGAGTCTCCCAGCCATATTGCCCTGGTCGCTAGCCTTAGGACAGAGGCACTTGGCACTCCAGATGATTGTTTTCTGCAGCCTGTTCCAAGAAAACCACAGGAGTCGTATTTTCCTTCCAAACAGAAGGAAGAACATTTAAGGCATCAGTCAGCTCCTTCCAAAATATTTTGAGTTTCATACTATTTCTTCCACTGCTCCAGAGTCCTTATGATAGTGACAGGACCAGCCCCAAGTCCCAGGACAAACACCTTTGCTTTAGGGAAAGTTTATTTTTTGCTGTCTATGAATCTCTTTGGCCTCAACGCATGGTTTGTGACACACCTCATCCATTGCCTCCCAACTGGCTGCACCATTATGTTGGTCCGTGTTATTAATAAATATTAGTGTTTATATTTTCCATAGAAAACAGCTTAAAATACAGTCTTTCATGTTTTTTCCCCTGTGCTTGGCTACTGCTGATATTTTTTGCAGCTTCTGGCTCACCCTGTCAGGTAAGAAATGGTGTCTCTTGGTCTGTCCATCCTCCTCCCTTCACTAACTGACAGTACTTTGCTGCCCTTGCTACGGAATTAGCCTTATTGCTCTCGTGATAAGCACAGTGAGAAGCAGATTAGTTCAGCAACGTTATCTGATCATGGCTGCTTCCTTTCTGCAGAGGGATAGAAAAAATTCTCTCTCTAAGAAATCCTTCTCCTTTTTCTCTCCTTTCCACCACCTCCAGTATATTTTTAGGATAAATCTGGAAGTATATGGCAAGTCTGCAAGTCAGATCTAGCAGGAAGGGAGATGGAGAGGGACTGTAGGACATTACAACGTGTCTTTTTACCACAGCCTGATTTCACTCGAATCATTCTTTCTTTTACTGCTGTCTCTCGGGACTCTTCTTTTTATGCTTCAAAACTTTTTTCCTGAAGTCTTATTTCTGAGCTATTTTTGACTTGTTTTCATTCCCTTATTCTATTATTCACATCCAGAATGCATGCACACTCGTTAAAAGAAAACCAAAAAAAAACCCAACAGAAATCCTTCACCCAACAAACAAGCTGCAACTACTCAAAGATCAGTAAACGTAAAGTCTTAAAAATCTTAAATTTAGCAAGTTGGTAGAGGGCAGATGGGGAAGTCTCTCTGCCCCCTGCAGCCTCATCCTCCCCTCTTACCCCTCCTTACCAGCACTGCCTCTAGTACTTTTTGGAGCCAATCCAGTTTGCTAAAAGAGCAGACCCAGTTTACTTTTGCTGGGTTAGTTATCTCCAGTACCAGTGAGCTGTGGTGGCTCAGGTAGGTGGTTTGCAAGAGCTGGGGCCAAGTAAGAAGGTGGTGGGAGAGTATGGCCAGAAGTGGGAAGGGGGTGAAACTGGTGAAACAGAACTTCTCCATTTTACTGGAGGTGGGTAGTGTGTCTAACCCTTCCCAAGGAATAGCCAGGGGTCAGGCTCAGGCAATGCTTGGTAAGCACTGGCCCAGGAGCAGATCACTGCAGGGAGAGGAGTAATCTGAGTCCACACTGATCCCATCCCGCTTGATCACTTCCTTCTCCTGTATTGTGTTTGAGGCTTTAGCAATGCCTAAAACTGGTCCCTGCAGGCTAAATCGGTGTCTTCATGACACCGGTGATGACTCGCATGCCTGTTAAATTTGGGCATGTTCCAGAGGGGAGCAGGGAGGTTCACTAGCAGAAAAAGTTTGCTCGCTGAGGAGCAAAGGGCTTGAGAGAGTGACAGGTTAGCTCTACCCAAGGTTTCCTTCCTCATGCCTACTGAGCGTGTGCTTTAAAACCATTTTTTCAAAATCTGAAATAGGACAAAGTGGGTGCATTTTCATGGGGAAGGAAAAGGGGCCCATCCCAGAGAGCTGCTGCCACCCCTTGCTCACACTTTGAAGCCCCCGTTTCAACGCGCGGGGGCTGGAACATTGCCTGAAGCCTGTTGGGTGCTTTTAGCATAAACAAAACAACCTTGCTTTCCCCCGCCTGCCTTCTCGGGCAGGTTAGGAATCACATGGACTGAAATTTTCAGCAGCACCGCCAGCCTGCCCGAGGCAGGCCCCCGGCATGCAAAATGTCTGCCCGAACGGTCGAAATACGGCAAAGTCATCGGCAGGGGAGGGCAGGTGATTTGCTCCCTCCTCAGGTTGAACACCAGCCTTTTGGGAGCCTGAATAACAGGCGGCGCGTCCCAGCTGGAAGCAGGATTCTCAGGTTATCAGAGCAGAAACCTCACTTGTCTTCCCGACGTTATCACGTGTGACCTTACACCTCTCTTGATCTGCTTTGCGGCCGCGCTCGCTGGCTCAGCTTTATATCTGCGCTTTCCAGCTTCACTGGTGCGCTGCCTGTGAACAAGCCCGTGCCCCTGCTCCTCCGATGCTGGATTACCTCTCTGATTCACGGCTCGGTTTATTTCCAGGAGAACGTGCTTTCTGCAGTCCCTCCATGCCGCCGCTGAGTACGAGACTGTGGCATCTTTAATCTCCCGGCGGCGAAGCCCCACCACTCCCGGCTATGTGTGGATGGCCGTGACTTCAGAGGGCGCCTGTGCCAGCCTGGCAGTACCACGGCTGCAGGGTATGGAAATGTGAGGGGAGATTTTTGATTTTTTTTTTTTTTTTTTGCCTGTTGTGATCATTTAGGCGTCCCTCCTGCAAGAATTCATGCACACATGTATTTTTCATCAGAAGAGCCCTAGGGAATCCCATTTATCTCAGGAAGATTAAATCGCACTCTGCTGCTGCTATGCCTGGGTCTCGCAAAACGTCATCGTACGGAAACGTGGCTCCCCTGGATTGGCAGGTGCTTCATCCCCGGCTCTTTGCTCTCCTGGGGTTGTCTTCAGGGGATGGCAGGGAGGAACGCCACAGGGCTCTGATCCCGAAGGCCGGCACGGAGCCTCACCCAACTCACAGCAGGATCCATTATTAGCTCTGTCTGCGCTAATGGGGCTGCACAACTTCTCAACTCAAGCTGGCTCTCCTTCACCCGAGCAGAAGAACCTGCCCACATTTGTTGATGTAGATGGGCCTCTGAAGTCCCTGTTAGCCTGGGCATTGGCATAATTGCTCTTATGCCTTGGTGCTCCTGCCATTGGGGATGGCTGAAGCACAGAGAAGCCAATACGCTGTCATCCATCTCCAGCATGTTGTTTCCTGACAATCAAAAATGTCCTGGTGGGCAAGACAGACCCATTTTTGGCTAGATCAACCAGTTTTGGGCCAGACCAGATATAGAGTTTAACCAGAAAGCTAATCTGCCTCTGAGGCTGTAATTCTTCAAGGTGGGGTGAGCAATTTAATGACTTACTGCTACCAAAACCACACCAAAATTATTTTGCTCCACCTTTCTGAAGATCTGCTACTATAAACATTTGTGTCCAACTCCTTTTTTTTTTTTTAAATGAAAATGGCCTCTTCCATGAAACTGCAGTTGATTTTTGCTTTAAAAACCACCTTCCTGTTTTAACATCTTTTCACACTCTGCACTGTAGAGCTGGAGTACTCTTCCTAAGCAAAGGATGGTGACTGCCTTTCTATTAGGTAATGTCACCACTTAATGGCCACAATGGAAAAATGTTTTCACTTGGTAATTATTAGTAATGATGCAGTGGTTGTAAGTCTAATAGATATTAGCCGAACATTATTTGGAGCTGGGGAGGACCTGAGCAGGGTAATTGCACAGTGATGCTCTGGTGACACTGATCTCTCTCTCTCCCATGTGTGTCCAGGTCAGTGTTTAGCCATATAGGAGTGAGTTAACACATAGGCAAACCTTTGAGGAATTCTTGTACCCTACAGAAACAGCATGAGCACAGTAATGACTATATGACAGAGTAGGAGAGGCCGCACAGTGGCCTAAGATTATTTATTTTCACTCGAGTGATAACTGGGTTAGGAACATCTTCTTAAAGATGGCCATTTAAACTTTTATTTTTCACGCTGATTAATACAGATGCAGGGACAGCATGCGACATACAATAGAACTTTGCTGTTGATGATCATTAATCAGAGACAGTAAGACAGGCAGGAGCTTCGCTGCCTTTGCTCAGTGAAGAGAAAATGGGTGAGCAGAGATCAGTCATACTATGAAGCATGCAGTGCCCGATGAGGGAGCACATTTTTGAGAGGCCTAACCTGGCCCGCTGCTGGACAAATTTTAGGCACCTGGACAAGAATAATCCTGGTCTTGTTGACTGAAATGCAACACTGATCCTTGGGTTTAGCAAAGTCAACACTTTACTCTTGATCATTTCATATGAAATTTTTGTCATGGGGCTTGGGTTGGCCATTTCATGAGAAATAGTGCTACACTAAAGAAAAAAAAAAATATAAAAAACATCACCCCAATACCAATATAACCAAATCAAATGAAGCCACTAAATATGCCTATGGAAAAGTTTTTCCATAGTAGTAATCTTGCATGACTTATTAATGTGTTTTGTGCTTAAAGCAAGCCATACTGAAATGTTTGGAGAGGAAGGAGAGAACTGCACAGCAGAGAGAGGAGAGAAATGCACAGCAGAGAGCGGGCTTCTTCTTTTTATCTGACAAAAGGAGCATATGTTGTAAGGTATGTATTTCAGTAAAGAAGCCAAAAACCCTCAAATCTCCACTACTGTCACCATTCCTATACAGTTCCCATCAAACCTACGGTCTCAATATGTGAAACGATCAATCAGTCTCCCTTAGCCAGGGAGAGATCCTGCTGCCCAAGGCACAGATTGATTTCCCTGCAAGGGCACAGACAAATCCAGGCTAGGCTAAAAAAGCAACGAAGTAAAACAAAGGCTGACAGAATACCTTCATTTTGGTTTCGTTACGGACAAATTCCACCTCCTCTTATTTCATCAGAGGTTTCTCTCCCATATTCATCTCTGGTTTCCACTTAAACATCATGTATTTTCATTTAAAATAATCTCTCACACACAGCAAACTAAACTCTTATATGTAAATAAACAATAAAAAGCAGGAATATTATTCGAAGATGTAAACACATTCTCTACATAGCAGTATATTGGAAAATATACTTTTCCCTTCCCGGCCTATGTGAACAGCTTCAGGAATAAATTATCCAAAATGATCTGAGGCTGAGTTTGTGACAAGAGCAATTACAGTTATGAAACATGTATATTTTGTTTACGAGTAGTTGAATTCTGTTCACGGGCGATGCATGTGCAGATAGGGAAGCCGCCTCGCTTCTGGAGTGCTTCTAACCTAATTGAATGCGTAATGGGCTCAGAGTCTAACTCCGGAGGAAAAATATCAGATGGGTGTTAGCAAGCATGTGGAAGGTATAAGACATCTTTCTTGGACAACATTGGAATAACTTAAGAAAGATTGTCTTGGGCGATGTGGATCTTTCTTAATCAAGGGCAGATTTTTTTTTTCTAGCTAAACGACAGTCTCTGTCACAAGTACTCTTCTTGACCCTGAAACATGAGTGTGTACAGGGATGTCAGAGGATCTGAATTATGGTCAGCCCAGAATGATGTCTTCTAGCCTTAAAACCAATACATCGTTCTCGGATGTGAAACAAAGGAAAAAACAGGTGGTAGCTCCCAGTTTGTATATTTACAAATCCCCTATGAAATTGTTTGCTCCAAATTTATACAAAAATGTCAGCTGAAGCCAACTTTTCTTCGACATAACCGTTACCACTTTCCCATCAGTTACATGGCAGTGGCTTAAAGCAACACCTGAAAAAGGAGGACGTCTGTTGACAGAGGTACAAGGAGCAGAGGGGCTGCAGGTAAGCAGCAGAGCAGGCAAAGGGGGGTAGTGTAACAGATCGGAAAGACCAAAAGGCAAGAGCGGGTCCCAATTCTGTAAGGCCCTGACAAATTACATTTACTCCCAGAAGTTAAAGACTTATGCCTCTTGCTGGGGAGGAAAGCTGCGTGGCGAGTGGTAAGAATATTCTCTACAAGCACAGCCTTCACAAAGCCGAGTAACAAAAAGATGTGCGTTTTCCCATAGCTACACTGAGACCCAACCATCAGACTGGCTGACTGCCACAGGGACCGGCTTACATAAAGGCTTATCTGACCTATAACTGAAAATCCAGGTTTGATCCATGCTCTCTTAACTGTTCGGTTCCAAAGGCTTCAGCATCTTTTCTCAGTAACCACACATGGCGATCAATATTTTCAAAGGCCATTGACACAGCCTTAAAGGCATCCCATCGGTGTTGATCATTGGAGAGCTTCTCATCTCCGTAGATCCGCATTAGCATTCACAGGGAATGAAGCCGTATTAAAAAAAAGACATTGAGTATGAGACCTCTAAATAATACCCAAATGGATTTATTACAGACTGTCAGTGTGTTGCAACATCCAAATGAACATCCAGGAGAGAAGCCCCAGAAAATATCAGACCCCGCACAGTTTCTTTCAGACAACCCTTCCGTACATCATTAAGTCTTGCCTGTAGTAAGTTAAGCCAAACACAACATGCCAACATTTCTATATTTCAGCCTGTGCTAAATAAATGTGTTTCTCCTATTGTTTTTAATGGCAGATGTTTCCCTTTGGATTTTAATGCACTAGCATAGGTCATTCTACCGTCAGCTTAGAATTGTGCATGTCTATGTGAATGTAGATGATAAACTGTAATGTTCAAAGCCTCATACGAGTGAATAGACCCTTCCATGCCACATTTTTTTAGAACAGTGTCTGTCCAACCCTGTTCCCTGCACTTGTCAAGGGACAATGTTCTTCCACCCTACCCTTATATTAAGAAATTCCTTAAGCCAGCTAGATTCATAAAAATGGCCAGAGTCAGACTTATTCAGGAGAGCTCTCCTTTCTATTAGGCATTTGTTTATGGCCAAGAATAGAGCTTGGCCTAAAAAAAGGCCTTGGCAGGTCTCAGTAAGAGTTCAGTTCAAAGAGTTTCATAGAAATTTGTGCCTGATTTAACCGCCTGCCTCCAAACAGCAAACACAAAGCATCCTGCCTTTCCCCAGGTCCCCCTGACCAACCTGCCAGCACAGCGCTTTCCCGCACGGCTGCGTTAGTCAGGGATGTGGCAAATTGTAGCTTCTGACCATTTTCATCAGTCCACCCGGGGGATGCTGCGGCTGGGCTGGGACACGCGTGCCCTGGGGGCACTGCGGCTATAGCTGCATCCTTCTGCAGTACCTGGCTTAAGTCTTCAGGCTATCATCTGGACTATGAGCTGACAAAAAACAGTCTTGGGGCGGGGAGGGGAGGGGGGAAACTAGCCTTTAAAAACATATTAACTGATGAACAGATTTGAGGATTAGAAGTATACTGTGGCTGCTGCTTGCAGCTTGCTTTCAGCTTGCTCAAAGGGAAGCTGAGCTACTCAATCGTCAAGCTTGTTTTTGTTAAAAATACTTTCCGTTTATTCCCCAAACGCGACATTCTTAATTGCACCTATAAATTACTTTTTCAGTCCCGTTGTGTAGCAGCATGAAAGGCAAGTTTGGAAATGGAATCTGTCAAATCTACAAAAGTACGTACACCATAACGCATCTGTGCTACAAACTGCAGCTTTCATTAAAGTAGTGATTTTTAGTTGTTTCCTGGTCAGCTGTAATAAAGAAAATATTAAGAAACAAACAATAGCATTACCAGAGACTATGCTAATAATCCTCCATGTCCGCTCACTGTCCTTTATTCTTAATATTTTCAGCCATTTCCTCCACTATGGACCGTGCATTCCCACCCCCGCGCGCACAAACACACACACACGTGCGTGCACAGATGGACAAAGAGCCGCCTCCCAGCAAGGAAAATGCCCTGCATGAGGCTACAGACCGCGGAAAGCTAAAACATTTCTCTACAACACCCCACAGTTGTTGTCGGGGCAGGAGTAAGACACCACAATAATTCTTTCTAAAGAACGCTGGCATGTTTTTTGACATTCCTCCCCTTCCTCCAGCAAACAAATATTTTATCAGTTTACCTTTAAAATAATACGCTTCCTGTCTCCTTCCCAAATGCCTGGCCAGAAGAAATGACCTTTCCTGCCAGCAGAACAAGTTTCTCTTTATTTCAGCATGTCTTGCCTCCTGCAAGCAGGGCAAGAAGCGACCAAGGCTGTGAGCGTGGCAGCCACGGGACTGTCGGGGATGCCGGGTGTGAAAGGTGTGTTTATTCCGCCTCTCCTGAATCCCAGCCCCTCAAACTGCTCGCGTCCGGATTGAGTGTGGAGAATCACATTTCTGCTTAATCAGGCCGGCCGCCTGGAGAAAGATGATTGCAAGCAGATGTACTCATGTTCTCATGTGAAAGGAATTTGGGCTTTTGTGGCGGCTGTAGGATTAGCGACCGGCACCCAGGAGTACTTCAGTGCTCCTTAATATCTTGCAGGTGTTGGGAGCCAGTATCCGACGATGCAGCAGAGCTGAGACCCAGCACCCAGGAGGTGCAAGGATGGATGGCACACCTAAGGTCTGCAGGAGGACCAGAGGGAGAAGGCAGGATCAGCAGGCTCACCCTACTGCAGGAAACAAGGCTCCATCCCATGCTCCTGGTAAACACCATCAGTGCTCAAAACCTTGCAAAGCTGCAGCAGCAAAACTATGTTTTACTCCAGGCACAGTGAGTTTTACCTCTTGTTACGGATAATCCGGGAGGGATAAACAGAATGAACATCAGTAATATCAAAACAATTTCTCTGTATCTGTAACTAGTCAGGGACAGACAACGTGCGTGGCATCTGCGTACTGAAAAGGGTCTGGTTTTCAGTGGGACACCCCAGTAACACTGCAAATGGCCCAAGGAAATCACAATCCGTTTAAAGAAACTTTTGATGCAGTTACAGCTGTATTTTGAAGGCACATTATGTATTTGTAGTGCCAGAAGAGCTAAAACAAGATTCATACCCAGGCATTCCGTTGGAATGGATGTACCCATTGGATCGTACCTCAGGATGCCTGGCCACATGGGGGTGAATATTCGTGGCCACAGCATGTTTCTGGACATGCAGTGGTGAAGCAGCTGCATGCAGTCCATAAGGGCTCAGATAATTCACACAGGGCTCACCTGAAGCCAACCAGCCACACATTCACATTCGTGTAGGAGTCCTAAGAAGCAAGGCTGTATTTACTGCCACCACTTGGACGTAACATGATCATGCACACCTCAAAAATACCACTACTGTGGCTTTCTGTTTACTGTGCAAAACCCAATCCAACTAATGTAGGCATCTAAGCCTAAAGGAACAGGATCTGGAAGCCTCCAAAAGCTTTTTGTGTTCTTCCTTGACTCCACAGGAAACATCAGCATTTACTTGAAGAGTTCTACCCTCCTAGAAGACTAAAATTTAGTCTGGTCCCTGAGGCTCTGGTGCAGTGGACATTTTTTAACAGCAGAGATGGGTTAAGCAATCCCTGCCCTGCCTCTTCCCGCACCGTTGTGTCTGCCCACACAGCTCTTCAAACAGTCATGCAGTGATCCGGATCAGGAAAGCGGCTTTGGCTGCAAGTACCCCAAGGGAAAAAAGAGAAACAACCTCCCCATCACTTCACCTGACCTCCTGATCCACCCTGTCACTGACTGAATGAGCCACAGCACAGTGGACAGGAGGGCACCAGGCAGGGATGAGGACCAAGTTAGGTGAGACTGAACCACCCTGGTGGCTCACCACCATGAACACCCTCTCTTCTCCTTTCATCCCTCCCAGGATCTGCTCTCCCTGCTTGTGCGACCTTGGGTCCAACAGCACGTCTCGTCACCCAGCCAGTTTCGATCACTAAGCTGGCAGAAGACTAATCCAGCAGAAGACTAACAGCAACAATGGAGGTGGGCTGCTCTTCTAGCTGGCTTCATGATTCCAGTGCAGTGATGTACCCAACCAGTGTATGACATGGGACCAGGGAGAACGTGGAAATGGGCAGCTGAACTCAAGCAACAGGGATCTCCTTTGAACAGCAGCAAGGGGTGAGATTGTTCCAGCCACCTGGAGAACATTATCTCAAGCAAAAGAAGCACTTTGGGAAGCATTCCCACGCAACGTGTCAGTGTAGCCATGGCGGCAGCTAATGATGGTGAAATCAGGAAGACTGGATTTCGTCCCTCATTTGATTGTGGGGTGGCAGCAGCCAAACGCTTTGTGATAATGGCTGTACAAACACAGCCACGATGCTGCTTGCTCGTAGGTATTCCTTAAGAAACTCTCATGACTTTTCTGCCTGGTTTGCTGGAAAATGAAGAAGCCTCTGCAGAGGCACCTGCTCAAAAGCCACTTGATGCCAGCCCCTCCAGTATTTTGTCCTGCAAGGGCTCTAAAACCCCTGACTCTCTGCCCTGCCCAAAGGTCTTGTCCCTTATAAGTGAGTCATTTCACTGCAGCAGGCGAATTGCTGCCAACCAGAGCAGTTTCAGGACAGAAATCCAGTTCTCCTGAGGCTTTTGGGCTGGGAGAAGGAGAAACAAATCTGCACCTGTTATCAGTCTTACAGCAATGGGAACAAAAAGGGACTCCAGTGGCTTGGTTGCTTTTCATCATCTCGCTAACTCAGACTTTTGCAACAAGAAGAGAGTGCATGACCCCAAGCACTAATCCTCATGCAGCTTTGTGTCTGGTCTGCACTGCACGCACCCTGCTGGGTCTTCAGAGCTTGAAGCACATGCCAAGGCATTGTCCTCATGGTACCTTACAGCAGCATGCATAGAGATACTGCCGTGTGGCCCCACAGATGGGGCTTCAGATGGGTGACTCTCCTCTACCACAGAGCAGGGGATGCTGAGGACACACAGCCCTTTGCCGTAGGCCCTCACGGATAACTGGTTACGCTGATGTGCTTGAGGGCCTCTCGCGGGGGAGCGTCGCTGCTCCCTCCTCCTGGACACTGCGTCCCACGGGATTGTCCCCTAGCCAGAAGGTCCCAGCAGTGCCTTGGCATGCCACGGACAGGGGGGAGGTGGGGTGGCTTGCAGGGGACAGCTACATCGAGACACCACAGCGAAGCTTGCGAGTGAGAACAATCCCGGCGTATGGCCTGACCCAGGCTCCTTCCGCGGGCTGCATTTCCCTGCCTGAACATTTGGCACATGGATAATTACCGCAAGTCGCATATCAGAGGGAAACCTAATTCCCTGCCTGTCCGGATAAAACACAGACAGGCAGCAACTCTGGGAGAAACCTTCCACAACACAGAAACTGAAATTTCAGCCAAGCGAAAACTTTGCATAAAAGGATTTCTGAGTTTGTACACAGTCCCCTTTCTTATAGTCCGTGACCAGGTTCTTCATAATCAAAACTTTCCTGCGTAGTCCAGTGTCCAGGAGAACAGCTTTTAAGCAATACCCCAATTCAGTGGCACAAATCTTTGAGCGCTACAACCAATTGCCCAGATATTCCTTTTTTGGTAATAACTAATAAAATAAGGATTATGAAAACAGTCATGAGACAAATCAAGTAAGACTGGGTGAGAATTTTGCCTCAGTAGATAGCCTTGTGCTATTAAACCAGTAACTGGAGCAGAAAGCTACTTCTAGACAGATGCAAAGGGAAGGAAAAAAAACAAGGGGGGTTGACGAGTCATTAGTCTGAATTACTGGAAAATGGGCAGCAAACTGACAGGTAGCTTCCAGCAAATTTTTACTTAAAGGTTTAGCAGAACCTTCCCAGCTAAAGCTTTGAGAGGAATTTCATTCCCGATCACTAAGAAAGGCTTAGATGTTAGCCCGAGGAAGCTTCAATATTTAGAAAGCTGATGATGCAACTGTGATGGGGAAATGTCAGCAGAAGGTGGCTGCCTTTAGCACCAGGGGAGACGGCAGACAAGAAGGGAAAGAACACAAATCCTGTTCATGAAGACATTTTATTTTGGATTTCTTGACCTATATTATTTAAATAGCACGTCAGCCCGAGTTAGAAAGACACAGTTTCTTTTTTGACATTTGCGATTTTGTTCCATGTTGCCTATAATAGCGGTAAACAAATCCTGCAGTTACTGAGCTATACAGTAACTAAACCAGCTATTTTGGGGAAATTCTTCCTGTTCTCCTATGGACTCTGCCTCTTTTGGCTGCTGCCCCTGCCTCCTCACATTCCAGCCACGGCTCTGTTTATTCACAGCTGTATTTCACCGTACCAGTGACTCAGACTGGAACGCATTTATGCTTCTCTCCTGTACGCTAATGGACCACACTATGAATGGCCCCTTCTGTGAGGACACGGGTGAGCTCTCAGAGCTGAGCAGCATTTAGCTGAAGGCATCGGCACACAGGTACTCTGCTGCCAGCTTTATTCCATAAAAAATTACAAACAGCATTTTTTTGGGGGAGGGGGGAACCCGCAGTACCCCCTATTCCAGTTAAATGAGTGAATTCCATCAAAATCCCCCTCCCCTTCAGACTTCAATACTTGTCTCAAGCAGATGGCCCCATAAATAATACATCCTAGGAAACCCGATCAGCCACCTCTGGGATACGCTTGAGCTCCTGTCTCTCATCATATCATCACTAGATCAGCTCTGGGAATTCTTTTAATTTAATCCTTTTAACAGGTCATGTGCGCAAGAAGCGGTGACTGAGAAATTAGATGCGTTCGGTCGGGCTAAACAGTTGATAGCCTGGAGCTGGCTGGTCCCCACTCAAGGCTTTCAGGGGGCTTTTGCAGCCACACTCAGCTGCTGACCCCTCGCTGCCCAAGCCCGAGGTAAGGGAGCCCAGGACTGATGAGTCTGAACAT
This sequence comes from Dromas ardeola, assembly GCA_013398915.1. Taxonomy (NCBI): domain Eukaryota; kingdom Metazoa; phylum Chordata; class Aves; order Charadriiformes; family Dromadidae; genus Dromas; species Dromas ardeola. The sequence continues at coordinate 378,339 of VYZM01017556.1, forward strand.
GGGGAGGCCGGGAGAGAGAGGCCAGGGGACAGAGTATCCGAGCAGCACCATCACATGTGGCCCAGGGGCTTAGCAGGGAAAACCATCCTTCGAGCAGGGGGGCACTTGCTGCCTTCTCCGGGAGTCAAAAGTGTCATATTTATTTTAAGATGTAACACAGAAATCTATAAATTCCATTTTCTCTGTCTTTAGTACACCTCACTTTTTCAACTTACTGGATTTTAGCAGGTGCTCAGAGAGGTCCCACAGGATTTATTCTCAGCCTCACCCAACCTCACTCCAGGTACCTGGGCAGAAATACCAAGTACCAGTGATGAGGTGGGTCCTTCTTACGGTTACCCTCATGGTGATGCCAGCCTCGGGGCTTCCTGTCCTCCTCCTCTCCCTCCCCTGCTACAGCCTGAGCTCCAGGAACATTGCCAACACGGGCACCAGGGCAGTCCCAGCTTGGTCCTTTGCAAGCTGAATGTCATCTCCCCAACCTCCCCTGTGCTGGGAAATGTGTTTACAGCACTGCTCTGTGAACAGCTTCACCAAAATGACCCCAGCTAAAAAAAACACCACAACCCTTCCTCAAAGGAAAGCAAGCAAACAAAAACCTCCACTTGCTATTGTTAAGCTGGAGCTTCCCGAGGCCTCGGTGGGCAGACTTTTACCCACACAGTTCAGGCAGCAGCAAAGTGTGATGCAGAGGATGGAGAAACGGGACTCTTCTCAATTATTTTCCTGCCAAGAAAATTGCATTGCAGATCTACAGCCCGACACCGCACTGCAGGCACGCAGCTTATGCTTCCACCATGGGAACCTCAAAACAGCCCCCTCCTCTCAACTTCCCCTGACACTCATTCCCTCTCTCCTGGTTCCTCCCAGGCACCAAGGAATGGAGGCAGCTGAAGCCCTAGATGGGTTTGCGCCACCTTCACTGCATGCATCCGCGAGGATGGATGTGCAGGATGAAGCCGGGGGAGGAAGCGCGTCCATAGGTACCTGGTCCCCACAGTCACACAGGCTGCAGCGGGCAAGTTCAAAGACTGTTTCCAAAGGGTTTGGAAACCACTCTGCTTCTTTAAAAAATAGGACCGGAAGAGAAAAGCTGGACTTGAGTCCTTATCTGGAAATGCTTGCAGGGTCCAAATATTTGAAAGTAGCACTGCTAAACCAGAATGGCTTTTAAATCATAACAAATCATATCTTGCATTTCTGTAATGCCTTTCATCCTATGTTCTCTTCACAAACATAAACACATGAAGTTCAACAACACATCTGGCCAAGTATTGTGCCGTGTGGGAGCTTTCACATCCCAGCTTGGTAGATGAGCAGACATGTGGGGTCGGTAGTGACCCCCCCGCCCCACATTAGACAGGATATCTGCTGCAGCGGTTGGACCGTGACCGAGATCTCCTGACCACCAGCCTTATGCTCGAGTTGGGAGATATCTTTCCCTGGTAGCCCTGTGGATTTATTTCTCAAGAGACTGGGTCACAGATCCAGAAAATAAAATCTTGAGGCGGGGGAACTGCAGGGGACAAAGCAAACTCAGCTTTTCCAGCTATCTTTTTTGAGCTGTTCAGTGTCTATCCAGTGCATCGGCAATGCGGAGATGTCACCCCATTTAGGTTTCTGTCTCCTGCATGCCCGGTTGGTATCCTACTGGAAACCGATTATCGAGAGACACATTTACTGTGTGGCGAATCAGAATTTGTTATTATCACCACCCCATTAATTTCCACACACATCTGCTGGAGTACTTGTTTCTGCCTGTGTCTCACATTTATCTTCATCTAATCCACTTTTTACTGCCCTTGTCTTAGTGCCAGCAACTATCATGAGGTGCTGTAAACACTTGTTAGTTAACCATTTGCGATCACCAGCTCTTCAAACTCCACATAACACTAGTCATTGGAGTTTAGGGAGTTTAAGTTCTGCAATATCGTGATTATTCGTAACTATGTTATGAAAGAAGTCACAAGCAAGCACCCCGAGCCGGTGCCAGCCCCGCAGGGGCAGGAGGGGAGAGGAAGTTTGGGATTTTCAAAGAGGTTCAGGAACTAAAGGAGCCCAGTTCCTCCTGGATGTCAGTGGGGTTGGGCTGTGCTCAGCCCCTGCGAGCTTCTTTGAGAAAGCTCAGCCTAAATCCTTTGATAAGCAGATAAGTCATGAGGTTTTGCACGTCCTAAGCACCAATGCGGCAGGAAGGTGGAGTGCTGCTGGCTGGTATGAAACCTCAGCCTCAGCAGCCTTTCATCTCCTGTCTTTCGGCCACTGTCCAAATAGGACACGTCCCCAGCGAAGGGGAAATGTTGCTGAAAAGGCAACGCATCCCGCTCTCAGACACACCGGCTTCCTCTCTGCGCCGACCGCCTACAGGACACCTCAGGTTAAAATGTTTTCTGCTGAATCAAAAAGAATTCCTCCCATACTACTTGACAGCCTCTTTTCCTCTGTCAAATGTAATTAGCTTCCCCTAATTAAAGGGCTACAGCCAATCTCAGCAGGAAGCTGGAGGACCTGAGTCCTCAACTAACAGCTTTGCATTTCTGCTCAGTGTTCAGGCAGCCGAAGGCCAGGAAGCCCACGCCGACCCCCTCCGGGGCATCACATCGCCTTGGCCATCTCCTCTTTGGGGACAGGAGCAAAGCCTGGGCTCCAGCAGCCCAGGAGGCTCCGCTGCTGCCAGGCAGGGGTGGGCAGCAGGAGACAGCTCATCCCGGGGCCTGTGGGACACCATGCGGGCAGGTGGTCTGTGCTCGGCGTGGTGGACACCAGCAGATGTTACCCAAAGGTTTCTTCTGGTCTGATTCCGTATCTGGTAATGGGCTAAATAAAACGTAAAAGGGGTCTTGATACCATCTCCCAGCACCAAATAGTTGCCTTGGTGTGATGTGATCTGTCTTGTTTGGATTTATCGTGCCCAGTTGGAGTTAATTTTTTTTCTTTCTGCCTTCATGTGAGATACATATCTAAGTAGTCATACATTGACAGGACAAAAATATCCCCCCAGAGCCCCTTGGGCAACTGCACGGAGCCTGGATGCAGGGAGGTTCATTGCCCTAATGGGCTTAGCAGCACATGCCAGCACTACCCACCCACAGAGCACTCCTCAGCCTCCCCGTGGAGCAAGGAGACAAGAAACAGGGGGATCATCCTATTTTCATTTGCACAGCCACCCTCAGCAGTGCAAATAATATGCATGTGTCCATGCCAGAATCTCCTCTGCACCTGATCCCCTATAGCTTGCTCCCTCTTGCCTACTCGCCCCTCCGTGACTTCTTACAGATTATGTGCAGTTGATTTTAAGAGAGCCGCATTTTGCGAAGGGCATGTGTTATCATAAACTGACAGAGGTGCCTCGTGTAGTCGTGAACGGAGCCCACCTCCTCCGCTGTTCAGGCACTCCGACATCCCATTAAATTTAGCAGTAGAAAATCACATCTCGTGTCAAGATTGAATTCATTCTGACTTCAGTTTCTCCCCGCCGGACCTTGTTATCCCCTTGTCGGCAACTGTGTACCACCCCTCCGTTCCCTTATCAGACAGATTTTTCTGTGTGTAAGAACATAAGCCACCGCTCAGCTTCCTCCTCGGTAAGAAAGCCAGCCTGTCTACCTGAAGTCACACCTGGGAAGGCTTGGTCTCCAGGCTGAGGGGTCACCCTGGCTGTCCTCATATGGACTCTCTCCAGTATTTCCTCATTCTCTGTGCAGCATGGACCCCATAACTGGGCACCTGACTCCAGAAGTGATCTTGCCCATGCTGCATAGAGGCACGGCAATGTGCCTGCTTCTGTCTGACGCCCCTCTTCTTGGGCAGCGTTGCCCTGGGAGGTCGTGTCGAGGAGGTTATTCATAACCACTCTCACAGCCTTCCTGAGACAGACTCTCCTGTCTTATGGGTATTCCTTATATTTTCCAAGCTCCAATTTCCCTCTATTTTAGAAATATTTAAACATATTTTGGATGGTGATTATTCAGCAGACATTATACTTTCTCAGCAACCTGTTGTTATCACTGTAGTTTCGTCCACTAACTTTCCTACAGTGCATTTTATTTTACATCACAGGTTGATCGTAACCCTTAATAATTTAAATATTAGATGGAATTTTGCCAGTTAAAATTCTTGAATTATTTTTTTTCCCCACAGGTCTTCTTGGCTATAGTTAAATATGGGTCTCTTCCTCTTCAGATCTGTTTCTGGACTATAATGCTGGCTGTCACAACGATGCTCCAGGCTCTTGTAGTGTAAAAGACAAGAAGACTGTTGATCTCCATGCCAAAGGTAAATCCCAGCAGCTTATTTAGAAACAATTTAGCTATTAAAGTTAAAGTTTAATTACTAAAGTACCTGAACCAGGTACCAGGTTAATTAGACAGGATCAGCAAAATCTCATTCAGATGTAGTGGTTTCCCTGTTTCCATTTAGATATGGATCTGTTTCAGCTTCAATGGAGTCTGCTGTGAACCTTCATATCCAAGTCAGCAAAAATGCCTGCAGCCTTTTTTCTCTTCTCACTTGCTTTTTTTTTTTCTTTCCAATTTTTGTCAGTGTTGCTTACATAGTGTACTCTCCTTCACTCCAAATGTGTAGTTCTATCTGAAACTCACTGAAGCTGATGAAAGTCCTTCTATTGGCCTCAGAAGGCTCTACCTGAGGCTCATAATCTATGCATTACCTCAGCTGTAAGCATCTGAGGTACGTAAAGAATATAATCTCTTTCTATCATGTCTTCTTTTTGTTCCTTTTTTCAAAAATGCCATACAAGCTGTTAATGGAGCAAATGACATGGAAACATAATCTGTATTCCTACAGGTTTTGTGGCTGTGCTTGCTGCTTATTTCTTATCACCCGAAGCGATAAAGCCGTGTTGGTGATACCATAATTGAGTTTAGTGGAAGTGATTTATCAGGTTGCTAACAGAGAATGAAAACTTCAGTGGGGGGGAACAAGCAGCAGGAGAATATGAACTTTTCAGAAACAAGAATCTTGGGGTTTATGCAAATAGTTGTGTTAATGAAAACCAAGGGGAAAAAAAACCCCGTAGTAACAACAATTTTGCTTATAGAGCAGATGATAGCTTACCTAAGGAAAAAGGATTTCAAAGTTCTTCCTGAAATGTCATCTGGGTTTTGTTATCTCTCTGATAACGCCTAGTGTGTAGGATCTGTTCTTCACTCCTTGCTGTTAACTGATTGGGAATAGGTCTATAATTCTTCATTACGCAGAGAAAACATGGAAGAGTCCCATACTTGAACACAGGAACAACAAACATACTTTTGGTGTTTCTTTCATGGGAAATAATAATTTTTCTCAAGACCCAAATCCAAGTCCTAATGGGCTTAAAAGAAAGGCCTTGCTGATTTCAACAGAGTTCGAACCAAGCTTTTGCTTAGTTTATTTTCCTGTTCTTACTTTCATGAATTATTATCTAATATTTACATCGTAGGAGCACTCAAAAACCTCAAACTCAGGGGCCCATCGTGCTGAGCTCCAGGTAAGCATCCATGAAGACATCAGGATTTGTAAGTGAATGTGCACCCAATGGTTCACAAACTGCTGGAGCTTGTGAAATGGCAGAGCCCTGCAGCTTCAGGCAGCTTCAGGCCTGGTGGCTTCCACTCTGCTGGAGCTGAGGAGAAAACTCACGTCTCCTGACAGGGGCTGCTGCAGGGACCATGACCACCAGCACCTCCTGAAGGTGACACCAACCTGCAGAGGAAGCAGGTGGTCAGATGTCCAGTATCTGCAGCCACGTGTTTGGTGAAATTGCACCTCAGCAGTTAATCAGTGAGCCAACGAGTTTAAAATTAAGCCAGTGTTTCAAATTGCTGCTGAACAACTTAGGAGGAAGTGCTGAGACCTGGCACCGATAATTTAGCAATGCTAAATTGATTGAGAGCTCATAGAGTTTCTGTGCACTGGCGTCTCTGTATGGTGCTTACCTTCTGAGCTCACCAACTTCCTCACCAAGGACAAAATAAATCCATTATCACAATAGGTTTAATCTTATTTGGCTGGGAGCCAACTTTTTTTGCAGAAATTCTCCTTTTTGTTTAATTCATTGTTTTGTTTTCCTCTCTAACGGCAGAGAAACAGCCCTATCAAGAATTCCTAATTTTGATAAATTAATTGTCTCTCTGTAGAGTGATCAATTACAGGACATGCTGGGAAATGCACTTGCACATTTCAGAATGTCTCAAATTCATTAGCTATTCCACTTGAGTTATGAGTTAGTGAGCAAGACAAAGAAAATGCCTTCGGAATAACTCTTTGCAGCTTCTGTGTTTTCAAATAGGCAGCTAAGAATTTACCATTCCCTCTTTTTCAGTTGTTTGTTTTAGTTTTCATATGAAAGAGAATGTAATCAGCTTTTCTATTAAATAAAAAGATGAGGATAAAGTTCCCATTGTTAAATCACGTCTACCGGCATCTCCTTATCTCCACATAACAATTGCTATTTTCTAAATCTTCTATTTCCCATTATCCTGTGTGTATTTAGTTGCTGCTTTTTCTATCAAGATTTCTCTAAGGCAAGACTCTAAAATTGCTGTGGCAACATTTTGCCTCATCTTTTCTTATCTTTTTTGGTAGGCAAGGATGGCTTCCTGGCTTATAACTGATTCCCGAAGCCAAGCAGGGCCGATCACCATGGGACCAGCATGGATCTTTCTGTCTCTTCTAGAACCTCCTTGGAGCTACCTTGAGAAGCCTGCACCACGGTCCCCTGTGCTCTCGGTTTCAGAAAAGCCACTGGGATGCTCAGAGGCACTGGGGGTGCAGTGTGCGAGGTATGTCTGGTCTGTTATGGTTAATGCTGCATTCCGACCTTTTGGTCATGTGAAGCCACGATGAAACCTTGAAGAGTAGCTTGGGTACGCTGCCTCAACCCCTGCATGTACCTTGATCATCTGGTCTCCAGTTCCTGTGCCATGGTAATGCGCCCTGGCCAGGACAGTAATGCAGCCACGCAGATTCATTAAATATCTTTGGGTAAGGATGCTACTCACATAGCATCTACACATTCACTATGTGAGAGACTGTGCGATCCCACCTGATGAAACAGACGTGACAAATGAGCAGGTGTGAGGCTGTGGAGATAAGAAAGAAGAACTGTGCAGAGGCCTCCCAAACCCTAGAAGAAAAACGTGGGTGAAGGAGTTGTCCCACAACAAGTTCAGCCAAATTCTGCAGCAAACCAGTACACTGAATAAGGAGGGGACTCAGCCTGCAGGATTGCTGTGGCTGCCAAAAGTCTTTCCTGTTGGTTCTTGAACTATTGGTTCATGACTAAAGCATCCAAAGGCCTCAGGCAAGTTTAGGACTGTGATATGCAAAGGGAGGCCATTGCTGCACGGAGAATGAGAAAGCCTTTCTGTAAAAAGCAAATTCAGAAGAAGAGTATGTGATTCAAAGTCAAAAGGCTTCGAATCAATGAAGGCTGTGAACTTCAGGCAGTAAGCTGCTTTTTCCTCTGGGCAACTCGCAATGTTCAGAGCTCATTACAAGAGTCCTACTCCCAACCCAGGCCTGAGTGCAAGTAAAGCATTGTCAGGGCAGTAGTCCAGACTCTCTTACGCGCTCAACCTGAACAACTAGTAGCAGTAATGCAGGAAGAAGCCTGCTGAGTCATTAAATCCAGTCTTTGGCAGTCACAGGCAACCATATAATGGAAGGATCCACACCCCTTCTTTGCTTTGCCACAAATCATTTCATTAAGCCATGACAAACTTAAGATCTTTGATGCAGAAATAAAGCACAAAACAGCTACCTCAAAGAACCACGGAAAGGTAGCAAAGAGGGTCCTAATGCCCTAGGAGCATGCCAGAGTAAGAAGTCCATCAGGGAAAAATGCTCAGATGATCTCCCAGGATGGACTACATCCTGTGTTACCTCGGGAGGCAAAATCCCCATTGGTTCTTGGTTTGATTCTTATTTGTAACCTGGTGATCATCTCAGTTCTGAGTCTGAGGACCAGAGAGATGACCCAGACACTCATGAAGTTGCTCAGTCCTACACAGAGAAGCTTTGCCACCTGTCCACCTTCTCACCTCCTGCTGTAGCCAGTCTCTGATCTCCAGAAGGAGGAGAAACACCAAGCATGGCGTCTTGTCCAAACGTTCCTTATTCCCCACAGCTAAACTGAGCATCAAGGGAAGGTGTGCCCTGAGTGCTGCAAAAGGACCATCAGGAGCATGGAATGAATAAATCTTTATCCCAGCTTGGCAGGAGTCAGAATCAATGGAGCATTTTGCCAGGGAATCTGTGGCTGAGGATCTAGTTGCATTTTCATGATTAACCCTGATTTGGAAGTTTAAGTCTTAAACCATTTCTGATCATCTTATATTGAAACTTGAAAGCTCTGGGAAGCCATACATGCTGGCAAGGGACATGGTAGGTAGGAGGCCTATTGCCCGCCAAATTAATTTATTTAGGACAACACATTTCAAATCAGAGTTTAAGAAAATAAAACATAAAAATCAGGGCACCTTTAAAAGTTCCTCAGCTCCTGCTGTTATTTTCCCGCATGATGTCATGTTCTTCTATTTTTGAGATGATAAACACTTCCACGGCAACAATTTTGATGTCACAAACAGAAAATAATGATTCTAGGAGAGAGAGATGAAGCAGGAGCAGATGACCTCTTTAAAGCTATTAATAATAATAATCCTCTTTTCCTGCACACACCTTTGGTGGCAAAAAGCTAAAAGAGAAATACAAAAATGAAGTGATATACAAGTCCCAGAACTGTCACTGAAGACTATGGTTTGTTTTAAAGCGTCCAAACAAGACATAAGTGGGTCTTTTACCCTGTGACTATTGCTGCCCCAAAAAAGCCAAAATAAAACAAAAAAACCTCTTTCTGCTGTGGAATGCTGACCAGAACATGGTCTTAAGAACCACATCAGTGTAGTTCCCACAGAAGACAAGGTCAGAGTTTGACCTTTCACTTTATTTTTAAACACACTTTTTTTGCATTTAAACATGTAAGTAGTAGTAGTTTAAGAAAAAAAGAAGTCCAGATGCTTGATGAAATGTAAGCAAGGAATCAGTTGATTCGGCTTCCAGTTGATGCATTTAACAACCTTACTGCAGTGGTAGGCCCCCACACTTTACTTTCAGAGCAATGAGCATACCCCAGAGCATACATTATTTTATTAGGGTGAAAGAGATATCTCAGAAAATGGCAGAACTGAAAGAAAAGGAAGAGGAAAAACACCAGCTACGAAATTGGGGCAAACTCATGATCTGCCTCTAGTCAAGAGAATACATAAGATAAATCAGGGAGAACAGAAGAATGCTACGTGCAGTTCTGAAGGTGGGCAAGAGAAGACTTTCATTGAAGTGCCTTGAAAGAAAAGGAGACTTTGGAAAGAAAAGCTTCTTAAACATCAAAAGATAAAGGACACCAATCAGGCTTAGCAAGTTAGTCTTTGAAATGCGGTACCAACTTCCAAGTCAGCAAAACATGTATAGATTTAAGTATAACAGCACAATGTTCTCTCGTACTTCCGAAAAGGAAAGTTACTTCCACAAATGAGACTGCATGCCTCTATCAACAAAATTCCTTTTTCTGCAGTCTGCATTTCCAAAAATAAACCAGTAAAGCAGAAAATCCTCATGTTGAGAGAAATCGAGAGGACTGCCTAAGCTGCCTATTTAAAATCTTTCCGAAAGTTGGATGCAACCGCTTGCTTACATCTGCTAGCGCACATCTAATCGCTGCAGATAACAACCCGATTGCAGTACGTAATTCAGACACACTTTTGCAGCCCAGATTGAGTACATCAGGTCGAACGCAGACCACCTTCCCACCATTGCTTTCAGTCCCCAGTTGGGAGGATATTTTAACACTAAAATGGCAGAGCCCAGTTAGAGGAGCAGGGGGAGGACAGGCCCAGTTCTGGTTTTCTTGCTCAGCCGCTGAGTATACGGCAACCAAACAGGCGACACGCGTTAAAAAACCCACACCCATCCAGGCACACACATGCCTGTATTATTTGCTTCCATGAGGTAAAAGGAGAGATAGAAAGTACGGTTTCATTTCCAGCCTGCAAGAGATGATTGCAGACAACTTGGAGAACAACAGGACCGCTGAAGTGATGAAGCGCATTTTCCAAAGGTGCTGCAATGCAGCCAGCAGAAAGAAAACCCCACCAAACTTTGCAAGAGGAGCTGGACACATATACTGTAATTGCATAAAGGTAATTTCTGCAGGACTTACCCCTGCTTCAGCAGGGAAGCTTGCCAGCAGCCCTGTGCTGCATACGAGGGGGGAGAAGAGCGGCAGTTCCTCAAGCCAGCCCATGGGGTGGGACAAGCGTGGCCACCTTCCCCTCTGGGAAGACTTCTCAAGGAAAAACTTGCACAAATACAAGGGAGCAAGACAGGGAGACCCGTTCTCTATTTAAAAAAAAATAAAAAAAAATCAAAAAGTTATTATCATTTTGTTCTGGTCGTGCTAAGGAAGCCTGAAAAAAGGAGAGACAGAAGGAAGATATTTACTTATTAAAAATAAATGATTCAGAGATGAATTTTTGAGGCTTGTGCCATATGGCTGGAAAACTTCTCAGGGAAAAAAAAAAATCCTCCTGAGACTGAATTTCCTTTTGATAGGAACTTGAGCAAGGGTGTGCTCACTGGGGGCCTCTAAACACTCCTTGTTAAAGCAGATGCCCGGCTGCTTACCTGTGGCAACGACACATGGCTCTTCCTTTCATCAGCGATTTCGTTTACTTTTGAGCGGTCGGGTTTATGGCTCTTCAAGGACTTCAAAAAAACGTGACTTGTCGGTTCTCTTCCTAATACACTCCTCTTTGAAATAAAGACTAGACAGCATGCAAACCACATGCTAAATAATGTTTAAATGTGTGCCAGCTTTCGCACCCCTGTCGTTGGGAGGCAGCTGTGTGCTGGGGTGACCTCCCTGAGGTGCTTTGGGAGGAAAGAGGGGAAGAAAGGCCGCAGGTTGCCAGCCCCATTTGGGGATAGAGAAGGGGGGGGACACAGGGGGTGCAGCCACACACACCTGCCCTGCCCAAACCAAAAACTTGTGCCGGTCCCCAGCCCGAGTTTCCCAGCTGGGAGAGATGCTGCACTTCGGACTCCAGTCTGAGACCAACCAAAGGCACTGGGCAGACTGGGAAGGGGCCACCAGACACCTGGATTTGCAATGGAAGTGGGAGATTTTGATGCAAATAACAGGCATTTCAGGGACAAGCTGTTTGGATGGGTTGTAGTGTTGATGTGTGTATTGCTGTATTTAATTCCTGCCATGTATCAGAAGTTGCATTGTATATGAAAAGACAAAAGGCCTCCTCAGAACGGGGTTTAGGTCAGATTTTCTATGTTCCAGTGGTTTGTGTTGTGTTCTGCTATGAGAAGGTTCAGCAGGCAGGTGTGATCTGGTGCCTGGAGCCATGATTGTTGCCTGTCTCATAGTTCTTAATTTAGAGCTGTTTGCAGAGGTTAATTTCCAGTTGCCTGTGATTCTGGACACCTTGAGCTCAGTCCAAATGTCATCTGTTGTGCTTAAAGCAGGTAACACTCTTATCTCAGGTTTGTGATGCTGGAACCTCCACCAGGAAGCACAGAGAAAATCCCTGATAGAAGAAGCCAGTGAAGAGATACTAGCAGAGATAAAATGTATTTGCATGGGAGTGACGTGAGTCTGTCTTCAGTTTCAGATGCCTCTGGATATTCAATGAAAGCACTTCTCCATACTGGAGTAAAACACAGGCAGGCTACGTCCCAGGATTCAGGATCAGTCAGGGAGAGCCTCAACTTTCTCTCTCACCTGCACATTGGGCCGTCAGGCAGTACACTGACTGCAGAGGGTCCCTTTTACTCCATCCTTTCGCTTGCACCTTGGACGTGGAGCGTTGCAACAGGATGCACCAAGGGAGCTGGGAGGAACAAAAACTCAGACCTGTGTGGGGTTTTGGCTCAGACATCACGCTGATGGTTTATCAGCTCCTTGATGAGATAGAAAGTGGAAAAGGCAGGCTCCTGGGAGACAAGGGATGAGACCTGCTGAGCAGACGTGGGTCCTGCCACTCACTCCTTGCAAAGAACGGGCTAACAGCATGCAATAGACAAGGTCACGCAGGCCTTTTAATTATGTGTCATTTATTGCTTGAATCCTGAAGTGTCAGGGTCCTGCTCAGGCAAAGGGATTGCAGAATAACAGAGGGAAAAACATCTTTGGGAGAAGGCTGTAGGACTTGGCTGGAACCGGTGCTGGGGAAGAGGCTACGGCCCCTCTGTGTCAGTGGTACACGGGGGCTGTGTGGGAGCACCCCGGCAGCTGTAACACAGCTGATGCAGGTCTGGCAGATGATGGAGAGACCAGCTACTGTGCAGAAGCTGCTTCCACCTCTGGAGGGGCTGTACACATCCCGTGCAGTGCTCTTTGGCCTTCTGGCTGTCACGCCGAGAGAGGCTCATGGAGCTGAGAGCAAGCTAATGGTTTTTCAAAGGCAGCGATGCCTGGGGCGAAGGAGGCAGCATGAAGCCCTCTGGCCACACGACGTGGTTATGCCCTAATTCTTTAAAAAGCAAAGATAGATGAGAGGTCTTAGACCAGGTCAAACTATCGTAATGCGGTCTCTGAGGGATGGCAATTAATCAGGAATTGGCACACACACAAAAAAGGGTGAGAGGAGGAGGGGGATGGGAGAACACCCCTGTGGACTCCGATCTAGCCCTGGTTTATGTTCCCCCTCCCTGAGTGCAGGACTTGCAGCCGTGCCAGATCTCCTGCCACTGCCCTGGGCAGCCGGGGACAGGCCGGGGGCTCTGTTCCCCCACGCCGGGGGCTGCGTTCCCCCACTCCAGCCTTTGTTTCACGGGAGCAGCTCCCCCCTGCTCGCTGCAGCAGCCCGAAGGATTTCTGTGCGGCGGCGTTACATCTTTTGGCTGCTTTCCCTGCCCCCAGCCCGCTGCTGCTTTTTAAGGCATTTTCTGAAAGGAGGGTCCGTCCCCCCGGGAATGGCCGGCGCATTCTCAGGAGCCCAGGAGAACTGATGTGACTCCTTGGCCAAGGAGCTGCCGTGTCCCGGGGGTACGGGCACAACCCCTCGGCCTCATGGCACGCGGTGAATTGCGGGAGAGGAAAAGGGGGCCTGCCTTTTTTTTTTTTTCCTTTTGTTTAGCATTTTTCCATATCTTATAAAGAATGCAACGCTTAGCGCTCTCCTGCTGCCCGCAAAAGCCTGATCTTGCCGCTATTTCCAGGAAAGGGACAACAGCGCCTTTTGTCTGGGTTTGCTTTGGGCAGCTGGGCCTCTGAAATATGAATGCATATATTTTTCCGTCCTCCCTTCCTTCTCCTTGTCCCCTTCCCACCAGGCTCAGCTGAAGTGCCCGCGTAACAGACTGCGCCTCTGGAAGTCGGGCGTTTGTGCGCTTTGCTTTGCTTTTCTCCTCAGACAACTGCATTCCTCCCCCCGGTACCGAGAGGCCCCTGCTTTGCCGGCACAGAGCTGTGGGCAGAACGGGGCTCTCCGAGACAACGACTGGAGGTTATGAAGTAAGATCCTCCATCGCGTCATTCTTCTATTCGACACGTGGTGGTGGGGTAGCTGTCGCCATCTCTCTCGCTCTCCCTGTGGCAGATGACAGAGCTATCTCTGTCCCCGTCACTGTCAGGCCCTGCCGCTGTCTGCATCCGCCACCAAGAGCCCCTCAGGTGACACTTTCCATTTTCTTCTGCTTCTGTCAGCAAAAACATTAACGCGTCTTCTGCTGCTCCTTCCCTTCACTCAGCTCTGCCTTTCTGCCAATGCGTACTTGCCGGGCAGGACTCCCCCCGCTCCCAAAAATGCCAAAATACACCTTAGTACTGACCCAGCTGCAAGCAAACCCCAGCGCTGCAGAACCTGTAACCGGGCCTTTGGCGCTTTCCCGCATTATTACACGCTATCGGTCGAGCACCTGAAGGTATTGGGCTACGCAGAAAGATCACCGCTTCGTTTTCTATTTGCTTTTTCTCCTCTGCAAGCTTTCTGTCACAGCAGTCAGATGCCAAACTCCGACCCATGCACTTAATTTTCGGTAGGGATGCCTAGCAGGCGAGCGGCTAGATTGGAAACCCTTCTTTACTGCTGCATCTGGTAAAGATTATCAGCTAGGGGTCTGCGAGCTTTGATTCGGGTCAGCTGGCATCAAAGGCGACTCGGGAGTGTTTGCTTTCAATTCCAAGGGTGAACAAAATAATCTGTTCTAAAGCTCAGGCCTCCGCCTGCCCTTCATCAGGGGTCACTTTGGGGAACAGGAGAGAGGAGAAATGGTGTGCTGAGTAAAGTCTCCGCTTTGTTCTTCGGTGTTACGGCTGCCGTCAGCAGCCCTCCGAAAGAGGGAGGTAACCGCGCTGCCACTTGTTCAAATATTTTGAATAATAAAGGCGTCAGTTTAATAAAGAGTTGCCCGAGTTCAGCATTTTCTCCTTTGAGCCTGGAGTCGCTGCGGCCAATGGTTAGTGATCTGTGAGCGGGGGCGAAGAGGAGATGGGGATCAAGATTTATCTTTCATAAGAGGTTTCTTTGGGTTTTGCTTTCGGACATGACAGTCGCTACTGTCAGTTCTTCCTTGGCTGCTGCCTCCTTAAACACAGAGTGGCGATGTGCAAAGCTGGAAAAACATTCTCTTTCCCAGCTCAGCCTCCGCCTTGCCCCAGCCATTTACCTTCCCGATCAGGCAAATTCTGCATCTGCAAATACTAATCATTTTCAGCATCTTTGCATATTCTTTCCTTCTGGTCATTTCCCTACATTTTAAATTTATTTTGTGCAAAAGGAATTATTCACTCTGATTTCTGAGCATCAGCTGCGTTCTCCCCCAGGCAGAGCTGAACAGGCTGAAACCTTTCATTCCTGGTTCTGGTGCAGAGGAAGAAGAAGGGTCTCGCAGAGACAGCAGGCCACAACTCCAGTGATCCAGATTTGCTTCCTCCTTCTGCCTCACTTGTGGAGCGCGGGGGCAGAAAATCTCCTGCCCTCTCAGAGGTGCCTGGGGAAAAACCGATCAGAAAAGTGGTCAGGTCCCAATGTGATCCATGCAGCTGAAACTAGTAGATCATCACCATCATCATCATTATTATTGTTGTTATTGCAATCGCCTTGTGTTTGCCCTTTTTTTCTCTAGCCAAGTGACTACTGAAGCAAAATGGAGCAGCTTGAACATGAAGGTGTGAGAGATGCTTCCCAGGGAGCCCGAGGGAGAGAGGATGAAGCTAACTCATATGTACCATGTCCTGCATTAGTGCCGGCGCTTTCTGAGGGGCGGGGGCCCTCTTCTTCCTCCAGCTGTACTTTTTTGAGAAAGGCTTGGTTAATGCATTTAATCTAGTGCATCCCCCTCAGGCATCGCATCCCCCTCAGGCATCGCAAAGGGACATGAGCAGCCATCGCCCGGTCTTCCGCTGGGGAACAGGGTGTACAACAATGTGCTGCCCATACACCGAGCATAAATCCCACTCAGGGAAATCATGGGACTTACTCCTGGAAGAAAAACATCTACTTCTACGGAGCCAGCCATTTCCCATGCTTACGAGCTCTCTGTGGGCTTTCTGAATGTCACCCCAAACGCTGTGACCAGAGAGGACCATCATTTAAAAGCATGTTTTCAGCTCGTTGCATGAGCAGTGGTCATACAAATCCTTCATGCCTCCTGCTGAAAGTGGACTTCAGAAGCTTCCTGACAAATGTAATGCAGCAGGACAACAGGACCTCTGGACGTATACCTGATTTCTAAGTACTGAGAATGGGCATGTTGCTTGTTGTGGATACATAATCCAATAAACTCAGCCTCTTTTCTATTCTAGAAAAAAAACATTCCTCAGATTAATGTGATCCTGTGAGCAGGTTGTGATCTTTTCTAAGCTCTTGCAAATGCTGTTAACCAAAATACGTCACAACAGCTATTGGCAAACTGTTATTTCTGCTGCTTTCTCATCTATTTCTCTCTGCTCTGCATGGCCGCTGACTCAGGTTTGACAACATCGTGGCAAGACCACCTGAAGCCCTCACCCCATTCACATCACCTCAACAGCCATTAAAAAAAATGTTCTTTTTTTTTCCACCCACCCCCCTCCCCCTCCCAGCTCCTTCTTTCAAGCTCTGATCTGGTGGCACAGCGCCGTCCCCAAGGACAGGGGACCGTAGCACCTGTAGCACCTTTGTCCTGTAGCACTGCTGCAGAATTCACTGCTTTATCAGATGACAGCCTACTTGTTAATTCACTTAAATCACAGGGAAAAGTGTTCTGGCTGTGGTGAAATGATTGGGAATAAATAATATCTCTTGCTCCAAAGTGTTATTTCTACTAAAATACAGCACATTTCAGGATAAAACAGTTTGATAAATAAGCCTTCCATCATTGACCTAGCAAGTAAATGAAACGGTCAG
This sequence comes from Dromas ardeola, assembly GCA_013398915.1. Taxonomy (NCBI): domain Eukaryota; kingdom Metazoa; phylum Chordata; class Aves; order Charadriiformes; family Dromadidae; genus Dromas; species Dromas ardeola. Next base: position 394,736 of record VYZM01017556.1, read on the forward strand.
ATATGCACCAGGGCTGAAGATTCACAGTTTTCCAATATTCTGCCAACTGCTTTTACCCGTGAGCCTGCTCCACCATTCATTCCTCCCCTCGGCGCCTTCCCCGTCACCGTCTCCTACAGCTGGAGAGCCTTTTGGCAACTCCAACCTCATCAAACCCTCCCTTAGACCCTGCTACCTCTGTGCTGCCTGTTAAACTGCGTGACAACAGCCCCGTGGTGGGCACGGCACGGTTTCGGTGTGCTGTGCCAATGGCAGCTCTCTGCCTTTCTGCAGATCCAGGTATCCCTCTGGCTCTTGGCTTCAAGCAGCTGGAAAGATGAACACGCAGCGAAACAAAGCTTGTCTTTTCTTTTTTAAATTACGACACATGGATCGGTTTTAGGTTTTTTAGCGATTTATTCTACCTTTGGGTAGAGAGTTGTGATTTACAGCCAGTGTCACCACAATGGCACAAACTTTTGTGCAGGTCATGGCTGTGTCAGCTTGGAGTCGTTCACGTCCATGTAGCCTTCTCTACTAGACGTGTGGGAATCAGGTTCCGTCAGTGTAACTGCATCCATGCCAGAGGGCTGTCCTGATTTAATAGTTACAGGTGGGGTTAAAGCACTACCAAAACCATTTAGGTAAGCCCTTGTGCACCATGGGAAAGTACAGCAGGGCTCTCCCTGCTGAATGAGGATGCTTAATGTAGTCTATTACTTTCCACCCCTCGATAACCCATGAGTGAGGCTTGGGCAGTTACCATTCATCAGCACTTGACCTAGTATTCACCTACAGAAATCCTTAATACAGAAACTTTCTTTCATATCAGCAACTCTTTCCATTTTTCCCCCCAGCTTTCAGAGTCATGCTCCCTTCCTGGCCTCACACCCTCAAGCTTTCTGAAAGAGCAATTGCACGTGCTGCAGGTTTAACTTGATTTCCATTGCACTAGTCTAAATTCGATCCTCAAGCTTGGAGCTGTGGTTCAGATTAGGGACTCACAGCCGTAGATGCAGCTGGGCTGATCTTAAGGAGCAGGTTTCCTTGTTTTGTTAAGGATCTGAGAAGCTACAGGAGACAACCCTCACTCGGGGCCATCTGAAATACTAATCGCCAGAGGGCACACCACAGGGAGAGGATCTGTTAACATTCACTGTTCCATTTTCCAGACACACGGTTCATTCCTTTTCCTGATGGAAAATATTTCTCTTTCTGCTTGCTTTCTCCTTCTGGCTACTTAACGCCACCTCCCTGGGTCTCTTAATTCTGGATGATAGGTATCCCCTCATGGCCCCAGAGTTTGAGCCTGGGAATATATGACATTGCTTGCAAAGGTGCATAAGATTTTGTGATTTGCTTGCACAGGAGAGGAGCTCTCTGGTTGCGGGAGACAATGTGGAGGAAAGCAGGAGTCTCATGAGATGGCAGGGATGACAACTCATAAGCAGACCTGCTGGGACTGACGGCTCCTGCCTACCAGCATCCTCCACTTCAAAAAGGCCCGAACTCCTCCACAGCCCAGTTACCTATGGGCACTGGGGTGATTTTCGTGTGTGGTTAAGAATGACCCACAAGTGTTACGTACTGTGAGCCCTCCCATGTGGACATGGTGGCTATAGTTCTGGGGCAGATGGATGCTGAGGTTTCTGTACCTGCCCTGAGGGTGGACACCCCCAGCCTTCCCAGCGTAAAAGCACAATGGAGGAGATCTAGATGTCCTGAGTTGAACTCCTGTGACTTGAGCATATTGGAACATGTTGTACCAGGAGCTATGGAAAATAATCTCTCCTAATATGGGAAGCCTTTTATTATTTTTATTATTATTAAGTTACTTTCCAGCATGGGCACACAGAGCTGAAGAGGGGGAAAGGGAAATTGCTTGCAGGATTCAGATGGCAGGGATCCGTGGCTTGCTCCAGCTGATGGGTGGGAGACGCTACGTGAAAATAAACACACTGTCTTCCTCTCAGCTCCGTTGGCAGGAACAGCAAGAGCCGGATGCAAAAGAACCGGGAACTGGTTTGTTCCTCCTGTTCTGCCCAGCTGGATGCCAGGGCAGAGTCTTTGAGAGGGGGGTAAACGGTGCTTGGCCTGCACTAGAACAGGCAGGAAGATACTTGGTGTCTGGTGTCCATGTTATCACCACTTCATCACACAGCCGGACCAGACCACATTAGTTAATGAACAAACGCACCCATTTCACAAGGATGCCGTCTGGTCTTCCATCATCCCCATAATTAATGACAGATACAACAGTGTTAACTGGCAGAGGATTTTAATTTTTATTTCATTAAAGAGGAAGAATGCTAAATAGTGCTCACAAACACACTGGCAACACACAGCTCTGATAATAATCTTTAATTGCGCTGTTGTTGTGGTTTAACCCCAGCCAGAAACTAAGCAACACACAGCCACTGGGGGGATGGGGAGATAATGGGAAGGCTAAAAGTGAGAAAACTTGTGGGTTAAGATTAATTAATTAAGTTTAATATATAGGGCAAAAGTCACACACGCAAGCAAAGTGAAAGAAGGAATTCATTCACTCCTTCCCACGGGCAGGCAGGTGTTCAGACATCTCCAGGAACGCAGGGCTCCATCACACGTAGCGGTTACTTGGGAAGAGAAACACCATCACTCCGAACATCCCCCACCTTTCCTCTTCTTCCCCCAGCTTTGTATACTGAGCATGACATCATATGGTATGGAATGTGCCTTTGGTCAGTTGGGGTCAGCTGTTGATCCAGTTGGCATTGGAATGCCAAAGCAATGTATCCCCTGGCAACTTTTTTCCTGTGGGCTGGGGAAGCAGGCCTTTGGCTGCAGATGAGCTGAGGAAAGAGTCAGGGTTATGGTTAGGGGTGGGACAGGAACAGGGGGAGAGTTGGCAGAGGAGCTCCAGTTGGCATGGGGCTGCCAAGGGGCTTCCAAAGTAAGGAGGAGGCAGCAAAAATGTTTTTCCCCAATAACTTTTTCATTTACGTAATGGCTGAGGGTCTTGGGCTAGGGCTCATTCCACACTTGGCATTAGGGTTAAGGTATGGGTTCCCTGAAAGATTGTTCCTCTGAAATCTTCATCAGGACCGTGGCTGCTTGTCCCTAGCTACAGTTAACTCAAGGTCGGGCTTTTGCTTTAGGAGGAAGAGAAACCCTGAAGCTTCAGTTGATGTTGTGTTTCCCACAGGCTGCCAAAAGAAGTAGCAGTCTCCTAAAAGATCATTCCTTTGACAACTGGTTGATTTGGGCTTTGGGTCCTCAGCAAAAGGTTCATCCCATGCACAGTGTTACAGCTGGGTTCAATGCTGGGAAAGGGAAAAAGCCTAAAGCTCCAGTTAGAATGGCACTGGTGAGGGGCTTCTGAAGGTAAATGCAGGCCACAGAAAGATTTCTCCTCTGATTGCTTTTTTTATCTGGACCATTGCTCTGGGTGCCTGGCTAAGGATCAGACTTTAGGGCTAGGGATGGAAGAGGGAAAAAGCCTAGAGCTCCAGCTGGCATGAGTCTGCAAAGGGTTTGGAAAAGACTGGAATGAACAGGGAAATACTTACCCCCCTGCTAAATTTTTCACCTCAGCCATGGCTGAGTGTTCTTATCTGCAGTGCAGCCCACACCTCGGCTTAGGGTTACAGTGAGGACACTTAGAGGTCCTGTAGCTCCAGCTGGCATGGGTTGTTAACACACTGCAAAAGGAAAGATGAGGCTGCAAAGAGCTTTCTCCCCTCACAACTTCTTTATCTTGGCCATGGCTTGGTCTCTTTGGCAAATGCTCAGCTCGCACACACAGGGTTTAGGGTTAGGTTCAGGACAATGTCAAAGCCTAGAGCTCCATGTGATGTGGAGCTGCCAAGGAGCTCCCTTAGAGAGATGGACTGGTTTCATTAGGATTTTGCCTCTGAAAACTTCATTATTGGTGTGGCTTGTGCTACTTGGTGATAGTCCAGCCAAGGGCAGTGTTTAGGGCTAGGAGAGGGAAAAAAATCCTCAAACTCCAGTTGGGTTGTGGCTGAAAGGGAAGGCTGCAAAAATATTTCTCCTGTGATAACTTCTTGGTTTCTGCTATAGCTTGTGGTCCTTGAAAAAGGGCTTAGTCCATGCCTAGGCTTAGGGCTTAGGTCCAGGGCTTCCATCAGCTTGGGGCTGTCAAAGGAAAGGACAGGCTGCAAAAAGACTTCTCTAGGAACTTCTTCATCTGGGCCCATGGTTTAATGTCCTTGGTTAAGCTTCAGTCAAGTTCATTTGTCAAGGAATGTCAGTAGATGTTTTTCTCTCTAAATCAGCAGGAGCTGGATCAGGCCCATTTGTTGTATTTTCCTCCTCAGGGTTCAAATCAAACCTTATTTAGATGTTACGTAGAAGTCCTTTGAAATAAAACTCCCACCCAAATCTCACAAACTTGGCTGTACCTAGTGATTGCCCACAGTGCTCCAAAGGAGGAAAATAGCATTGATGTGAGGTAGATACCATAAATAACTCCATGGGACTGATGCTTCTTGGACGTGCAAACCAGAGGATACGATCTTCAGACAAATCCATCATTTTCTTAAGGTGGATAGAAGTCTACCAGAACTTGGTCATGAGCAGGTTCTGGTCATAATTTCATACTGGCGAGCCTGTTGACATTTCCACTTAAGTAGCACCAAGTAAGTCCCTCCTGGGACATGGGCAATTCAACACTATATTGCCACAACAATTGACCTCTTCAGTGGGCAGTCATACATGCAAGAGGTTCAGCCAAATGGGTCACAGTACATTTGCTTGGGCAGGTCAAGGAAATTTCTAGCCTTCAATTTTTCTCTTTTGCTCAACAGAATCAGTGGGAGGGTTCACTATCCCCAAAACCTGAACAATACCTAACGCTAAATTTGTTCTTCAACCAAGGAGTTGAAGTAAAGTAATGGTATAGTCTTACAACCTGGCTCTGCTAAGAAGGTGATGGGGAAGGGCAGGGCTCTGAGATGCTGTGATTTGGGTAGAGCAAGAAAACACAAAAGCACTTGAAGCTAAATAAATTCTTCCTAGCAGAAAAACTTAAATTAAGGAGAAATGGGGGAATAACAGGAAAAGTGAAATTATGAGGAAAGGAATCAGTGGGGAAAGATAAGGCCAAGGGCTCCTGTTAAGGGCAAAGGTTAGTGATCACAGCAGGTGTGAGATACAGGAGACCCTTCAGAGGTACTTGTTACCTACATCTGCAGCAGTAAAGGGACCAAGGAGCTAATGGCCAATGGGTCAGGAGCGTGAATGGCCTAGTGGGATGAGGAAGGATGCTCATGTACTGGCACTCATGCCTGGCACTTATCTGAAGCAGGATGGAGGCAGAAATAGACTTGACAACTCACAGGGGTTTGCAGGTATCGAAGCCACCAGCTAATAGCCATGCCTAAGTAACAGGAAAATACGTGATTCATAGGAAACCCTGTGGAAAAATGTTCACCCTCCTCCAGCGTTTAATTGATGGCAATCTCCAGGACACCACCACCTGTGCCTGCCACCGACAACTTGCACAACATGGATCACTGATGGTGCAAGTGTTGCGGGTGGCCTTGCGTGACCAGCCAACCTGTGCTCAGACAACTGCGTTCACGGAGCAACGAGACCCAGGAACAGCCTGCTGCGCTGCCCAGCTGCCACATCAACCACCCAGTAAAAATGCTCTCATGGATAAAGCCAAAGCATCGCAGGTAATTCCCAGCAGCTATACCCATCTTTAGAGGTCAGATAGAGTGCAATGTAGGGACTTGTAACCTTAACTTGGTATTTCCTGGTTTGCCACCCCGAGCTTGGTGCTCTGGAAAGATGTTTGTATTCAGCACTAACAAAGGTTGGGGCTGGCAGGGGCAGGTGGGGGGAGAGGTTGTCTCGTAGCTTGTTTTTCATTGAAAATACAGTTTAGCACACAGTGAGACGTACTAGTAGGTCCCATCACGTGCTTGCACCTGCACGCAGTTAAACGGCTTGTTGGATCAAGGCCACAAGGAAAACATTTGCTGGAAAGGAAGAAGAGAAGGACAAAAAATACAAGATCAAAACGATGCACTTGGCACTGGTATCAAGGACCCATTTTGGCGCCACAAGGATCCCAGCTCTTCCCAAAAGCGTACAGGGTTCAGGGCGCAACCCATTTCAGGTCGCGCTGCAATCTCAGCCGTGTTACAGGTCTGCAAGCGCCAGACCAAGCGTCAGTTTTTAGAGGCAGGGATGCAAAGCTAACGTGAACTGAAAGTAAGTTGTTTATACCCTCGCTCAAAAACATGACATTGAAATCCTGTTCAGAATTAGCCCTGCAAAAATCAAGCAAACTTAATAGCTCGTATCAAAGTTGGCCTCACTTCAGGAAAATTTCTGTTGCCTTTGTAAACACAGCTGAGTCTCCATTTTTCTCCTTCCTATTGGCAACGTACTTCACTTGCTAAATAAAGATATCTAAACAATCTCTCTTTGTACAATAATTTTTATGCTTTCCCCATCAGTCTATTTCAGTTAGCTGCCCCTACTCTGTGCAGTACAGTGCAAAGTAGCATTCACAGTACGCATTAAAAATGTTTGGGGTTTCGGTCAAGATACTAACAGGAAAAACCAAAAATTTCTGGCTGTAAATAGAGGGTGAGAGAAAGCCCCTCTTTCATCATGTCTCTCTACAAGACAATGTCCTGCTACTGTTCCCAGTACAAATATCTCATTTTTCTGGACAGAACTAACAGTACAAATTTACTCCAGCATAAAATCTAGTATTCAGAATCTACCAAAATTCTTTTCCATGCATAAAATATTTCATTTCTCTATTTTATATCCTAAAATCCCTATTGCTCAAAAAACCATCAGTTATTTCCGCAACATAAACACTTATTTTATAATGAAATTGCTTTTATTTTTGCCTTCCCTTGGAACTCCCTATAACTAATTTCCATTCCTCCCCACCCCCAAGAGGGGAGTTATCCTGGGCAGAAACATCTGCTCAAGGAGAACTGAAAACCGATAGCCTTTTCCGTCCAGTCATTTTAGACTTCATGCCAATGAGCAGAAATCACGGTTCAGCAGACTACCACTGACTTTAACAGGTTTTTGGGTTGAGGGCAATCCCAGCAGCAGTTACTCAAAAATATCTGAAGCAACTTGCCAGCTTCTCCAGCGACCCAACAGCCCCGGATAGTGCACAACAGAGCAGCAAACCTCTCCTGAATTTCTGCCAGATGTTAATCCTGAAGAGCAAGAGTGGCATTAGCTTTGAATGCAGATGGGCTAGGCCAGACTCTCAATGCGCTTCAGCCTTCGTCTAGTGATTTCCCATGCGTCAATCCAACCCCAGCTTTTTTTCTAAAGATCATCCTTAGACGAGGAGAAAACCCCGTGAAACAAATTGTTATGCTCCTGGTGTAGCCTGGTCCCTATTAAAATAAAATGTGGGATGATGATGAGAGGGCACACAGATTACTTGGGTCAAGAGGGAAGAAAACTGTGTGCTTACAGTGGTGTCATCTGAACAGCAGCATGGGCTCTGTAACTGATACACGACATTTTAAGCACGCGTGAGTCTTTCTCACATGCTGCAGGGAAAAAGCAACTCCTCTGAGATTTGGGAAGAAGGATTTACTTGCCTCCCTATGCCTCGGCTTACGAGTGCGCTCCATTAATTTGGTTTTAAATGACTCTGAAGACAGCACACAGTTACCGTCTAATCTACTTAAATAAATGATTTGGTTTAAGAAAAAAAAAAAAAGCTGTTGTCATTTCCATCCGAGAGCGAGCGCTTCTCACTTCCCCAGCTGCACAGGCAGACCTTTGTTCAATAACCCCTACGCGCGTTTCCAACGGCCGCACAGAGGGACAGATTGTGCCTGGCAGAGAGAGGATGGCTGTGGAGAGCATCCCACCAGCGTGCCGGCAGGCCCAGTGGCTAACTGTGGTCAGGATGGGGGGCAGACAAACTGTGCCAGTCTGTTTGAGTTGCCAGGTTTCCTTAAAGGAGATGGTTTTCCCTACCCCCTCGGTCTAGACCAAGTATTGGGCCCTTGCGAATGTGCCCGGTTGCCAGTTGTTATCCAGCTGTTGCAGGGCTTGCAGTGCAGCTCCACATCTCGGTCATTGTGAAAGAGGTGAGAGAGAAGAATCACATGCAGAGGAACATTGATTTTTAGATGGCATTTTGTAATAGAAGAGATTGAAACATCTCCCATTAGGCTTCTGGAAAAGAAACCTCCCCCGGGTTTTGATAGCAAGAGGCGCAGGTGAGGGCTGTTTGCCCCGGTGCTGCACGTGGTCCCTGTGTGAGGGGCGTCCTGCACCAGCTCCCGCCTGGGACCACTGTGAGATGGGGGGTAGGACGAGCGGTAACAGTTTTAAACTGAAAGAGGGTAGATTTACATTAGACATTAGGAAGAAATTCTTTCCTGTGAGGGTGGTGAGGCAGTGGAACAGGTTGCCCAGGGAAGCTGTGGATGCCCCATCCCTGGAAGTGTTCAAGGCCAGGCTGGATGGGGCTTTGAGCAGCCTGGTCTAGTGGGAGGTGTCCCTGCCCAGGGCAGGGGGGTTGGAACTAGGTGGTCTTTAAGGTCCCTTCCAACCCGAACCATTCTATGATTCTATGATCCATCTCATCTCACGCTGTAGGGCTGGGAACAGACCCTCACGGAAATGGCTCATCCCACAGGCTGGGATGAGCCATTTCTCAGAGTCCTGCGCAGAAGAGACGGCCACAGTCTGTCTCCAGCCCTGCGTACAGGAGTCTCGATCCATATGCTAGACACATGCCACTGTCCCCATGTTTCAACGGAGAAGATGGTGAGTATCAGGATGGAGGAAGATGAAAGGTCTGCCTGATTTTTGCATCACGCTCAGCTTCAAACGGGCACCAGAAAGACTTTTTTTCCTCCATGAGAAGACAGAACGAGCCTAGAAATAGGAACTGATTATTGGCTCCATCTGCACTCATATTGCTGGAAATAATTCTGAATTACAAATGTACCAAAGGCACCTTGTGCCTGTACAGAAGCAGCACCACCCATGGAGTGATTCAAAAGGAAAAAGTTTGGTTTAGCCTCCAAGTTGCACTCACCGCTTAAACAGCCTCTCTGTTAGGATCCAAACCTTCCCCTCCCCACGCCCTTTCCCTTTTTTTTTTTTTTTTAAACGCAAATGACAAGAAAATGCGTAACATGCACAAGACTTAAGAATTAGACAGCAGGAATTTTTCTCATCAATCACGTTACTGAAGCCCAGCAGATCCAGAAAGTAGGAAACTTGCTGTGAACAGGGGTAAAGCGGCAGGTTTTTATAACCAGCAAGTGAGGACAGGGGTGGAAGAGCAGCAATATCATCAAGTTATTTCAGTCAGCTGCATAACGTCTGCAGCATAAAAGTTCATGCTGGTACTGAAAGCACAGTTGCTAACGTTCTCTCCTGGCATGAAGGTTTCTTCGGATCAGACCAGAGGTGCTGAAGCGAAATTAAACTGGCAATTTAATCCCGCTACTGTACAGCGCCTGCTTTATGAACAGACAGCATCTACATCTAGAACTGTCAATCTGAAACCTTTCATTTACTTCAGAACTAAGAGCATAAAATTTTATAAAGAAGGGGGAAAAAAAAGGGGGTGTAAGAATGGCGCATGGCAATGTCTCACATTACAAACACGTATCTGCAAAATTATAATAAGAATGCCTCAATCACAATGCTGATTTTACACAAAAGTAGAAAGACACCCTTTTTTGGTCTTTTGCTGGCTCTTCTATTTGCATTAGACATGCAAACTACATGTATTTGCTTTTTCAGATGAACACATGGGAGGCAATGAAGCAGTCTCATCCCTGGCAGCTGCTGGGTGCCTACTTAACATGTTTTACCAAACTTCCCAAGTCAGCCTTTCAGCTGAGCCAGTAAGAGAAAACACAGTATCAAGTCCAGGCTCGCGAACTTTGGCTGATGCCACCTCTCCAGATGCTCCGCGACACCAGAACCTCGGTGCTCGCTGTTCACCTCTCTTCTCAGCCAGGAAAGGGACGATACGGAGCACCAACAACCACCTGCTTGGGTGGAAAGCCCTGGAAGAAGTTCCTCCAGCTCTTGCCATGCCTCCTCCAGTACAGAAACTCGGGGCATGCAGAGCGAGACGTGCCTTCATGGCCCCGCGAGAAGGGGCAGTTTAGCTGTGGTGTTGGTTAAAGGTTTAAAGACTTTAGAGCAGGATGAGACAGAGGGATCGAGGGTGTTTGCAGCCTCTGGAGGAGCTGGAGTCAGGGAAGGGAGGGAATAAGATCCCAGACTTCCCAAAGCATCTCAGACCACAGACTAAAGAAAGATGAGACGACCATCGAAAGGGAAATTGATACAAGAACATCAGCAATTTCTGCCCTGGACTGTATGTTTCGAGTGCTCGACAAGTAATAAAAAAAGAGCTGTTTTTAGAAACCCTTCCCAAGTGGCTGGTTGCTGTGGCTGCACACAGAGAGGCTCCACGCACAGCTACAAGAAAGCCCTGCACTTTCAGCAAATACGATCTCAAAGGGGATGCTCTCCTTTGCCTCAATCTCCAAAAGCTTTTCCAAGGCTCTCCAGAGGCATCACATACCGGCCTGTTAAGGGACATCGAACTAATTAGGCATGTTTATACTTCCAAAATGTGCTCACAGAACGATTTAATTCCTGTTATTAGCACTTGACACGACGGACCGGTTTTCTCAACACCACCGCAGCCCCATTCAGCGCTCAGGCAATCCCCCAAAGAGCAATCCCGAGACATTCCTGCAGCTCAGCCACACCTGGGCAAGCTGGGCCTCACCTCTGGAAGGCTCAACACCGGTGACTGAAAGATGTATGGTGCTCTCAGCTGCGCAAGTACCGTGTAGCATCCCTGACACTAGCCAGCACCTGGAATCGTTGGTGTTTTATCTGCACACCCACCACTTGCATTAGCTTCCTCGCTGCTGAGACGATCCGGTTCTAAAAGGCTCCACTGCTGCGTTGTACATCTTAAATTATACATACGGTGCCATGCCATAGAAGAAGAGCAATCAAAGTGATTTATTTCTGGGTGAACAGAAAGCATCCCCTTTGCCTCAAAACAGTAATTACCGTGGGCCACATTCCAATGCTAGCCTTAGCCACGGCAGAAGTTACTAGAACAGAGATTATTTGTGGAGTAAGCTATTTCTCAGCAGGTATCAGGATGTTGGTTTTCAGCCCTAAAGCATCTACATTAAATACCACATCTTTAATTATTTCAGTTTATCTTTAATCAAAAGATGTGTAACTGCATTGCCTGCCTTTCTCTTTGCTGATAGCTGCTCCCATAGATACGCAGAAAAGCAATTAATTAGTGCAAATTTTAGAACAAAAATAGCTATGCAGATATCTGTGAAGATGCTAAAAATGTCAGGAGAAAAGCAAGATAAATGTCAATGTTATTAAAAATAAATGTCTACTTAATGCAACATTTACCTAAATGTTTGCCAGGAAAACAGTAAATACAGAATTTAAATCCTGATGTAGCACAATTACATGCGGAGGCTCAAAGGGTAAACTCCAACCCTGCACTGAAAGGCAGCCCGAGATGAAAATCTCATTCTGAGCCTTGATATCATCTGTGCTAGCCCTCTGCACAAAAGTGGATTTTATCCAACACACAGCCACTTTGTAAACAACCCACTTCCTTTTACCAAGACTGAGTTTAGTTTTCTAACGTTTCCTTCCACATCCACAATGGTGCCTTATCAAACCCCACACCCCGGCAGAGCGTTGGGATTTATACTCCCTTTTCCATCCCCCGGGGCCTCTCAGTCGCGGCTCTGCAGGATGGAAGCCTCGGGCCCCCCCAAGACCTGCTGCCTTCAGCTCGAAATGTAAGCCCCTGTACCGGGCAAATAATAAATGAGCGTTTCTTACGTTCCCCCAGTTTATCAAACAATGCAGATGGCTCTTCCAGCGAGCCGACTTATTCATCACCTCAGCAGTCGCCAGTCTGCGTGCACATCTGCAAACATTATCAGTAATGATTTTATGTTTTCTAGCAAGCTATTGGTGCAAGTGTTAAATAGCGAACGGCCAGCAAACGATCCCCAAGGAACCCCGCTACACACACACCAGCTCGGAGACGATCCCCCTCCATCCATCTCCATTTGGAGATCTGTCAGTGTCAAAACCATTTTCTGTTGGACATTGTTCATTTTGTCTCTGGATCAAGATGTGAAGGAGGCCGGCTCAGAAGACTACTGCATCTTTTATCAGGCAAGCTTGTAATCTTGGCACAGTAAAATACATCAAGCTGATTTGACAAGATCCGTTTTCCTTCGGCTCAGGTAGATAGACGCTAACAAAGTGGTCCTCCCTTAATTCGTTATTAAAGGAGTCCTATTTCAGTTGTTCCATTATTTTGCTTTGGATCAACGTCAAAGCTGGCAGACCTATGCTTACCACCAGCACTTTACTTTCATAACATTTTAGCAATACACTTTTTTCCACTCACTGACTAAAAAGCAACATACAGAGGTCAACGGAGCTCCTCTCTCCAGGTGTTTAAAAATTCTCAGATACGAATTTCTTGGATTTAATGATTCTAAAATGTTCAGAGTCAGCGGCTGTCCTGCGTATCCTCCTCTATCTGCTGTCTCAATGGAAAACACTTCAGTTTCATCTTTTGTGATAGAGCTGCATCCTCTATTTGCTAGGCCATGCAAAACTCTGCATTGAACTGGCTTGAACACCAATCTCAATAGAAACCATCAAAACTGAGCCCGTTTCCAGATTGAACGCTCAAAGCTTCCACCTGAAAAGCTCCTGGATGCTGGTTTCAGCTCTGCACGAGCTCATCCTCTCAGCTCTGTGAGAATAACTTCATTTCTAGAACATCTTTCAGCATTTCTGGCTGAGCTATAACAATTTCTTTGACGCTTGCGTGGTGGACTAGGAGGGAGTATAGAGCGCTTCACGCCACAGAGGGTTAAACCTCTTCTAAAGCTTTGTTCTACTTCGTATAGGTTATGAGAAAGACCTTGGATAACTTCCTAATTTGACCAGACTGATTTATTCCCGGCAAAAAGCCGCGCTGGAAGCAATCGCCCTACCACCAGGGTAACGCTCAACTTCATACACATCACGAGAACAGTGACAGAAACCAGCAAACGTCCCCACATGCACTGGCAGCTCCTAAACCTGCAGGGGTTGGACCGCCTGACAGGGACAAAGCTGGGACCTTGACGCTGTTCAGACTAATAAGCACATGCTTGACTAAGATTTGAACAGCAGTCGTAATCGCCTTCTGCACCATTTGCCTCTGCTGTGTACCACCAGTGGCAGGCCCACATTTCTGGAATACTCAAGGAGGACATTCAAGATGTTAATGCGTGCCTCCCCCTCACGGGCTGGGGGTCAGGGTACACAAAGTATTCTGTTTTTTTTTTCCCCCCATGCTCCCCGCCCCCCACTGTCGGATCAATGTAATGCTGCAGCTTGATCTTCTATGAAGTTTTGAGCGAGCTGCAAAAACCCATCTTCCTCATGGAGGGCAGGAGGAAATATTTGCAGACTATGAAGACTGCATTTGCATAGCCTAGAATATTATCAGCTAATATAGAAACATAATACCTCTTCTTAGTACCCCAGTAGTATCTAACCCATCCTAATTTCCCCTTGTTTTCTCTCAGGAGAAGGCACATCAGAACAGCTCTGGCAGCAAATATACCCTTCAATAAGCTGGAGATGTTGCACGGAGCGCTCCTGCACTCACACCGTGGGAGTTTTTGTGGAGTGGCCCCCATCAGATGCCTGTTAGAAGTCCTTCCCTTTCCATTGCTTCAGCTCACTCCAGCTGCTCCGTGCACAAGAACAGCACCAGCCCACAGCCAGATGGACTTGAGTGAACAACGTGGTTCTGCTTGAGGAGAAGTTTGCATCCTCAGCGATGCAGCTCGTCATCCCTCTCAGAGAAAAACCACCCCCTCCCCAGTAACATTTTAAAAATCCATTGCAGAATTTACGGGAACTGCTTCCAACGACAGAAACCACGCTGTCAGGATGAAAGATGAAACTGCAACGTAACATAGAATGAAGGCCCCACCGCCATGCAAAAACGCAATCCTGGAAAGCAACAAAAACAGCAGCTCTTTTATTTGGCCGTAATACTGCCCTCGTGTTCAATCCAGTTCCCCGAATAAGACAACCCCGTATCATTAAAGATGATCTCATCGAAAAGCAGCTCCTAGGAAGTTTTCTTGCATAGGAGGCTTTAACTGCCAGCCCTGATGCAGCCTGACAAGCGGCGGTGTTTGCTCAGCACATTCTGGTGGTTTCAGAGACAAAGCCAGCATTCCCAAGCCTCGAGATAATCAAGCAGATGAAGTCATGCACTCCGGATGCTCCAGAAAGAGAAATGGATTTTGAGGGGCAGGGGGAGGTTTACGAGGGACCACTTTTTGCAATACCACACGGAAAAGGAAGGGGGGGGGGAACACATTCCCCTTTTAATGATTCTGTACATGAACGACACGCTGGCATTACCAAGAAAATAGCATTCGAAGGGATGAACCATTTAAGCCCAGGAGAAGTCAGACTCACGGACAGCCCATCTAAACACAGGCACTACAATGGAGAATCTAGGTCTACGTGCTCTCCCCAAGGACAAAGATCTTTGGCGGCTACAGAGGGAGCCTAAAAGCCAGTGGCTTCTTATTTTAGGGATCTCAATTAAACGCCACCTCATTACCATCCCCATCTCTTTCGGGGAAGGTACTGCTAATACCAGTCAACAACACGTGGAAATAAAAGGTGAATCACGTGCTTACAACAAACCCTTCCATTTTGGAGCCTGCTCAGGGAGCGGGCAAGGGCAGAGAAGGAGCACAGAGCAGCTCTCGGCAGCGGCACTTCAAAGGCAGCCCACGGTTGGGAAGCAGGCAAGGATTAGATATTGATAACCACAAACATTTTTGAAAGCAACTGGGATTTTAAGAGCCCTTGGGTTTCAGAGTTCAACTCCAACTGCTTAAGGGAAATAGATTGTCAGCCCTTTCCGGAAAATCCTGTACTAGTTGCTTAAAAACTGAAATCATTGTATTGACCTACCCCTGAACTCCTGTGCCTTCTTTTTATATTCATCTCCGCCTGCAAGCCCTCCAGGGAGGGATCTGGCCTCACACTGCAGCATATTTCTGGGGCTTACATTGCAATTATTATAATGGACAGCTTTTTCAGATTGGGGGAGAGTTCGGTGAAAATCCTTCCCATTCGCATGTGTTTTCAATCATTTTTTCCTCCTCACACTGCCCCCAGCCCCCCTCCCTTTCCAATTCGAAAATGTATCATCTTCCTGCAGATCGCACAGCTGGATGGGTACAGCTCATTACTGTCTTAGAAGCTTCTTCCAAATTCCTTAGTTTTATTTTAACTCTTGCTTTGTGCTTTCTTCTACCTGGGTATGGATTATAGGCATGGTCTCTGCTGCTGGATGGAAGTCTACTATATTCCAGTTATCTGCTGCATATTAGCCACCTCTGGAAAAACTCCTGAAGGAGCGTTTTTGGAAGGAAAGCCCGTGCCAGGTGCCATGCCAGAATTTCTCTCTGTACGAGGCAGGCAGCTGCGGTCAGGCTCAATTCACTCCTATTGCCGCTGAAATGGCAGCATGAAACTTTAACAGCAAAAATAGTTTATGCTTAGGCATTCCAGCTGTAGAAAAAAAAAAAACATAGCCAGCATCTCTGTTGTCAAACATCCCGCCGTCTCTCACCGCATTGATTTCACTTCATGCTGAGTCTAGTGGCAAAATCCCTGCGCTAATGAAGTTAATGGGAGTTTCACCACTGGATTCAAGAGGGTTGGGATTTCACACAGACTCTTCAGCCATAAAACTCCTTCCGCTCACCTCTGAGCTTAAAGACTGTGCCCGTTACACCCAGCACGGAGGATCTGGGCCTCATCCAATACCCTTTTAAGTTAATGGAAAGGCTCCCACTAACTTTAATGAGGACTGAGATAGATGGTTAGTGGATGAGAGCATTTTATTTGAGAGGAAGATGTTGTTCTACAGCCACTTACACCATCTTTTTAACCCTTCGTGTACTTTTTTGCGTGCTTCTCTTATCCCCCATGTTGATGTCATTTGTTGCCAATAATGATTGTGCAAGAGCTGGGGGAAGGAGCCTCCCATTGTAATCTTTCAGGTTTTCACTCTTCCCTCCTCCCACCATTTAATGTGAGCAGTAGCTATTGAGGAAGTCTGAATATCAACAGAAGCATTCAGAAGAGAAAAATATAAAGACGTAAAAACGCACCAGGAAAAATAATCCGCGTAACCGTAGTTGCGAATCAGGCACAGCCTCAGTTATGCCTGCAGCTTACAGCAA
The DNA here is from genome assembly GCA_013398915.1 of Dromas ardeola. NCBI lineage: Eukaryota > Metazoa > Chordata > Aves > Charadriiformes > Dromadidae > Dromas > Dromas ardeola. The sequence goes on from VYZM01017556.1 coordinate 411,046, forward strand.
CCTCTCTGCATTAAGGTGGTGATGCCTTTTGTTGGGAGGAGACATCAGTAACCAAACAGCTGTGACAGCAGAGTTGCGCTTAAGGGAAAAGTATTACCTTTGTACTGATGCCAATCAATAGATCTGCGTTAATGTTCTTCCCTTTCTGCCTGAGTATCGGTGGAGACTCATTCCTCCTCCTGATCTTTCCTGTCACTCCCCCGTCCCTCTTGCTGCATCAAATACTCGCACTTGGGGACCTCGGCTTTCTCTTGTTCTACCCTGCGCTCAGTTCTTCGTCAAATACCGTTCTACAGGGCACGTCCTTGAGAAGGGCTTACTTAGATCTCTTACTGCTGCCCGCTTGTTTTCAATCCCAGTTCTACATCTGGGAGGCAGTTTCTTTTATCCTGGATGAAGCAAGACACGAGAAAAGAGGTTGCAATGCTGACAATCCAGGCAAAGTAGGTCTGATCCAAGTCTTGAGGCTGTAGGACTCCGGATGTCAGAGAGCGCTGGATGACACTGAAGCCCATATGAACATTGTGCAAACATGCACTGGGTTCCTCCCAACCACTGGCATGAAATAGGGCTTTTCTTAATATTCCACACCTTCACTTTTACCGCTTTCTTTAAGCCCTATCCTTGGTATTACGGCACGCTTGAAAACTGAGCAGAAAGTCACAGGGCCACATGCAGGGCTGAAATGACCATCACAGTTACCTGAGGCGTGAGCCAAGGGCTTTTAATTCTGTGCCACTGGAGGGAAACACATTTCAGTCCTGGCCTTCCCACCCTCAAGCCCCCATATCCACATTTTTTAATTTTTTTTGGACCCCAAGTATATTCTCAGAGCAATGTATTCAAATGGAAATGAATAATCACCAGCTTAACAAAAGTCATTAATCCCCTGTAAGCACGCTTCTGCATGAATCTATTAATTCTCATTTCCAAGTTTTCAGAATTAAAGTAAGTGTTTGATATAGTACGTGCTACCTATTCTCTTTAATTAAACAACCTCCCACTGTTGAAGTGGGTGAAATACTTCATCAGTCAACAGCATGCACAGCCCTCGTGAAGAAAGTTTCCGAGCTTGCCTAACACACAATAAAACACCAAACATCAGCCGAAGTTTCTTGGCTCACATTAAACCCCATTTGTGGCAGAAGCAGTGAGGGAATTAATTCCCTGGCATCTTTACGACGCGTACCTTAAGAGAGAATTGCACAGTTCAGATTTATATTGAATATCCTCCGCACCTTTCTTCACAGACTAAAGAGTGGTTCAGACCAACCACAAAAATAAATGATTAATAACACTGCTATCACCTGAATGATGGCAAATCAGTGACCCACAGGAAACAGTTTTACAGCACCGATGCAATTTCAAGTGAATGAACGTCCATTCACTAATGGGATTCGCCACTTGGCAACCCTGGCAAGGAATCTGAGTAGCAAAGGGATACGCTGTCTAAGCAGTGCTGGAAAAGGGAGAGACTCGCTGTGTTTATACTTCTCAGTGCTGCAAAGCATCTGGAAGAAATGGGAGCTCTAACAAGCTGGTGGCAGAAAATACACAGTACCATTTATTTTTCTAGTTCCCTTTTTAATTCCCTCTATTTTTTTTTNTGGGGGGTGTATACAAGGAGTGTATACAGTGTACAGAGCAATCGTGATATTTTGTGATTTGTTATTGTTCTCATAAATAGAAAATGGAAACGTACCACCCTGTGAAGAAGGTGGACTTTCACACATCCGAGACAAGCAGAAGTCTGTGGAGGCTTTTTAATGGTGTCTCACAAGCCAGCCCCAGGGTTGTGCTTTTAGTTCTATGCGTGATCAAGCAATCCCACACACTAAGCACACAGATACAAGAGAAGCATCAGATACAACAGTGAAAGCATCGGGGCAGTATAGACATTGGGCGGTCCTTTGACACTGGGGGTGCCCTGCGCACACGCGGGATCGTGACCCTGCTCGCACAGAGGAGCTTCGGACTAGAGCAGGGGCGAGGAGGAGCACGGAGCACAGAGCAAGCGGACTCACCCAAAAGAGCTCAGGCACTTCAGTAACTCATGTTTTGGGGCCCAGAACTGAAAACTGGTGATTGCTTTGAGACTTTTAAGCTTTTAGGTCACTTTGAACAAGCTTCCCTTAAGCGTGTGCAATGCAAGCCATTCCCGAAAGTCCCAGAGGCCTGACACCATCCCCTTGATGGAATCCTATTACAAAGAAAACTTGGGTCATCCAAGAAACATCATCTAATAACAAAGTAATCTCCGGCAGTCCCAGGGGACCGCAGTGTAGGAGGCTGTGAATCACTGAAGACGTGGGAAAATGGCAGCAAGAGAAAGAAAAAAAGACCAGCTCGCAGCAGATAAACAGGTGTAACCTTGCTAAATCCTTCTGCAAGCAGTTGTCAGAACCTGATCCCTGCCTGGAAGCTCACTGCTCTTTTCTTTAAGTAGCCAAGCTCTGATACTAAACATCTTATAATGAATTCCAGAGTAATTACTGCAATATCAAGCTTGTGAATCCAGCCAGCAGGGAAGAAAGGAACATCACTAAGCAGCAAGGACTGAGAAGCTGAAACAAAGGGAACCCAAGAGGAACAAACTGCCAAGCTTTAGCTAAGGTTTGTGTTATATCACTATACCATCGCACAGATAAAACATCAAAACCCATGAGATGAACACACTGAAAACAACCATTCATTATCTAGCCTTTGAGCTCATTCACATATTGATAAAGCCTTCACTACAATGACGCAACAACTGACTGGCTCGAAAACAAGACCCGAAACTGGCAATATGCCGGGGGACTGTCTGCTCTATAATTCCGGAAGACTGGGGGAAAGTATGCTTTTACACCTAGAGTTTATTTTTTAATGTTGGCTTAGTATAGATGAGCAAAGTGTGCAAAATCCCTATGGGATGGGAATGTAAGGTCCCAGAGCACAGGCACAGTAATACTGTAGCATTCCTTGGAGAGCTGGAACATTATTCAAAAGGTGAAATAAAACAACTGAAACAAGAAAGGACCAGCATCCTTTTATTCTCCAACCTGAGGTTTCTACGAAGTATAATATTATTTAAATTCTTAATAGTAAGAAGGTTTTGTCCATTAAAAATATATCTATCACTTAAACCACTTTCCTCTAGCTAGGATAAAATGACATTAGGAAAGGGAGCTCTGGAGTTGGAGGGCTGAATTTTAATAACCAGAAAATCTGGGAAAAGCCATAGCAATTCTATAGCAGAAAACCTAGGAAGTCAGGTTCAGTTAAAGAACAGTGCAATAGCTGATACCAAAGTAAGCATGAAATCCTCTTTCATATGACATTTTCTTTGCAGATTTGGCACCATCTCCACTTTTTATCCTTTTTGCAAGATTGGTAAAGTAAATATGCTTCGCCTATGATAGTTTAGAAAACACAGATGTATAATTCAGCCAGCTGCTCTGGAACAGAAGTTAACATTTCTGATCCCCTCTATCCTTTAAAATTAGGCCTCTTAAAATCATAAGGGTAGGTGCCTTAATACTTTCTGATATCAAACAAAAGTCAGTAAGAAATGAATTGTATTAGAGTTTGATCCAAAGCCAAGTTTAGTCACTTTGATCTTTCCATTAAATTTCAGCCTGCCTTGGTATAAGCCCTTAGAAAATATGCAAAGTAAATGTTGATGCTCTTTGTGGTTATTGTGTAATGTTGAGAGGTTCTTTGCAAATGATTTTCTCTTTCTGTGTCTCAGTTCACAGCCACTGCCCATTAAAAACCGAAGCATTATCAAAGTAACAATCAGGATGCCAGATAAAGGATATGAATCTGCATGCAGTATATTTGGGGTTGGACTAGATGACCTTTAAAGGTCCCCTCCAACCCAATACATTCTATGATTCTATACAGTTATGGAAAGCAGCCATGTACACAAAGGATCAGCTAGAAGTCTACAAAAACATTATAAAAATTAAGTAAGCACTATCATGTTCTAACATCTAAAAGAAAAATGTTAAAAAAAAATATATATGCAGAGGTACCTGTGCGCTTACCAGTATAGGCAGCATCACTGAAGGTCAGTGATTTTGTGTCTGTGCTTGCATAATTACACAAGAATCTTGCTGAAGTATGCTAACAGGTCTGTATATTCAGCACACGTGGCGACTGTAAATTGTAGGCATTTACCAGAAGACAGTACCAAGACTGGCCAGTTTCCCAAGTTCTAGGGCAAGAAATTAGGAGGGGAGGAAGCATTGTCAAACCCCCCTATGGGCTGGAAAGGCCAAGGCTTACGGTAAGGGTGAACGACATTCAGAGGAAGAAACATCTTCATTTACTCTTCCTATTTTTGCAGTACCTAGCTATCTGTCATCTTAGATAAGCATGAAAATCTCTAGCTGTCTAGATCACAATTTATCATAGCATAATTTCAAAAGACTGTTCTTCCCAATTTCTGCTGACACAGATACAAGCTTTTGGGAAAACACCTCTTTCTTTTTCAGGCTGGTATATAATGGATGTGGTTTTCATGACTGGGAAGGACAGCAGTCCAAAGCCCAGGGAAGGATTAGTTCAAAGCACCATGCTAAAAGTTCATAACCCACTTCTACCCATTCCACCTGGGAGGAGATAAGTCCCGTCCAGAAGTCAGAAGGCCCCACAAGAACTGATGGGGAATCAGCAAAGAGACTGGGCAGTCAACACGACTAACAAGAAAGCCGTATTTTAGTCCAGATTCACTGCTTTTGCAGTGTTCTCCTGATTTAGAAACAAAAGCACCACAGTGAATTTCAGTGCTTTTCAGGCCTTGCATTGCCCTAACACATGTGCACTGGTAAGTCTACTATTACATCTGTGTGGTTACAAGAGGGCCAGCACAGCCATTAAGACCTCTGTGTTGAAAAGAGCCAGTTCAGAACTGACGGGCGCCGTATTTTATGTCTCCACATCAAGTTTTACACATCATCAGCTCCTGATCCAACTCATATCCATGTGGATGTGGAAGGGCACAGGCTCGACATAAAACCTCACACTGCTCTTCCACTGGTGATGCAGCAATCCTTTATTTTCTGGATGCTGATAGCAGGCAACATGTTCATCTGGTTATGGTGGTGGACAACCAAGTTCTGTGGATGACATGCGTACAACTACACAAGTGCAGCCATCCCTGGAAATGTTCCAGGCCAGGCTGGATGGGACTTTGAGCAACCTGGTCTACTGGGAGGCGTCCCTGCCCGTGGCAGAGGGGTTGGAACTAGATCACCTTTGAGGTCCCTTCCAACCCGAACCATTCTATGATTCTATGATTTTTCATATTCAATGTGAAAGGCTGGTGTGAGAAGAAGCAGGGTCAAGGGTTTTTTTCCAAGTATCAAAGTTGGAATGAATCTGAACAAGTACCAGGGCTGCAAAACAGATTGCAGAAGCCAAAGGGATATGCATCCCCAAGCAATCAGCGGGGTGGGGAAGGTGGAAGAGTAGAGGACTTTTAACACAATCATGGGCACAACTAAAATTGTTCAAACATTAGCTCTCCCTTCAGAGAGCACTGAGCTCATCAAGGATTAGTCACCCATGTGCAGTCTAGGGCAAGCCTGCACTCATGTTCAAATGTAATCAAACCCTTCCCCAGCCATCATCCTGCTACAGAAAGGTGCGCACCGATTCTGAAAGGGTGAGTGAGTTAGTTCTGGAACAAATAAAATTTGAGGAAATCTTTTAAAAGGAGGGAAAGTAAACACGTGCACACACACATCTACCTGGGACAACGGGGATTTCTTAGATGCCTTAATTTCCTGCCGCAGAAGCAGAGGCTGACTGCTAATTCAAGCCCACTGCTGTTTATACCCGGTCTCTGCATCTGGAGAGAAAAAGCAAGAACTACTTCAGAACTAAACAGAAGTTGCTCTGGCCTGGACCTGCCAAGCCCAGTCCCTTAGCAAGCGCCTTGTGCAATCATTTTGAACTTCCCTCCTGCTCACTGGTGCCAACATATATATAATTGCATTCGCGCGGGTGAGCACGCTCCTAATAGCGTTATCTGTCACCAGTCCCTTTATGATGCTTCATTTCCATGGCTCCTCGGTGTATGCTCTTTGTCTGCTCTCCATCACCATTGTACAGTACACAGCAATTATTTTGGCTGCTGCCTTCAGTTCGAGCTGTTCCTTCCTTTTGTACGTGGGCTGGGGGGGTATTTTTTTTCTTTTTTAATTAAAGGGCTTTGTTTACAATCCCAATAAATAGTAAGAACCGTCATTTACAGCTACACAACACAGTGTTATAGTTATATGCCAGCATAACATCTCCACTGTGTCAGCCTAACTATGCATCAATGCACTTCGAGCAAATCAGATCTCACAAAACCTGCTCCTGCTGAATCGCAACTCTCCTGGAGGAATCCTTGGTATTTTCTCTCTTCAGCAGGAAAGGAGGGGTGGAAAACCACCCCCAAATACCATAAGAAGTTCACCGCCCCTGTTTTGATGAGCACGCCGTGTGACATTTGGGGTAAATACGCAGAAATACTGACCGTGTCGTTTTCCCCTCCCCATTTCAGAGTTGCGGCTGCTTAGCCCGTTCGGGCACCAAGCCTTCAACAGCGAGAACACCTGCACTGAAGTCCTAAAGTCAATCTGCTGATTTAGGCTGGGATTACACATCAACCGACGAACCGCCTCCGTGAATGATTAAGAACAGGTTTGCTCAAGCACTGCAGTCACTTGACGGCCTGTTCCTTGCTCTGCCCACAGCACAAACACAGCTCCGCCCAGGGAAGCGGGCCTGCTTCTCCACAGCCTGGATGTATCAGGGAGGAGTATGGTGGATGTATAAGCATTTTTTCCTGTTCATTAGGTAGGCTCTAAATATTAAAGGTTGAAAATGGAGGGTGAGTAGAGAGAACTGAAGAAAGGAAGCAGGAGCTGAAAAACTCGAGAAGCTGTAGGGCACAAGAGAAAAGAGAGGAGGAAAGGAGGAAAGGCGGAGTAGGAGACCAAGTGGAAACGGAGCAGGGAGGCAGCCCAGAAGAACAAAGCACGGGACAAGCAGGATTCCTGGAAACTCGACCAGCTCAAATGGAAGCCATGCCAGACCACACGCAACTACACTAGAAAACACACAAGAAAAATTCATTCATCTGAGTCATCGTAAAAGTAAAATCGTTGCACTTAACAGAAAAATAACAAACATTCAAGCTAGGTGACGGCATGGTACCCTATTCTCAAAGGTTCAGAACTGTATTTAGTACGCACAGCTTGGTTTTGGATACGTTTCTGAAGGTAGTTGGGTTTGCTTTCCAAAAATTCTATGAGTACTGCAGAATTAATGTTCTGCTAATGCTGAGGAAAGCAGTCTCCTCCTCCTATCGGTAACTAAAGTAGTTCCTGGCACTGCATTGTATAACGAGCTTCTCCATTTTTACAGTTTTAAAATGATTCACAAGCATTTACAAAGTGATTTGATTTAAACCAGAACTGTAATCTGTTCCCTGTTATTATTTCTTTTCTAATGAACGGCCAGAGTTCATTCCATTAGCGCAAAGTTCTTCCAAGAACTAGCATAAAGTAGGAAAGCACCTCGGTTCTTATTTCCCCCGCCACAGGATCATGTAATTCATCAAGAAGGGTATTATTTCCCATTAAGCCAACATTGGATGGAAATGCTGTTCCAAATGATCCAGAAAGTTTTTAACGGCCAAAGAGACTTTCCGGGAACTAACAGGGCTGCCACAGACAGATGCGTGTGCATTTTTGAGGAAAAGGTAGAGGGGAAAAAAAAAAAGTTAAGTTTAAAAGGAAAAAAAAAGGCAAATCTGATGTTAATTTAAGGAGACAAGTCTCAAAGACCACCATTAAAAAAACATGATATACCCCATCAAGGGGCACATGACTGGTAATCTAACACTCACCACACCACAAAGGACTGATCTGAGATTGCTAACTTTTGAAACACGCCCAGGCTTCTCCCTTTTGCAGAAGGGGTTACACCAAAGAGCATCAAAAGGTGTGCTGTGTACTGCGTCAGAAATGCCAGCTAAACAGAGATGACATAACTTCTCTTAAACCATCCTGAATTTTATAGCGGAATGATGTCACAGAGACAAGCCAGAGACGTGGCACATCAAAGTTACCTGTTAGCACAAAGAAACAACTCTGCGCCTTATTAACACAGAACATCAAACACCGATAATGTTGGCGCCCACTGCTGAATTACTAATGGCAAAGGACAAAAATAACTGTATTAGAGAGTTCTCTGTGGCACCCATCCATTCCTGGTGGAACATTCGTTAAACACGTCCTCTTTTCTTCACCTTGAACTCTGTGCTCAGCCCCAGCCAGTTGCACAAGAGCCTTGACAACTTTATGGAAATTTCAGTTCTAACACACTCACAGTTACCTTGGTTTTAGTGGAGACAAGTTATATCAGCATAAAGTTGGGCCAACACTGGTGCAAAACCAGGCAACACGGAGTATCCCACTTTTCACTGGGATATAACCTGATAGGATTTTCAGCAGGAAAGCTGCCACAAACACCAGTACCCTTCACTTTTCTTAGGGTTTCAACATCCACTTCCCCTCCTGCAGTACCAATGCCTGGAATTTACTTCTGAATAAACACACTGTACACCGAACAAGGGTTAAGTTTCACTTTTACAAATTAGCTATGCATATTCAAATGAAAATAAACATCCTAATGCTCCAAAGAGAAACCATCAGATACTTGCTTCGTGATCCCTGGAGCCTGTTTCTCTCTGCCTGTCTGCTGGTGCCCTTACCCGCCATTCCTTATGGCAGTATTATCATCATCATCTATGGACTTAGTATTCCAAACATACCAGCCGCCCGCAACTGAAGGGCTTCTTTGCATTACAAATTATAATTGCACTGAATGCACTACTGGTTCTGTGACATAAAAAGGAACAAAAACAACAAAAAAATCATCCAGCTTATTTTAACTTGACAGAGTTGAACCCAGCTGAAAAGCTAAGTCAGTAACCCACAGAACCCACTAATTAATTACTATATAGATGTATGTATCCAATCTAATGGAGATCAAAATTGAAAAAAAAAAAAAATAACCCATTATTCACCACCACAGTTTCAATTACAGCTGGGAGAATAATTCCAGTTAACGTATTTTCTGTGGCCTGGCTCACACCCAAAGAAATGCTTCTTGGGAAGAAGCTCAGAAGAAAAATTTGGCTTGAAAACTGGAGCAAGACACCTCTTTTGAAGTCTCCCCCCAAAAATCAAAACAAAAACCACCACCACCACAGTCCCCCAAAATCACAGTTCTCCCCTTTTGAAGATTACTACTATTTTCTAAAGTAGGACATTGACATTAACAATTTTATCCATCCACGTCTTCATTAAGCTGGACCAAGTCATCAGTGTTCGTTAACCTTTGTAATACTTCATGCAGTACTGCCATGTGACGTCAAGCCAAATTCCAAACCAAATTCACTTAAGAAAACAGAAAAGAACGTTTCTTACCTGTTACTTTTTCCTCATAACTGTGGACTCCCACTGCTGAAGATAATCTGTCAAGTTAAAGAGTCTTCTTTTTTCTTTACTTTTTTTTTTTTTTAACCTCCCACTCCTAAAACTTTTAGTATTACCACGTATGAAAGAAAAAGCAATGAGAAACTTGTCTAATCTGTCAATGGTTACGTGCCACTTCTGTTAGTCAGCTTCCATAGGAGCTTGGGTAGCTATTTCAAATAACAACAGGGGAGACAATCTATTTTATAACAAGAAAAGAAACACCAAGAATATGCCAGAAAAACTTGCATTTTAAAATACAAAAGTAGCATAGAGTTTCAGAGGCACGCAAAGGACCAGAAAATATTATAGATTTAAGTATATTATATACAGGTTATATTTCACATTAAATCAATTTAGGTTCAAAAGAACTTTCTGTGTGTGTTGGATTTTCCAACAAACTATAACTACATCCAACAGCTATAGATATGAATATACACCTAAAATAAAGGAAAAGACAGTAAGCTATTGCTTTTGCAAGACACCAGCACAAGTACATACACATATTGGGCATTGTTATCATATGCTGAAGTTGGTGCACGTTTGGGTTGCAATTGCAGTATACTTTCAAGAACAGTATTGCACAACTGATTTACTTGTTACTTCAAAGCCTGTTCCGCCCAGCAGCAACTAGTGAACGAACCGCAGCATTCACCTGCATCCTCCTTTTACTCTGAAACTTCTCATTCACATGGTCCAGGTGATCTACAACACTATTCACGACTGTGTACCCTGTACTCTTGATGGTTTACACTTTTCCACTTCTTTTAAAAAAAAGGCACTGAATTTTGGACGTACCGAAGAGAAAGGAATAGAAAGATTCACAGTTCCTCGTGCATTTTAAGAGCTGAGAGTTATGTTAGCAATACACCTTTCACAGTACAAATATGTTAACGAGTTCCCATTTAAAAATGAGTCATCCCATCCCACTGGAGTAAGAAAACAGAACTCATCAGATTCAGATTCTGGAGACTGTACGTTTACCTCTAAATCACTGAATTAAACTAGTTTAAGACCAAGACAGAACAAAAGTCCTTGCAGTTATTTAGTTATTTATTAGTAGTAGTTATTTAGTATATATAATTATTTAGTATATAATAATTATTAGTTATTTAGCTTTTGCCAAGTAAATTGCCAGACCTAATCCAAAACAAGGGTGATACTTTTCTAGTTTTTGATTTATAGTTTAGGCAAAATGTGACTTATTTTTATAAAGTAAATTTGTACAGTGGCATTTTAAGAGTACTTCAACTTTGTCTTATAACAAAAATTATCGTTCTAAGTGTGGCAGATCTCTGTTTCCCCTTAGTGAAAGCATTAAACCAGGCAGCAAACATTACAGTATAGAAAAGTTACAATAAAGGTTGGAGGAATAGCTGAAAACTTTTAGGATTTCATACAAATTTATGAGACAAAAATATCTGAATAGAGAACACCAAACAGAATCATTCAAGAGTGGGACTTTACCATCCATTCATACAGTCCATATTCATGTTAATTACCCAACTGCACATCTTTATTTCCTCTTCTCTCCTCTCCCAAAAGCAAAGACTAAGCAGACCCTTTGCTTTTATAATACCGTAGACCCACGTGAGTTTACCTGGCACGTTCTTGGTTCACTCTTAGATTAATCCTTTAATAATTTGTCCCCACCTAACACGCGACTACCCTCAATACTAGATCAGGTCAGCTGCGGCTACCTGGTGCCCAGCTGTGCAGTATTCAGCTGACAGCCACTCCACGCCAGCGGAACACGGTACAGCTGTATTAAGTGTTCCTGCTGTACTTCTCCGCAAGGCTCTCAGGCTCAGACTCGGCACCATACCGTGGGTTCGTGCTTCTTCCAGTTTGGATCTGGCTAGCAGCTGCCTGGTTTGGGACCTGTGCAGAGGCCTGCATGCATTTATCTGCAAATCAGTGTAAACCTTGAAGCTTTCCAGTGTTTTTGGCCAAATACCACCATCAGTATCAGCAGCGTGGCACTGTAGGCGCTTGCGCAAAGAGCAGCAGCTCCCAGTTGGCACAGGGCTATACACCACTCTGGACTGGCTAGCATAACACTAGTCTCCCAGCCCCTTGGAAAATGTCTCATACATGCCTACTTTCATAAGAATGAAGAGCATAAAAGCTGAGACCAAGGACTACACTGTAGATATTTATGAAGAACAGCTACCACAGCATCCTTTAAGTAAAATATCCTCAGGAGTACTACAGAACAGACAGGTTATGATGTGTAAGTTCAGAAGTGACAGGATTTTGACTGTCTTTTTGTGCCAACTCAAGGTAGGGCTATTCGGTGATACCACAAACGGTCGAGATAAGTGGAGGAGGGAGCTCGTGAAATGTGGATCTCAAATTCCTGCCACTGCCTGGAAAGTACAGCAACTGCTATGGATTCAGACAACTCATTCACATACCTACATAAACACCCACAAGGCAAGAAAACATTAACAGCTGTACAGGATTAATACTTAAAAGTACAACTTATGCACCTATACGAACCAGATATGATGGGAAAAGGCAGACTAAATACCATAAAGAAAAATCACCACTTCTACTCCACCAGAAGTTATTTGAGCCTTTAATGAAAACTGCAGGTGAAGAAACTCAGGTCACCACAATTCCTCTCATCTTAAAAAAATCCCCACACATCCCCAACCCTAAGCTTTAACAAAGAGCCTTTAAGTGGTCAAAAAATAAGGGTGAGGTTTTGCCAAACAATAGAAAGGTACGTATAAAATAGGAAAATAAAAATCAAAATCAAAATCTGTGTGTACTGCCCCTTTATTAAGGAGTTAGTACTGAAGTCTGTTAATGCTTAGGCCCAATCCAGCAAATGAGGTCAAAAAGGCAGCAAAACTTGCAGAAACTTATCTCAATTAGTAAAGATGGGAACAACTGAAGAACTATTAATGAGCCTGTTGAATGGAGAGCATGTTGATTAAATGCAGCATGGGCAAAAACAAGATAAGGCTTGTTTCAAAAAGAAATAACTCAAGCTAGTCATCCATACTGCTGGCTCGTAAATTAACTAACTGCTTCCAAACCAAAATACCTGAACAATTCACACCTCAATACACAGAAGCTGTTGACAGAGAATGAGGTAACACACACAAAAAAAAAGGGTTTGATAAATCCATTAAAATATAAAGCACATGGTAAAAACTTCACTTGTATGTCTGTTCAATTTAGTTCTATGATACTAAGACTAGAAAGGAGTTAGGAACTAACAGAGCTTGTTAAAAGGGACTATAAAAAAAAAGTGAAAAAAAGGATCGCAAGAGGCATACAAAGGCTCCTGGAACAGGGAACGTTTCAGAAAAATGAACAAGGGGCATGAAAGAGTAATTGCAGTAATCAGTTTACTGAAAAGGAAAACCATTCCCATATATAATTTTTCCAAATACTACAAAGAGTCAATGAGACTAAAAAGCAATTCACTCAAACCTGAAAATGCTCATACAACATATAGTTGACTTTCTTAACGTCATTGCCATACTCGGTAGATGCTTAGATTCACCTACAGAAAAAACTAGCTATTAGAAGGCAAACACCTACATTCTCTGCAGAATTCACTCATGAAGTTTAAGAAGCAGCCCACGGTGGAGTCCTTCTGTAGGTAGATTATAAACAACTGGTACTTCTCACCAACTTCCTAAGGAAAGCTTCTATAATCTTAGAAGATTGCCGTGGGCAGGTGCTCTTCAAGATAATGCATGACCGTTCTGGATTTCTGTGAATCACTGCTGTCCTTCATTAAGCTGGACCAAGCCGAAGGGTCACTGCCCAATTTTTAGTTAATGCACGTACAGAAATAAAATACAGTTGTTAATTCAAATACAGTTGTCAACTCAGATAACCTTACAGAAATAAGGTATCAAGAGTGGTGGGGAAATAGTACGCGTGTAGAACTTCAAAAATTTTACTCGCCTCTCGGGTCTGAGCCAGATTGCAATTCATTCGCAGATGAACCGGTGCAGTCTCCTGGCAGTGGTATGATTTACACCAAAGCCAGTCAGACAGCGCTGCTTAACCTACGCTGGAGTTATGCACAGAGGTAGTTGCACTACCACTGGCTGAAACACAGAATAAGTAAGGAACATGTTTTAATAGCAAAAAGGTACCAGGGAACAGCTCCATCTTGAAGTTTTCCTCAAAGCTATGAACAGACTTACTTATCACAGAAAGAAGTAACACAGAGCACATCAGATACTGCCTCATATCAAACTGTCCTCTGCAGTCGCAGAGCTGTTCTTTTTAGGCCACACAAATTCCAAGACAAACAAATTCATTATTCGCTCTATTTCACCTTGCTAAAGGAACACCGGGACTACCACCCAAGGATAAATCCAGTACTCCATCATGACATAATACCTTTTTTATTACAATATCCAAAAAACTGAGTATGCAAGATTTTTGAGATCTCACGATCCCTTCTTCAATCTCAGGAATGTGCCATCTAAAGACTGTATATTTAAACCATAAAGGAGTTTAAATGTAAAGGAAAGAGAAAAATGCATTTTCTTCATAAACATTCTGTGTGTCTCTTCCTACCAACCACGCCATCCTCTGTAAAACCCGAAGATTTCTTTCTGTAAAGCAAATATATATATAGTGTTGGTAGCCCGCCCCACCCCATCCCAAGATCAGTTTTTATTAATCTTCTGTATTAGTGTCAACAATCAGCTACAGATACATATTACTTTGAGAATTAAATACATAATCGTTTAATTCAAACAAGCAGAAGGGCAAGAGGAAAAAGCATTATGTGGATGGCACATTTGGTTGTAGATTACCAAAACATTCAGCCTTTACAATTCAATGATTCTTTCTCTAGTAATCAACTTTCAAATAAAATTTCTCTTTGTTGCAATTACAGACCAAAATACACTAGATAGTTTTCTTTTACTACAATCTTACCATAGTAGTTGAAGAAGTACTATTACAAAATGCTTTTAATTAGTGTACTCTTTACAAAGAGTCAGAGAGGCAATGTAATAGCAGAGTACAGTGTAAAGAGTGCTTCTAGGAACTAGGAGTTTTTGTAATATACTACTCGGTAAGCGATATAGCTACAGAACTCACAGCCACAACTGTTATGTCTACTCTCTCTCTCTCTCTCTCACTTAAAAGTAGCTGCAGCTTCAGTGCATTCAAACTGTGCCCGATGTCTCTGAACGGAGAGTTCTGCCTGCGTGAGCAATCTGAACAGATTAACACTGGTTTGAATTGAAAACGCCCCTCCTTGATCTGAGCTAACTATGTAAACGTACACAGGAGAGGGGAGTTTTGAACTCAGCCGGGAAGGTGAGTGCTCGCCACGGCCACCAAGGCAAACTCTCAACCCGAAGAGCGGTGGTCGGAGATTAACAGAACTGGAACACAAAAAGAGGCAAAAAAAAAAAAAAAAAAAGAAAAAAAAAAGACAAACAGTAACCGACAGAGCAAACACTTTAGAAAGAGCCTATTCCTTAAGCCTGCTTCAAATATTGCTCTGCTCTATAAAAGTGAATTTAGGACCTAAGGCTTGTAAGTTATAAGAGGCCCAGGCGGCCAAGTCCATCTTCAACGTCACTGAAGTGCTTTCACAAGATATAGCTTTTCCCCGTGTTCACTGGTGAAGATGGGAGCCTTTTTGTAGTGTTCCACCAACTCATCCATAGTATTAAAGCGACGCTGCCCAATACAATAGACATTGTCCACGAGCTGCACCTTGAAATGTTTGTTCTTCCCCGATGCCTTTAGAGATACCGAGAAGTCACTGGGCTGTTGAGAAGAATGCAAAAAGAAAAAAAAAAAAGAATTACATAAAAGTGAACAAAATGAAGGCATAATTTTGTAGTTTCAGGAACAAACTGTGTCATACAGTTGATGGTAATTTATGCTAGTCTTTGTTCCACAGCTCGCTGCTTTAGCTACTTAAGAAACCCAATAGCCTATTATTCAATAAATAATTGCCATCATTATTAACGTGCACAGTTAAGTCAGTTAAGTGAAATCTCCCCAGATGCACAGTCTGAAGTTGCCAATTACATGACTAAATTGCAAATATTATCTTAGTTACTCAATCTAGAAGCACGAGAATGCCAAGGAGAAGGGAAAAACTTTCATCATGTATGGTTTCCTTGCTAGAGAGTCTTGGAGAAAGCAATTATCGCAATATTAGTTGGGTGAGATGAAGAAAAATCCCCATACCGCTTTTTTTTAGAGCCATGACCACTAGAGGGCTGTTCTTGCTTTGCATTGCAAACGACCAAAACACATTCACCTTTTATCTTCATTACCACATGCATTGGGGAATAATTTCTCCTATTGAGTACACCTTTTTTGTAAAAAAAAGATAAAGCAATAGAATAAAAACACAGTACAAATCTCACCTCAAACCACCGCCCACAAAAGACAAAATCTGAGCACTAATTAAGTTATTCACGGCAGAACAATTTCACATGATAAATCTCTTCGTCTTGGCAATCGGTTGCTTTAACGAAGACAGTGCTGTCATCCAAAAAGCCGGGATGAGACCATTCGGCTTTCTGCACCACATGCTGCCGTCGGAGGGTAGAAAGGACACACGGTCCCTCACTTCTGGCTGAACTCCATCTCTAGCCATTGACCGCCGCTGGCTAGCCCTAGAGATGGGAGTACGAGCTTTGCCCCGCGAGAGGTGGCTGGAGGTGGGTGTTGCCAGCCAGCAGGAAAAAAAAAAAAGAAAAAAAAAAGCACACACCAGAGTTTGTAGCAAGTACTTAATGGAGATAAGTAACACCTGATGTGACTCTGGAGGTCCTGCTGCAGGGTCTCTGCCCACTGAAGCTATTGCTTCAGGCAGAAACCATTGAAGGCACATGCCGATTTCAGAAACAGCTTTCCTGCAGTCCTTCAGTCCTCCCCCACACCACACTGCTGCTTCGGTCAGGCCAGCGCTGAGAACCTGAACTCGTCCAGGCTAAACAAAACCCACAAGGGACTACCTGGTTCACAGCATCGCCTTATGAACAACCCCAAGCACAGCTGCAGCACAGCAGAGGACGGAGCAGGGGGGAGCGGGAGCCCTCAGACATTACTGCTGTCACCAGGCTTCGGTTCATGAAACCACAGCCTCCGTAGTCCTCTACACTGCGTTTGGGTGGTCAGGTACGCACTTGAGTATGTACCCATGTAAGATGAAAGACAGCATTTTATCAGGCGTGCTGTCTTTTTTTTCCTGCAATGATGTGGGTCTTTGCCCCACACATCCCCCATGTTCTGCCTATCCCAAAATCTTGTCCCTTGCATCTCCCCCTCACCTGTTTTAGTACCGATGCCCTCTCTGCCTTCCATTCCTACCCCATACACCCTGCTCAGAGCAAACAAAGCTCCTGCCATGCCTGTTAGTCTGGCTCTGGCCCAACTCCCCAGGCTTGCACCTCAGCTTTGGGCAGCAGCTCTTCCCCTCCCACGCTGCTCAAGCCAGCAGTTAGGTACCCACACCTCTGGTCTCTTCTATCTCAAGACACTACATTCCAGATCCCCAAGCACCACTTCTTGAAAAATTTTTTTACTTAACATCCATAGAAGAATTACTTCTTCCATCTATAACCTGGTGCCACTGTGCCTTGGCCGGGTCAGTGCAGGCTCCGGCAGGAAGGCAGCTTCAGGCATCGAGTTGGCTTAAAATGGCTTAAATGGCTTAAAATACACGCAACACCCCTTGTGACTGCCAAGAGGAGAGGACTGGAGAGGGTTGCAAAGAAATGTCTAATAGCGTACCTTTGGGGTTCCCAATGCTCCACCAAAGATACGTTTCATGCCCTGTCATCTATCCTTAGCTCCAAGTTTGAAAACTGCTGTGTTACGCCAGTTAGCTGTGATATTAAACCCTTGCCTCAGGAGCATCACAAACAAGCTGGCACACAGCTCACACCAAGACTGACCTGTTTCCAACACCCACCCTGCTGGGTTAAAGCTAACCTGGTTGTACCAACACTGTGCTGTGGTCAAGACCCTGACTGTTGTGTGGAAAAACCCTCCGGCAGCTGTAACCCCACAGGCCTAGGACCTGTTGCAATGGGCATCTCCATCGCCCTATGCAGCAGCCATTAAACGGTAACAAAGCACAGGCCCGCACAAACCAAGCTCTGCAGAAGCTCTGAGACCCGGGGCTCGTGGAAGGGAAATTTAGGACACGGGCTCTGGGCAGCTGATCTCTGTGCTCTGAACACAAGCTACCAGGCAGGTCCATAAGGTCTCTTCAAGGAGGACCACGTCGAGGAGAGCACTTACAGACTTACAGACTGGCTGCTGAGGATTTGAAAAACAAGACCAAGTCTTGTTGACTAAGTTCTGGTGCTTCCATGGGCAACGCCTACGCCAAGTGAAAACCAGTAACCAAAGGGCCCTCACTTAAAATAGAAGAGCTTCCAAACGGAAAGTTCATAATCTGAACCAAACACATTTTTTTTGTTTTGTTTTAACAACAGGAAAAGATGCTATGACAAAGATTTAAAAAATAAGTGAAATAATCACTTTGCACTTAACAAACTTTCAATGTTTTCTGACAAAGCACAATTGTTTTCAGCATGTCAAAATTACGAGTTTTCAAAGCTCCTTATACCCGCTAAGACTCATTAGCGCATCCTTTCCGGTCTAAAGATAATGACACACAGGGAGATGCTGGAATAGGTCTTAGACCTCTGACCTACTGCCCTATGTCCCAGGCATTGGCCAGACTTAGATCTTTGTGAAGTGGTCTACACAATACTCTTCCTGCCATTTTAATTACAACTTTAACGAAGGAACGTTCTCCTGAACTACTGTGCATTCTTCCCAGCCTCGGAGCTGCTAATTAGATTGATGCATAAATTGAAGACACTATTATTGCTTATTTTCTCCAGAATATACATTACAAAGTTTATTCTTTTCGTGATCTGATTTCATTTAAAAAAAATAGCGGAAAGGCTGATCTAACTCTTTTGAGAGCCACCATCCGGTGCAAAGAGATGGAAGAGCTCGAACAGCTGTTGCAAAAATCCTGAAACCCTTTATTGGCCCCAGTGTAGTAACTTCTACAGGACACAAGAACAAACAGCAAAAGCAACTGGACTTGCATTTGTTTTTATTTTGGTTCTCTTCTACTCTAACAAACATGCAATATGGTTAAAAAGACTATTAAAAAAAACTCTAGATAATCTAAACTACTGCTCTTAACATTACCATTTCAAAATATGCTGGTTTGATGCAGCCTGAATTGGTTCCCTGCTGTCCTCCTTGGATTTGCTCCAAGTCTGTTTATTTTATTTACTGTTTAAGCTATTTTGTTACAACTGCTGGCCAATTTTTCTCCCTTCTCCCTCTTAAATTAATTGCTACATTTGGATGTTTGCACACTAACTTCTCCAGGAATAAAAGCCTCATATACACCAAATAAAGGCACATCAGAAGTAAGCTTTACTCCCTGAAATCTATAGAGCAGTTGATGATTCTGCGACAGAATTACAGAGCATAGCTTTGCGGCAGGGAACCTGTGAATATTTTTGTACTGTCATAATTGAGAAGACCTAAAGGTGAAGTTAAATCAATTCCTAAATCAGAAAACTGAAGATTAGTTATTATGCATCTGCAGCTCTTCAGTCCAGGTGTAGTATTTCTTTGAATAGTTTCAGATTCCTTTATTTTAACTCCTGCTTATGACCAAGATGACCACAGGCTAGGTGATGTCTACAGCACGTGGAAGACAACAGGCAGGATGATGTTCCTTTAATTTTACTTCTTTGTTCAGGAACTTCACTATCTTTTCAAAAAAAGATGGAAAACTTTATCATGAAGACAAGGTATAAAGCAATATAATGGAAAACAAGAGAAAGCAGGAAAGAAGGTTCCCTCTTTACAATCTTAATTTAAGAATGAAACAAGACAATTTTATCATAAATGTCAACGTTGGGAAAAATAACTCCCTCTGAAAGCCTTTTACTCATCCTGTAACTATTGTCCCCACCCCCTGCCCTTTCAATCCAGTTCCACCTGGGAATACCCTTCCTCCATGGAAGACAATCTTATTCTTCAGACTATTCCAGACCCTTCAAGCTCCCATCCATGAGCCTGCTCTGGAGCTCCCCATCTCCTTCCATTTCCATACGCAGGCATTCCCTCACTACTTCTACTCAGACACCCATCAAAAAAAAAAAAAAAAACCAACAAACAAAATACAAGAAGTAATAGCTCAAATGTCTAAGGTCAAGCTGGAAAGAACCACATGGGAGGGTTAAAAATTCCTTTTCCTACCCCTTCCACCTCATTTAGATATAAACAAATACCCTTCCTCTCTATGTAATGGTTCACCATGTTCCAAAATCAACGTCACACAGATCAGAAACATGAATTAGCTCCATCGATCTTCAAATACATCTGTAATAAGACTTCTGCTCTTCCATTTAAAATAAACCACTATTTCCTTAAGCCTGTTTTTAAAGATAAACTTTCTCCTCTTTTCGGCTATACTCATCAATCACAGCATGTCACAGAACATGACAAACGCTTCAGTGTTTGAACAGTTGCCACATTTCATTGGTTCACCAGCATTTCGTTGTTCATCCAACACTTGTAGGATCAAAACCCCAGGAAAACATGGGACACCCCGAACGCTACAGAATTAGCTCCTCAAAAAGCATAAAAGGTCTCAGCCTGTGCCTCCTCCGTCCTCTGTCACTACTGCTGGACAAAGAGCACAGAAGCTAAATGCAATCTCAAAGGACTGACACAAAACTAGTTGCACCTACAATCCTCAGTATCATCTTAATAAAATACCCTGCAACACCATTTAGAATCAGTTACTATAATTTGATAGCTGTGACACTATTAGCAGAAGGTAGCCATTACTTCCTAATGAATAATTGGCTCCTGGAATAGTCCAAAAAATTTGCATAGCTCATTCCTGATAACAAACAAAACTGGTTTGAGAAAAATAACATCTTTCTCTGCTTCATGGGAAGACATCATAGGGCTACGAAGCAGTGGCGTCTGCCCTATCACCAGTTTCGCACCCACGTGCAGTGGAGTGCAAGGGGACTGACTGCAAGTCCTGACAGAAGCTTCTGATGAGGTCTAAGGGTGTCTGCAGTCAGCTCAGAAGCTAGAGGTGTGGTGTGGTTTCTCTCCCTCATCACCGGCCACAGCCTATAACTGCTTCCTGTCAGCTACAGCCCTAGCAAGCACACTTGTGTCCCAGGGTGAATCTGAACAAAAAACCCCTCTTCCTTCCAACTTTGCTTCTCTCCCCAGTGGAATCTTAGATCCTCAAAGGATGACGATCACCTACCCAACCCAGGCCAACGGTGTCAGCCAAGACTTGTTTGTCTTTTGTTAGGTACTACACAGAGCAAACAAAAATCTGACTGCTAAAGAGCCTGCAACTCAAAACGGGTAAGAAGTGGCTGTACAGAGACTGCATAGATTAAATCTGCATTATTTGTTCAGGAGTCCTACTAAATGAGATAATAAACTTCAGTTTTTAATCAACTGAGCAGCCTGCAACAGAAAGAACAAATCAAGCAGTATTTCTAACTAGGTATGTTCCGCTTCAGTCTCCTCCTTTACATCTCCAAAACTAAAGTGACATTACCTAGATATAACAGAGTTGGCAAAAATGTTATCAGTAGGCAACCGTGCCTGTTACATAAACTATGGGCTTAAATGGTTCAAACAAGTTTATGGTTCTAATAATAGTATTTCGTAATTAATTAAGATAATCGGGCTCCTAGCTACCTTACAGAGTTCATCTCAGGATACTCTCCACCACAGCAGCATCCCTCAGATCCAAATGTAACTGAGAAGAATATTTTTGGGTAAAGAAATCTAGCTGTGAGACAAACATCTGGTAAATTAAATCTAGAGAAAAATTGTAAAATCTTACATCTACTAAAATTTGAAATAGAAAACCATGACAGTCTCATCAAGTGAATACAGAGTAATGCAAACCTTCATCTATCCAAGGACAGCTTTTCATATCTCAGTAATAAGAGCAAACTCAAAGCAATCTAAGGAAAACTTTTATGCAGACAACTATTTGTAACTATGGTGATGGAAGGCTATAGAAAACCCCAAAAGAGGTCAAAAATCATGCACAAGATTAGCAGGATGACTCACAGTTTTATCTGTGGGGCCTTTTTAGAAACGAATAACCCCTGCATCCACAGCTTTAATAGGTGGGTTCATAACACAATGTAATGGGAAGTGCTGGTCTGGTGGAAAGGTGAGCAAAGCGGAGAGCTGACAACTTCACTCTGTTCGCTCTGATCCTGCAGACACTCCTGGTGACTTTTAGCCACAGCATGAGCAGCCTTTGTAGTCACATGTGTGAAATATGGCAACCGTCAGGAATTTAAGAGCTATTTCTAAATTCTTTCTGCGTTCCATACATAATAAGCTTGACATAGATCTTTTGTAATCTTTTCCCCAATGCTATCAAGAATGCCCATTTGCTTATTATATCACTCCTGGCACTTCAGGAAAAAAAAGACCCAACACCCCATCACCAACGCTTTTAGAGTTCACATGCATAAACAAATTATATGATGTTATGATATACAAAGATTAGGGCAGACAAAAGTTTGAGATGTAGTAAAATATTTCTTTAAACCCAATAAAAAAATAAAACTCTCTTGTAGTACTAAGAAAAAAAAGGCATTTATATGCATAACTACAGTCTTTCTCACAGCCCAAAAAAACCCCAAATACATGATCTGCAAGACCAGATCAAGATTAGAAAAAGAAAAAAAAAAAAAAGATAAGTTCCTCAGTTGAGCACATTTTTTTTTGCGTGTGCAAAAAAAACTTGCTGTAATATGAATTGAGTAAATTTTCTGGGATTCCAGTAAGTGTTAGATGCTGGAAACAACTTCAAGACCACATTCTGAATGAATCTTTTTGTGCTCCACAAGCAACAATTTCCCCAGCAACAGTGCAGGCAGCAAATTTGAAACTGCTTTGAATACAAGTATGTTTAGTGTTATGATGTCATATTAAATTAAAAGGTTACTGTGTCCTTTCAAGGAAATTTGTTTACTCAAAAGGTTTCTTAGGAGCAAAGAAATGAGCTGCAGCATGGCGGTCACTGTGACATGGTGTGCACTGAGAAATAGCTGCGCATTTTTGTATTTTAAGTAATGTATTCATTTTCAAACTGTACTTCTGGCACTTTCCCAAAAGACAGAAGAAAATTGATAGCTACTGTCTCAGGATAACCCAAAATGCAACATTCGGATCTGAAAGTGAGCTTCTACCTGCTGGACAGACACACCAAGGGTACACCACATCCGGTATACCCGCCTGTCCCTGTCAGACAGGATGCTACCTTGAAGAGACAGCTGAACTACCGTAATTTAATGACTACCATAATCATAGAATCTCCTAGTGGCTTTCTACATTTTAGAAGACTGTATGCCCCACACCTCTGTCTTTTCTTCTGTTGACTAAACAAACTTCATTCCTCTCAGTCTATGTCAGTCAGTCATGTTTTCTAAATTTCTGTTTTCTTCCTGTTCTCCTTTGGTTTATGTTTATTTAATCTCTATTTTTCTTCCTGTTCTCCTCTGGTTTATTTGCATTTGCCTTCGTTTAGTGATTACAGTTAACTAATAGCAGAAATAGGAACTCAGTGACACAGAGCTTCAAAGAAAGGGTAGTTTGACTGCTACCATGTCTTCTGCAGGGCAAATTCATCAAGGAAAGATGCCCAAAATTTCATCAGACAATACTGTATCCAGTTACAGAATTGTATTTTGTCAATAAAGTTACACATGATGTAAAAATTTCAGGGAATAGCAAGAGTCCTAACTTCAACAAGAATAATAATAATAAACTAGTAATGTTTCCCAAAAATTAGAAAGCAAAGTTTAATCTGGATTTAGAAAACCCTACAGAATTAACAATTGCCTTGTCTTTCAGCTGTTGTTCTGCTGCCACAAGAAGCCTCTGTTCATCTCACTTGCCCAAAGCCAACATGCCAGCCAATCCCAAATTTTAGTATCATTATATTAAAATGCCCGTAGCTGCATAAGGTATACTTATTTTAGTAATATTGTATGCTTAAATTAGAAGACTGAGCTAATATAACTATATTAATGTTGAATTTTTGTACGCGAAGCAACAAATACTTAGATGGAAACATCTACTAAACAAGAGTTTGTCTTCAAGGAACAGCCCCACAATTGAAACAATAAATGCAGAAAAGCCCTAATCACAAATTCAGATTTTATTTTTTTTTTTTGTAGCTTTTGAAAGATGTATGAGGGAATTATTAAAATCTGTCAGCTTTTAAAAAAAAATCACAGTCAAGGGATAATTAAATTTTGAGTGCTTTAAGTATGAATTCTCTGGCCTCAGCATACATGAAAGGCCTTTCAGTGTAATTTTAAATTTGAACTTTGAGAATTACAGTGATCCCTAATCTTCATTACTCATATCCCTCTGATGTCATCAAGGCTCAATTTACAAAGCATATGAGCTGCTGACTTGACCCTCTCTGTTGTGTATCATAATCTTAACAATTAGATACAATAATAACTTTACCTTATTACAACCTAAGTAATCAAAGTAGAGCAGAAATACATTAAAATGGGATTTTAACCAATAGTTTAAAGAACCTCGCTGTTATTCAATTAAAGGCAGAATGAAATTGACCAATGCAAAGATACCATTTGAAATTAGCTTGAAAAACAAACTAATGACCAAATTTGCAATTCACGAGAATTATTTTATCTCGTAGCACTGTAAGTTTGAGGTGGATTGCATATGAGGAACACATGAAAAGCCGAATTGAAGCCTGAAATGTTTAGTTACTTGCCCACTAATTAAGAAACACTGGATGATACAGACTGCAGCTGTTAAATTTCAGTGTAAATGTCACTGCATTTCAGAACCATACCAATTCTCACAAGCAGTAAGCATATGGGTTGGCAACGCCACAGCCTTGCTTCTTCTTTAAGGGTGAAAAGCCCTTTACTACAGATAGGGAAGCTATTAACTGTCATGCTTGCTAACCCAAGCATCGGGTATTACAAAGCCTGCTGGGCTGAGTACCACTTACCGAAGATTCACTATCTCTAACAAGGAAATCTCCTTCCACTCCCCTTTCGTTCAGGGCACATTCTGCTTGGTGTCGGGTAACATTCCCGTAATACCACTCTCTTCCAGCAAACCGTCCGGTAGAAGATGGTCCCGTGTAGCTTATCTGAGGCGGATGGGAAGTGTTAATGGTAGGACCATCGCTAATGATTACTACATAGTTTTTAGGAACAAGACCAATTTGCCCTCTGGAATTTTTACATTTCCACCATTCTGGGTCATTTTCTGGCTTTTCAATGACTTCCATCGTTTCCCCTTTTTCAAAATTGAGCTCTTCTTCTGTGACGGAGCTGAATGGATACAGTGTCTGAACAACGTGGAGTACTTTGGTGCCCTGGCCGTTACTCATGGAAGCGCCTTTCCTTAAGCTAAGGAAGCTTGGTGAATCTGCAGTTGCCTCCTCGACCTCCTCTACCACATAGTTCGAAGGAAACCAGCCAATCTGTCCATTGTAGCTACCTCTCCACCAGCCGTCGCTGCACTTCTCCATGACAATTACTCGGGATCCTTTAACGAGGGACAGTTCATCCTCCCTCTCCGCGACATAGGCAAATTTCACATAGGCTGGAATGTTAAGATCGTAAATCCGGTCGGCGCTACTGCCGTTGGATGGGTATTCTGCATCCGTGCTAGGAGTGGGTGAGGCGTCTCGCGCGCTCGTCTTTCTCTTGGTTTTTCCCAAACCTGTTAAAGAGAGAAACACAAAATGGTCACTTGGAATGTTTGTCCCCAGACTGCGAACGCTGGATTTGACGACACGCTCCTCCATCACTAATAACACTGCTAAATGAAGATCTCTTCTGTAACGCTACATAGTTAGGAAATAGTAACACCTTTAAGAGACTATCTTTAACATCGAGCTGACACACCATTAAGTAAGGAGCAATTTGCATTATAACAGCTCTCTCCCCTTCCCAGAAGTACCAGAGTTTTAACACACTTAAAAACAGTGGTTTCTTCACCAGGAGAACAGCTAATTACTGGAATGGTTGCACAGCTTGCTGTTACATCTCTCAAAACTCCAGCCAAATGATCAAGCCTTTTAATTTTAGTGATGACTTTAATTTGGTTCAAGCAAAACATGAAAGAAAATCTACAAAAATAAACTAGCATGGCAATAAAAGCTTAAATTTCTCTGCAGATTACTTTTTGCTCTCTTCATTCTTCCGTCCCCAGGCAGATACAGCTGCAACTCCTTCCAACTGCAAGCCCCTTTTTGAAATCCACACCCTTTTCATCTACATTTCGTCACGTACTATAAAAGCATAAACCTGACGGTGAGGAAGACCATTTGCATATGTTCCCCTATAATCTGTAAATTCTGATGTACTGTCATGGCTTTTAATTATAGCATGAAATACAATGTAGAGCAGAAACAACAACAACATTAAGTACATAACTTTTTTTTTTTTTCTTAATTAGAGGAGCCACGCTAATGTCCGTGGAAAAAAACATGGAAGAAAAACTGCACATTACACTTGGTGTACTTTTCCAACTTTTGCAGCAAGGACTGCTTAAGCTTCTGTATAAACAGAAAGATAAAGTGAACAAGTAGCCCTTTCTTGTGAAATTCACTTATAAAAGTTCTGAAGAGAAAACAAAAGATGAAGCCTCAATATAGCACAAACCAAGCAAAACCCAAAATGTCATGCAGGGGAGAGAAAGCAAAAACCAACACAGAAAGAGGTGCTCTTCTACTTATCTCCGTGCTCCTAGAGCCTTGCTGGCAGGCAAGAGATTCACTTGAGACACAATGAGTACATGCTGATTATGGCAGATTGAACAGGGGGGAAAAATATAAATAGGACTTAGCTTTTGTTTCTTCAAATAATCTGGTAGAAGAAGATGCATGCTATTTCACTTTTAATAATTCAGAACTATTTAATCTGGCCACTCCCCTGCTGAAAATCGTGTTCTTTTTTTAAAAATATATATACATATAAATGTACATGCATATACAATGAGTATCTTCAAAGACGTTTGGTGCAAAACTATTTCATGGGGTTAGCTGTACCGCACAGACAGACAGCGCACACGTAACCACACAGGAATTGCTAACTAGAAGGGTTAAATACATTAATTAATACAGTCTTAAGGTCTCAGAAGACTGCAGAAAATTCCGACGATCCTAAAGTGTTTCCTGACCTTCCCCAGCGTCTCCTTGCTTCCTGCTGGAGCCCGCTTACATCCTAATGTCATTCTAACAACATCATTTCAGCCGAGAGCTGGTGGCTGCACTTTCAGGCAAAACGAGGGAGAGCGGCTTATTGTACTAGAGGAGACAATCGCAGGAAAAGAGTGTCCAAGCAAGCACTAATCGGAAGCTGGCCAGGCTCTGATGCCTGCCAAGACTGGAAATTTTCATCAGTTTAGAGATCATTTTCAACCAAAAGACAAGGATGTATCAGAACTAAGGAGCATTAAATTAGGGTGATATAAACAAACACAACTTAAGGGTCGTTCTGCTAAGAAAGGGGGGAAATTACTTGTTATAACTTCATAGAAAACAAACAACTGTATTTCAATAGATTCTCTCTACATGAAGCCCTACACTGAGACTGAACCTTCCAGATTAAAATCTTTGGGTTTTCATATGCTTTGTAATGGAGAGATGCAGTACCACTTCTTGGAATTACAGCAGGAGAATATCTAATAAAATAAAATAAAACAGCAAACGATGAAGTAGCTGGCTATGAGAAAAGTAATTGAAAATCAGAGCACAGAGATAACTGTGAGATACGGGGATGTAGTGGGATAAGATAATGCCATAAACTGAAGTATCTAGCGAAAAAATTGTTGATAAACAGGTGAAAGAAACAAATTTCTCAAAAAAAAAAAATTCCTTAAGTCTGATGAAGGTGTCTAAACATTTACCAAAAGGTTATCATCCAAACACTTTCTTTCACTTGGAGTTTCCTAAGTTGCATATTTTTCTACAAACCTTCCAATCCTGCGTCTGACATTTTAAATATTTATTTCTACCCTTCCCATTCATAACAAACTGTAACAACATGGGGGGGGAATCAGAACATTCACTTTTTTCTTTATCAATAAAAGGCAGTCAGAGCTCTTCAGTTTAAGCTTAACATTTAATGTAACCAAACTTTTTAAGGCAGATAGCATAGTAATGATTAGCCTTTTGCAATAGCAGCGATGTGCACCAAAGATTGTTTTCCAGCTGGTTTAACCAAAGTAACTAACTATGCAGAGATCCATCTGCAGCCAAGCACAGCGAATGGCACACACAACATTATCTAACACTCATTTTTTTGTGAGGTTACAACATTCATAACTGTATCTATGACAGAAGAGGAAACAAGTTGTTCCACTAGCAGAACGAAGGAAATCTGTTCCTGTTTTTCTCCTTGCACCTCCTGCTGCACTACTGCTCCTCTGCCTCCCCCATCTCCTGCAGGATCCACAAAAGGCCCCCTTACCATATGACTGTCTTTGCAACCCCAGGTCCTTCTCGTACCTCCAGCTCCCCCAGTGCCATCTCCAAACTGCCCTCAAAGTATACCCCATCTCCCCTGGTGTTGCCCTCCCTACCTTCATTGGACTGGCCAGCCAAGCACGGTGCCCGGCACCCCGCTGCCTTTCAGCCCTGCCTGGACTGAGCAAACTGCTGGGATCGCCCTGGCTTCTCCTCCAGCAGGGGACACCAGCAATGACCCTCCCAGGCAATGAGTTGGAGAAAACTACTTAGTTTATCTCTGCCAGTCTGTCAAGTTTCCTTCAAACTGGCTGAGTTATCAAGGGTGGACAGATGGACGGACGATGACAGCTGACTGTGACAGCATGACTAGTGTAAGCTTCATTTCCTTAGGAAAGAAGTCTAAAAATATGATTTAGTAGGATGGCTAGTCATACCTAAGCAAGAGTAAAGTTAGGATGATTATAAACGTCGTATGCATCTATGACAAAATTGTAACTCCATTAAAAAAATGTACAATCTACATGAGTCATCTCTGGAAGAGTAAACACTGCCACAACTCGCTACTAACAGAAACGTTCACTTACTTGTGAGAGTATCCCTATTCTTATGTCCAAATGGAATGAAACCCACGTAAGGAATTTCACAGAAAACAAAACATTCAAGCACTTTGGGAGTCACATTTGGAAGAGTCAAATATACTTGTAATTGCAATCATAATTTTGACATTTCTATTGTCTTTGTTTTAATGAAAACTTATCTACTAGTGAAATACAACTGTATTTTCCCATTATGACTCATTGGTTACAGTTCACCTGACGCCGTAATCCTCTGTAATACAACTAGCTGTCCTAAGAAGAAACCTAAGGCAATGGATCAGCTTTCAAGTGAGGGGAAAAGAGTGTGAGCAAAAGCATTGCAAAGCAGCAGAAAGTCTGGTTTATATTATGGTGTCACCTAGGAAATAACGCTGTTCACCATCTACAGCTGACCCACACTAAACCAGTTCATTTTCATTCTTACAAACAAGTTGCCAAGTGATGCGAGCAGGTTTAATTTCTCGGTGGATATATTACTGAGATAAAAACCCAAGTGGTTAGCATCATTTCCATAGAAGGGGTCCACTGCAAATCCTTCTCCTCTCTTCAGTGAAAAAGAAACCCTCTGGCTCCAAGGTTAGTCCTAGGAAGACTCAGAAACGTGCCTCCCGCATTACTTGGTGCCCTACCCCTTTCCTCGCTCAGTTGAGGCTCTAAAGAATAGCTTGTTTTGCAAGCCGCAAGCCGAAGGAAGACCAGTTTCCTATGAATTCGCTTCCTGCCTCTTAAGTCCCTATTGTGCAAAGCCCAGCTCTGCACCCTTTCGCTACCAGCTTGTCCCTGTGACGGCCTTCCCATTGTACCCGCCTGTCCTCCAGCTCGCACCTCCAGTGTCCTCTCCCTGCAGCACTTCCAGCCTTCCCACCTCCTGCTCCTTAAGCTCTCACAGGAAATATATGTCTTTAGCTCCCCTCCAACCCCAAACCTCAATTGGTGGAATTTCCTTCTGGTCTTGACGCTGTGATAGTGTCAGTTCCCCTACCCTTACCTATGTCTTCTGTCATGCTGGCCACGCTCCTGGCCCAAAGCTTGACCACCTGTCAGACAGCACAGATGCCTGACTGCCCAGCCTTCTCCTGCTAAAACCGAAAGAAGGATTTCTTTCTCCTTCTTCTGCCTTCAGTGAAGGCACTGAAACTAGGCTGTGTAGCTACAGTCTTTATGAAAACTGATGCTTAGGATACACAACTTCAATTATCTTTAAAACTTTATCCTAAACACATGCTTTATCAAATACCTACATAATGCTTTTATAGAAAGGGATATTTTTTTGCCACTAGTAAAAATTTGTATTCCATTTGCTAATTACGGTTTATATTACATACTATCTTTAGTAGAAAAAGCCCATTTACAAAACAGGTATCTTCTCCTAATTTTAGGAAGACTTATTTGATGAGTCTTTCCATGCTCCTGTGAGCTGGAGTCTTTGCCTGAAACTGATGAGTGATCACAGTTTGTATTTTAACTGTTTTTGCTTATCCCCAGAAGTAAAAGAACAGAAAGAACAGGCTCTGTAATGCATCTCCACAGGCTTGTCTGTACTCACCTTTATTTTACTGAGTTCTGTTTAAGAATAACATGCACTAAACACTGAAGATATTTGCAGTCAAATTGTCTAGCATCCCCCTCCCAAGATTACTCCATAAATTTATTACATCTTGTATGCAGCTTAGCTTTTAAATATACTAAATACAGTTGCATTTCTTTTTCCAAAGGAATTTTAAGCTTATTTGATACCTCAGATTACTGACTTTTCCATTTTCCCATCTTCTGTATATAAAAACAGGTCAGTCAATACCCAAAGACAATTTCTGAAAAATAGTTGGCAAGTGAAACTACTGTCATCTGAATTCTCCCAGTCTATCTTTTCTAAAACCTTCTCTGATTCTAATACATAAATCATGAGCAAAAATATTTTCTGTAGCTTACCTACACACCATACCAAATTCACAGGACAAAAAAAAAAAAAANTCAAAGAAAAAAAAAAAAAAAAAAAAAAAGCCCTTCATAAAAAAGGTGCAATACAAGACAACTATTGCTTTGAGAAATCATAAAGGCAACACTAAACAATTTCCAGAACAGGATTCCTCAATCCAGAACTCAATGAAAGAGACCATGCCACTAAATATGCCAGATACAACTGCTTAAGAAGCCTCCAACAACTTCTTATTAAAATATCGAGAGCAATTAAGGAGGGATTCTCCTGCACACACCACCCTAAATGTACGTGACCTTAAACTATAAAAAACACTGCAAAACCAGTAACAAAAGTGCCTCAATACAACTGCATTCTTGGAAACTACTTCCTCTTTAAAGGACTAGATTTCTACTAAATGGAGTCCTTCACTTCTGGGGTAGCTAGTTCTAAGTCTGAATATACAGCTGGAAATATAATAACAAATGCTGCTGAGTAATGCTGTTACTTTCCCTCTCCACATGGCAATTCAAAAAATCAACTTTTTATATATTTTCTTTTATTGCTGTATTTATATTTCTTAATAGATTCTTTTTCGTAACAAGTCAAAACTGATGTTTGTATCATGCATTCAGCCTTTAATGTTTGAAATCAGTTTTCTATCAGTTATTACATAGTATTACAAAGCTGTAAATCGTCAAAAAATTAACTCAAGTATGGTAAGGGTCTCTAAATAGATATCTTGAATTAATAGTACATCAAATACTACCTTTCTTTCAGAGTCTGTTTTCAAACACAGCAAGCTTTTTCTCAATCAAAAGCCCAAGTTATGCTGTATCACCTAGTCAAAACACAGGAACTGATACTAGGGATTAATTAAAAGTGCACTTACATGTAAAACAGAAACAAAGGTGGGTAGAAAATGGTATATTTTGGTTTTATCTCTCTAAGCTAAATTTGTAGATTGTAGATGTAAAGTTGTATATGCTTTTATTTTTTAAATCCTCCAGAAACAGAAGCGTGATGCTCTGCCCACTTGGAAAGGCAGGCAGGGCTAGTGAAGATCCCTGCGCCTTCCCACCTCCTGCCTCCCTACCAGCCCCCAAGTTGCCCAAACCGGCCATGCCTTCCCCAAAGAGACTTGGCTCTGCAATCACATCAGTCCCCCCAAATCAACCCATGACGCACGCCTCTGCCAAAAGCTGACTAACTGGCATGATTTTAGCGAGATGAATGCAAGGCCAGGCTGATTCCGATGGGTGAGCAGGAGCTGGGCAGCGCCCCTCGTGCCCCGGTCGCGGCGCTGGGGTTGTGGTTCGCAGGGCTGTGCGCTGCCGCTCTCCTTGTATGTGATAACCCCCTTTCCCAACTTCCCAGTTTGCACTGGATGGCAACGCCTCTTTCAGCACAACACTCAACTTCAGCACTTGAGTTCGCAGCTATTGGGTATCAAACCGGCTAATACGTAAAAACGAAGGTATTGAAAAGAAGAGGAAAAAGGGAGAAAATTCTGGGAGACGGTTACTTCAGCTTCTGCCTTAAATCTTATCTCGCTGCCACAACTTTCACGCAGGCTGTCAAAGCATGGGTTTTAAACGTAACATGAATGAGTTTTTGAAAATTTGTTAATGGGAAAAAAAAAATTAAAAAAAAAGACATTTCACTGGCACTAAAAATTACCCAGTAACTGAAATTTCTTTACATTACGGGTCAATCTTCTCTGAATTAAAAAAAAAAACAAAGCCGATACTTGTAAAATTTTTCATACAAATTTCAATGAATCTCAATTTGTGTACTCTCCTTCTGGAGTAGAATTCTTTATGGTTAAAAAAATTATCACAGAAGCCACCAGAAAGAGCGTAAGTACAGTAGGTTTTTTATGAAAGTATTTTCATTTTAATCAATTTTTTAAATAATGTTTTTCTTCTTTAAAAAGAAACCCATTATAATTCAAATTGAAACAAGGCACTCCAGAGCTGAAAAATCTAACATTACTATAACCTAGTAAGACAACTTCCATTAAACAGCTGAAACATTCAAGCAAAACAAGATTGAGGCTGATAAATTGAAGGAAGTCAAACAAACAAGCTAGGAGAACTCCCAGTATAAATATCTAAAGCAAGAGCTTGTTCAAATACTGAATAAAAATAGTCATCCCTGAAAGAGTTAGAAAAAATATTTTTAAATAATGTCTGTTAAGTTTAGTGACTTACATAAAAAGTTAAGAAATCAATTTCAGCTGAGATGGAAATACGTTTTAGTTTCCCCAAATATAAAACAAAGTTTTACAGAAAAGCTCTCCTAGTTCTAAAAATTGTCAAAGAGAAGGTAACCAGAAATTCTCGTTCAATTTACTAATCAAGTGTTTTGTGTTAGAAAGAAACAAGCAAGTTTATCAAACCCCATTTTTATTTACAGGTAACATTTATTCAACATTTTAGCCAATTTTTATTTAAGATACTTCAAATCATGATTGCATTTCAATAGAATTGCAATTTCATCTGGCTTCACACATATCCTTTTCTGTTTATCAAGTCATTCATTCATCTCCTAATACTAAGGCTCTGAATATTTATGCATATTAATGCATACAGTTAATAAGTATGCAAAGTGGAGACTCTTTTTAAAACAAAAAAAATGTATTAAGAAAGAAGTAATGAACTTTTCAGGGAAAACCTTAAGAAAAACATAAAACTATGTAAATTAGTAATTAATTCACCCAATACAGAGATAAACACTTGATTTCTTGACAGCTGGAATGTCCAGATCAGACATTCATTTAGCTTTATGTTATTTATTCTTATTATTTTTATAATTTTAAATTAATTTGTCTTTGCTTCTTTATTAAAAAGGAATTCAGCAGACTCAAGTTTCTTCTGTTACAGAGTAAGAAAAAACAACCATTTTTGCACATTTTCAGCCTGCAAGCTCCCACCCCTTCTTCTCCCCCTCCACATCCAGTTTCCAAGCGAATGTTCAAAGGCCAAGATCCATATGGGATAGTCAGTATCTTAGAAGCAACGTCTCCATCAACAGCACTCTTTAAAGGACACTGCTATAAATTCCAGAAATCTTCGATTGCATTTGTGACACAGAAATGAAGCCTTACAGCTCTATTAATGACGTTTTATATCTTCTTTAAGAAGCTCAACATCAAAAAAAAAGCCACACTAGAACAAATCAGAAAATGGAAGCTCTTCTTTAAATGTCAAAGTGAAATTCTGACAGTTCGACAACCAGGCTGCTTTATCACTATGTTTGTCAAATACAGGAAAAAGTAGTGTTAAAGTTTCCCATACATCAAACACTATTTGCCATGGAGGCTTCCATAAAGAAATCAACTCAACAACCATATTAAAAACAACTACTTCATTAATTCTTGTAATTTAGACTGTGTTAAACATGCCTATCTGTTATCAGGAAAAGTACATTCAAATTCCTGTACCAGATAATGAATTTCCTGTACCCAGAGCATTATAGACCAAGAGCTTAAAATGAAAGGGACGTATGTGGACAGAGTTTTCCAAAGGTATCAAACATATGCTCTAAAGGCTTCCATCAACCGCCTCATGTACCAGTGGAAGTGTGGAAGTACCCCAGTGGAAGTGGGAAGTAGACGAAGTCGTACTAGGCAAATTTAAAATGGCCTTGTGATTTTAAATCCTCTATAGAACAGGAAAACTGCTGTCTCAGTCTCAAGTAGATGGCATACAAAATGAATGGGGTTTCTCAAGATCTATGCTTCCATCTTCTGTCTACAAATTTAAATTGAAGGCAGCTTGCTTTAAATACACAGTCTTTGCTTTCAAACAGAGATTATTTAAAGATATTTCCATCTACTTTGTAATCCTGTTAATGATGCTCTCTTGATTTTGTAGGATGCCCCCGATAAGGAAAAATAACCATGAATACCTTAGAATGATAGGGATGACTTCAGTTTAAGAACATATTTATAAGTTATGGGGAGAAGGCACAGTAGCCCTGTAGGACTTCCCGATACTTTCTGTTCCCTTGATGTAGAGAAGTAAAGCAACACTGTTTTGCCTCTCCTTTACAAACATTAACAGAACATTGACAAAGAAATCCCTACTAAGCATGAGGTGCTCCAAACTGTCTACACCAATACATGTTCCTGTGCCTCAGTAAGTATACAATAGCTTATGTTTCCACTCCTCCTCCAGCATTTGATGGAAAGATGATTTACATTCAGTTATCTCACATTTATATGAAGTCAGAGGTGCATGGGACAGCTCGGGATATAAATCCAACTTGCTAACATGAACCCACTAATTTTTTATAAATAAAAAATAATACAGCAAGTACAAACAGATTACCCTGAATGTAAGATGATGACCCTCAAATTTAAAGACTCTTCCAGATAACTGAGATGGAATCATTCCATTTGCGATACGAGTAATCACAGTACTAACTTGGACTTTTCCCTTCTTGTTTGCTCAAATTTGCTCTCAATTCTGTACATGAAAATGAAAGACTTAATAGGTGTTAGAAATACAGATTGAAGTTCAGATCATCAAGCCTAAACCTGAAGAGATAAATTACAAAGCTGTAATTATACAGCCCCTCAACTCAAAGACATGCATTAGAAGACGATGACGCATATACTGACTAAATCTCTCGGCAGCAAAACGCTCAAGATAGTCCTCCCTGAATGTAACATGGTCAGCTACTCTTTGAGGTTACAGTGTTTTACTCCAGCTGGCCCATACCAACACCAGGCATGATGTAAAGCTATAAGGTCCGAATGACAATGCTATACAAACGTTTTCAAACGTTAAATACCATGTTACAAGAAAATCCAAGGGGTGTATTACTTTTTTCTTTGGAATTCTCAGAAATCCTTAGAAGCCTGTCATAGATCTGCAATTTTATTCAAAGCTCCTTTTAGGAAAGGAAAGCAAAGTAAATACCACCTTTTCTTTACTAACCTCCTCTCTGAATTGCAACGCCTATAGCTTCATTAATCAAGGGCTTTCAGGTTATTTGCAACTAGAGACGCAAAACCAGACCTCCTCCTCTCTGAAGGGGAAGTAACAGGGGAAAATGGCTCGTTTAACAAAACACCCGTCTCCTCTGAGGTTTGGCCCTCACAACCAAAACATAAAACCCCACAACTCACACACAGACTAAAACAATTTCTTCTGTAGATTAAAAATCACCAACGAATTAGTAAGTAATACAGTAATAAATTTAGCTCCTGTTCTGGAGAATAACTTCCTGAATGAACAATTAAAACAGTATCTTACAGGTTTGTAAATTGGTAGAGCCCATGCACAAGAACAACAACGTTTTCACTACATCAAAATACATTTTCCCTTTCCTTTTTTCTTTTGCTTCCCGTTTTCTTTCATTTGCAAGGTCCCAAAGACTGCTAAGCAGGAGTGATGGCAATGACTGAGTATAGTTTAGGCGGTCTATGGCCACAGTCCTACATCAATTTTCTGGTGCAAAATGCAGCTACAAATAGTCACCTAGTAGAAACAGCACCCCTGAACATCCGCCTGGCCAACCTGACCACCAGTTCACATTCAGAGCGGTCAGTGTCTGTCCAAATTTATTTGCTGAGACCACAAAAACTACTTGTCAGTAAACAATCGCGTTTACTGCTGAAGTGACTCTCAAAGAAAGCCATCTCTGCCATGGGAACCCTCCTCCTTAAAAACAAGAGAGGTGGGCATTTTCTTTCCCAGAGCAGGTTTATGCTGGGCGTCTGCATACTTTGCACACATCTCGATTCCTGCTTCATGGATGTACTCCACAAAACAAAACATTTTTGAGACACAGAAAAAGGAAGGAAGTCTTCTCTTGTACGTTCTGAGACAAAGCCCATTTTTTTTTTTGGCGTGAATGCTAATTTAGAAATTTTGTTTGCATGGTATGAAAACATGTCACAAAATGGCTACTTATTGTTGAGGTCTTCAAAAAAACTGAGAAACAGAAAGCAATGGAACCCGAGTGTGACCACACAGAGAAAAAGAAACAAATTAATACTCCAAAAGACCCTGGAAGACTAAATGTTAAGACAGCCCAACGGCTCAGAGAGATTTGGCAACATTGAAAGAATTATTTAGGAATGCATACTGGAGGAATTCCCACATCTAAATGAGAATAATTCCCTGATGATGCTAAGATGGCAGAAAGAGAAGTCACTGTCACTTCAATATAGAAAAATCACTTGTCCTTTGAGTCACTAGAATTCTTTGGAAAATAGTGTCCCCGAGTGTACATACACAGGCTAGTGATTTTTGCTGGCCATCTCAGTTTGGTCTTTAGAAAGGTGACCCAGCTATACTCGCCAGACCTCAAAATCAGCAAACTGTTGACTGATTCTTCTCTGCTGCCAGCTTCACACTCTAGGACATGAAGCTAAAGGAGAAGACTGTACGCAGAGCACGCCGAGATCACATTTTCTGAAGAACTGTGGTGACTGCATCCCCCCATAAGCACATGCTTATAGGAAGGGTCCAACCCAGGCAGTAGGGCGCAGTTCGGTGACCCACAC
Organism: Dromas ardeola; assembly: GCA_013398915.1. Lineage (NCBI taxonomy): Eukaryota > Metazoa > Chordata > Aves > Charadriiformes > Dromadidae > Dromas > Dromas ardeola. Next base: position 448,130 of record VYZM01017556.1, read on the forward strand.
TGTGGCCCCAGTTCTGCTGCTTCAGCAGACTTTGGTCCTCCCATGAACCTGAGGGAAGGGAGGACAGAAGGGAACACAATGCAAGAAAACCAGTACAAGGCACTACTTGGGAAAAAAAAAAGCCATACTCTATTTTCACTGCCTCAGAAGAGGAGACATAATTAGCAGATTGCTTAAAGGATTTTATTCTATGGAAAAAATGAAACATCAAAAGAGTTGAGGGTTCAGACACAAACTTTTAACGCTAAAGAGCAAAAGACTCTGCCTCCGTGGCTGGAACAAGGTGTAGGAAGAGCTACCGGCAATGTGGGTGACTCTCTTTATTAGGGAACAACAAAACTACCTTGGGAGCTAATTTTTTGGGCTTGCTCTAAGGCCAAACACGATTACATGTTAAAACATAACTGGCTCAGAGAAGGGCAAAACCAAGGGTCCTTGAAAGTGACAGCTGAGGGAAGTAATACCACCAAAGACACCAGTACTTGCAGCCACATTGAATTAAGGCGATCCTTTCATCTTTTCAAAACATAATTAGAACTAAAATAAAAACTTGTTCTGCAATCTGTAACGTCAAATTGAACCTGTAAGCGTACACACACACTGCATGGGGAGGGGGGAGAGAAGTACCTATTACACAAAACTTCTAATACAATACAAAGAACAAATTTATTCACTCAATGTGAACTAAAACCAGCCAGATTTCTTCACGCCTTCAGCCTTACAACATTTTAGTGCAACCACCATATTTGAAAAAATCTGCTGAAAGGTAGAACATATCATGTTTTCCTATATGCTTGTTTCAAACACTTGAAGCAGCAAATCCTTTAAATAATCCACCCCAACAAATAATTCACGTAAGACAAACCTTCAGCAGAATAAAATACATGCAATTGTAAACTGAAAAAGGAGCAAACTTCTGCTCCCATCACCAGCTAGCACTGGAGCTCGGGCACTGCAAAAAGCTCCAGGTTCTGCTTTCACTGCTGCTTTTGGCTTTTCACCTTGCATCAGATAAAGGGGCCTGATGCACGCATCCGGCAGAGAAAGTCCTTTATCAGGCAGTAAAAGAAGCATTACTCTGTACCTTGAGTTCTGCAGAATATCTACCAACTTGCTTTCAAGTCTTTTTGCTGCAGTTCATGAAGTTTGTGTTTTATTTTGGTTTGGGTTTTAGGTTTTTTTTTGCACTAGTCTGCTCTGCAGTTCAGATTTTTTTCCTTCTTAAGCACATGTTCCTTTAGAAATTATACCATGGTATTTTTTAGAAAGTCAGATCTTTATTCCACAAAGCAGAGACTTCAATTCCTTTAATGCTACTTTCACTGGACATAGCTGATATGCATGAAGTTATTTAAATTTTTACAGGCATACAACAGGTCCATAACCATGAATTTGTGAGTTTGTTTTGCATTCTGGGTAGCTATTTTAACATGCATAATAGTAACACTAATTCAAAATGAACATATTCTTCTGCCATTGTGTATATATCGAATTGATAGTAAGATAGCAGACCTTACCATGTCAACAGTATCTTTTTGTATCATTTTCATTGTGCAAAGCTAATGCTATTGAATACGTTCTCTAGATCTTCAAAGATCATCAATGAACTGAAAATAGCCCCTTAAGCTAAGTCTAGGTTTTGTTGATGATCATGAGGCAGGTATGTTTCCAGAAAGTAGCAAAGCATTTGAACTCCTTATTATACAAGTCATCTGCTACCACTCCAGTGGTATCAGCTCTGCCAGCTCCTAACTCCACATGCTCTAGATGGGAATGGAAGAATCTCTTCTGTTTTGAAATTACTGTGAGCATCTCCCATTTCTCCTTTCTCAGCATCTAATGACAGTAATCCATGCAAACAGACTGATCTATTATTACTGTGATGATGGAAGAAACGCAATTGTTCCAGCTTTTTTTTTTTTTTCTTCCAAACCACCAAGGACACCACACCTAAACAGAGTTCCCATCAGCTTCTCTCGCTACCACAAAACCATGTTCCTTAATTTCATCACTGTTGAAAAGTCACCACTGTTGCCATGCTGCCCCACAAACAAACATACTTTGAGCAATGCAACTAAAAAACAGGATGAAGCACATCACCGAAAGTGCTTCTACTGAACAAATTCAACCATGGAATAAGCTACTCTTGGAAACTGAGCAAGAATTGTGCTGTATATAAAAACTTTGACTATTTCCTCTCTGTAAAGATGAACTTAAATTCCTGTATATTGACTGCTTAAAAGTGCCAACACAGAGGACTTACCCTCAGCCAGTGCTCCAAGAGACATGACAGATGTACCACTACTGTCATGTCCACGTTTTCTGACAAGCTAGAAAGCTTCAAAGCAACATAAAGTGACACAGGAAAAATACTCTTACTTGTGTTGAATTTCTACAAGGGCATTTTACTGCTAACTTCAACTAGAGATGTTTGGCTAAAGAAAAGAATTCATATCATTCCTTCTTAGAAACCTTTAGGTATGATAAATAATTTGACAAGTAGCTAGATACCATAGAAAGTTCTGAAGGTTACTTGGTTGTTGTTTTTTTTTTAAATCAAATTTATTAAATGCCTGCATCTGAATGGAAAGACTAGCATTTCTTACAGGTCTGTGACAAGGAAGTCCAACAACATCGGGAACTCAAAGTTCTAGAGAGATTAAAATAACTTGTTTGTCTTATAAGGCAGCCCTGTTTTTATTAACATGAGCTCTACAAGGCTTAAGAGGCTGTGCTATACAACAATGTACTTATTATACAATGATACCATATTTATTCTTATTTCCACCACTCTTTCATTCTGTAGTAAATTTTATACCCAGATGGTGTCCAGAAAATACCAAAATTGAAAACAACTAATTAATATTAACTATTATTTTCAAACTCGTACTTGGTCATACTACCGATTTAATGTGTTTTCTGTGATCTTGCAGCTAATATGGCTAAGGCAGTTTGCTGATAAACAGACAAAAATTCATCAAGCAAAGAGTACGGAAGACTCAATTTATAGCTACGACTGTGCCAGAAATACTGTGTATGCTTCTCACGATTACACTTTTAAAAACTAGTGCTGAAGAACTGGGAAAAATTCAGTTAAAAAACACAGCAATTACAGTCACCTAAGTAACTTTCACCAGTGAAAGACTTAAGTAGTTATCAAATTTCAGTAGTCAAGGAAAGATTTAGAAGCGATTTCATGCATGTCATAATACCACCTGGAACAAAGAAGAGCTTTCCTTTTACAGATAGCTCTTAAATTTACTAGACATACCATGTTAGAACTACCGAAATTGGGCCACTAAGATATTTAAAAAAAAAAAGAAAAAAAATCCTCAAAACCAAAAACAAAATGAAAAACAAAGACCACTAACCCACACAGGAGAGTGTTAAAGGTTGATGACTTATTTGGAGAATGAGATTTCATAACCAAGTTATGCAGAACTATGATGGCAAGAGTTTATATTTGAGATAAAATATTTGTATCTAAAAATAAAATACACTAAACCTCTTAACCAACAGTGTTTTCCAGTCTTAATCCAGTACTGGATTAAGAAATTACCTATTCCACATTTCTGCTTGTTATTAAGCAGTGACTGTCTAAAGAAAAAAGAGCTAACTTCCCCTACAATTTCCAGAAAGGCACGGTTAAGGTGGTATTAAGTAGCTCTCAAATGGGAAAACGTGAAGTCATAGATGTGAAAAAACCCTTTTCATATAAATAAATAAAAATAACCAGGGGAGAAGGGGAGAGGTGTAAAACTGTTGATTCCTGGAATCGACCATATATATAGCACTCAGGAACTGCTGCACAGATCTACAGACTGACCCAGGTAGACACCGCGGAGGCTGACGAACACAAGAAATACTCCTGGACACTCAAAACACTTCTGAAATAATGTACTAGGAACAGTGATGCAAATAAGGACTGGTTTCTGTACTTTACATATCACTCTGCAATTCTTACTTTCCACATGAAAATCTGTCACACTGAGTAAATTAAAACTAAGAAGTTACTGAAATGTTTTACAGACTTACAGAAGGTTAATAAAGAAGTGATTTGAAGAGTTTCTCATGCAACTTAAATATCTCTGTGAAATGTTATCAAGATTACTGTTATTTGCCATCATTGCCAACACTCATCTCTAGTGTTTCTATTGTTCCTGCGCATTTTGCATACACATCTCCTCTGTTCTTTGCATCCAATCTCTCTTTCAATACCTTTTAATAAACTTTCTTTTGTTTGCTGGGCATCTGTTCAAAAACCCACACCAAGAAGCGAGGGGAAATATCTTCAACGTTTCTTAGGCGGTTGTTCGCTAAAGGGCGCAACACCAGACACCTTTAAGAAATCCCTATTATGCAGTGCTAGTTGTGAAGCAAAAGCAGCAACACTCAGAAAACTGTGGATTCCCATGAAAATGGCACCCTGCTGCTGGATCACACGCATCAGTCACCGGTGGCATGCTGCTTCCTGGGGAGCTGTGCTGTTGCCAGGAAAATGACTTGCAAAGGGATGGAAAAAATGCAGAAGTTTTATTTTGCTTACACAAACAACTGGCTTCCTAATTATTTTTGCTTCTTTCAGATAAGGTTTCTGTTCGGCATGACAGAGATGAGCCAGCAAGCGTAGAGATCATCTTTGCTGCAGAAGGGGAAACCCATGGAGCCGCGGTCAGAAGCAGCTCTGGGGGTGGTTGCTGGCAAACACCTGCTCCATCCAAATCGGTATGGGAATTCCTTCCCACCCCCAGCGCCTGGGAAGAACTATATTTCAGAAAATTACAGTTTGGAGGATGCATGCTGGAGGTCTCTGGTTTAGCAAGACTTAATCAAAATCTATAAAAAAATACCCTCCACATAAAAGAAATGCTGTACAAGGAAACTATTTTAAACTTCATTATAATGAATGAAGATGAAATTTTAATCACAGGCCTGGAAGCTGGCTTTTGCCTTAAGAATAGTAATAATTACCAGATTTCATTCAATATGAGCAAACAGAAGAGAGTAATTTGAAATGGCTAAATTGCCATTAACTTTTTACTCACAGTATCACTCAGTTAAGACAAAAAAGGGAACGAGAAGATGAATCATTTAAAAGACTTAATAGGTGGCCTATATGCTACATTTCCATAATTAAAATTGGTCTGTTGTAGCTATATATCCGTTAGAGTTCACTCAAGAAAGAGATTTGAGAACACAGAAGTAACATGTATCAAACAGAAAAATGATAAAAACAGACCGGCATCAACAGAAATTACAAATCTTGAAATGTCTCCAAGTCACTTAAGGAAAGCAAAAGGTTTTGGAAAAATTCCCTGATGACAGGACTAAAATAGTATACCATATACAGAATAAGTCCTTAGAAGGGGAAAGACAAAGTGAATGGTGCAAAAAAGGCTATTGTTTTGTAAAAAGATGTTGGATGATCCAAAAGTCAGAAATTACTAAGGGTCATTTGAGATTTGAGGTGAGCTGTTTTTCAGTCCACAAGTAACTGATTTAATGTACATATGCTAATCAAGTGTTAATCAGCATTTTAATATGCATCTGACACATTTAAAAGAACTGACTCTGAACATGTTTTATTTCCTGATGTTCTTTTAAAAAAAATGGTGAAATACAATGGAAATTCCAGAAGCCTTAAGAAATTGCTGGAAACGGGCTGTTGTTTTTTTAAACCACCAAGCTGCATGTTCTAGGTACCCACACACCCATTAACCTTCCACAAACTCCAAGCCAAACAATGGTAAAGCTGATGGGCTTCTATTAATAAGGACTGAGATTCAATTAATGACAGTCAACTGAGTCCCAGGAAAATTAAAAGGCATGACTTCATTCTCTGATGAGATTAAAAGTTTTCCTGATAAAGACAACTTTGTAAAGGTAGTAAACTTTCATGTGTATTTGGCTTTTTATGTACAAGACACTGGTGTATTAACTGGTGCCATAAACTTTCATTAGAACATGGACTCAATGGATTAAGAACTATTTAGGTGATGCACCTTCAACAGCCAACTACAGGGACTATTAATTAAATTGTAATAGCTCTTATGGTGTCTGCCACAATTTGAACTATGGTTGGCACTTTTCATATTTATTGAATATCTAGAAGGATTTATAAATCAACCACCGGTAATTACAGTGGATAAGCATAAGAGTGGCAGATAGTTATGGGTTATCACATAGACAACACACTACATCATTTGTGCAGTAACAATGCTTTCAGATGAAATATGTTTGAATCCAAGGAAATGCAATTGATTAAAGAAGAGGTAGGGAAAAGCGCATCTCCATGGGACCAACCGTTTGCTGGAGCACCACAAGTATGAAAGGTGGGTTCAGGTATATCAGGTCACTCTCCTTAAAGCCCGCTAGCCTTGTCACTGGAAGCAGCTAAGGGTCTGCTGTTTCTCTCCTGAGATTTCACAAGACTTAACATTAATTATTGACTGATTATTAAATAACAATTTTTTATTTTTATTTTGTTTTAATTCAGTACCTGATATTTTGGTAATAGCTTCAAGATCGAAGTTGGAAACAGATTTGGTTTAAGGACAAATACTCATGACCGCCATTCCCACCTGTGCTGGGTTAGCGGGTATTTTAATGTGAATTTTCTTGTGATCTTAGGAGAGGCATGGTTGATGAGACATTAGACATTTCTATAAGGAGAACTTAAGAACTTGTTTCACTGGGCGCAGCAAAACTTTCAAAAGCTGTTTCACTAGATCAAGCATCAGCCTTGCAATTTGAAAGCCTTTGTTTTTTTTAAAAAAAAAGAAGTGCATTTTTTATGGCCTCTCAGAACAAAGGATCCTCCAAGGAAAGACACATGCTCTTCTTGTTCTGAATAGGAAATTACTGTACAACAAGACAAGCAAGACTTAAAGACTATAGTTTAGTTGAGGACTCCAATTGAGGAAAGGTAAAAAGAAAATTGTACGGATACATGGTGCACAGCACAGGCATAAGTTTCATTATGCTAAGCAGTTCACTTAAACTATAAAAAAGAATACTCTTAAGCACCAACGTTTTTGGGGGGTGTTAAAAATATCCTGAGCCAATTTTGTGGCTTGGGTATGGCTGAGGCAGTTTCTCACTGTCACAGGATGTGCGAGCATGAAAGAGCATGAGAGGTGCTTTGCACCCTGTATGTTTAACAGCTACATGTGGTCACTGCAAAAGAAAAAGCTAGGCTCCACCATGTGTTATTTTCTGCCTCAGCTGAACAAACGCACAGAGAAAACTATTAGAAAAAGTACAGGGGAATCAGCAGATTGTAATAACAGTCCTTCAGAACTTAAAAACCTGCGTTAAGTGTGTGCAAAGGGCTGAGGTTTGGAAGATGCGACACATGCAAAGGCTCAGCCGTGAAACCACGAAACTGTTTTCTCACACCATTTCATCGGTCGCCACCATAGTGACATGAAGCATCTTGCAGCACACAGCTTTGTTAAGATCAGGGAGGTAAACATGTATACATGCTAAGACACATCTCTGTTCCTTCACTTAAACACATTTTTGTTGGATATAAATAAAAATGTGTTTCTTTATATCAAGTAAATACTGTCCACATATTACACAAACACTTGATATGTTCACAACAGAAATGCAATCCTTTCATAAAGCAGCTTTTAGACTACATATATATATATATAAACATAAATCCATATAAAAGGAGCTTAGTCACAACTGGGATTTCGATTTTAACTAGTTAATTGATGTTGGAGCTTATTCTTTAAACAAATCTTTGAAAAGGCATAATAACACTTGCTGGCATTGTAATGAGTATATTCCAAGAGTAGCTATAGAAAAGCCTATGATTTTAAATATTACTATGGCAAATCTTGTGATAACCTTGTTTGCCTGCCACCTGTGCTGTAGTCCTCAATTACCACATATTTTATGGCAGCTCAGCAACAGAGGACACAGCAATGAAGTGACCAAGAAACCTAACCTGTTAGACGCAACACAGGACACCCATGATAAACCTACACGAACTACTGACATGTTATTTTTAAGTGAACCTTTTTGCTTTCTACCAAGTCCAATCCCAAATTCTAATTTTTCTGTTGAAGGACCAGTATTTTTTACAGTGAACTGCAACAGAGCAAGTTTTCCCTATGTCAGACTTCACAAAACACAGGCAAAAACCAAAACACAAGCAAAAAATAACCTCAAAACATCTCCAGGTGCATAGCTGTTTCTGTTTTATTCATTACATCCCAAAATACCAGTAGTAGGTGGGGTTTTTTCATCTATACGTAAAATGATCACTTATTGCTATGTTTAACTTTTTCTAGCCATATGCAAAGCCTTTTAGTTTTCAGTAATTTAAAGTCATTAAAAATCATTGCAAAAGTAAAGACCAAAAAAATCCTGTCACCTGACTTCCAAATATATTTCTTCAAAATTCACTCAAAATTTTTCAAAGGTATTATTTGATATGTATGATACACAGTTGTAAAGAATTTATGTGCAGGTATAGAACAGAGTACATATTAAGGAGTTGGAAGCAGAAGGAACATCTCGGCCCACAGAAACTTAACCCCTGGTATTGCACATAGCCACATCGTACAATCCCATGCATAAGATGATTTAGCTTTGCTATGATAGCTATGCTGAACAATCCAGTTTACATCCTTCTACTTCTGAATGAGTAGCCTTGGCTTGAGAGGAGACAATCTGCAGTTGATATCTCAATGAAAACACAGTTCTTCAGCCGCTAAAAGTACACAGCCTCTGACAAACTGGAACAAAACTAACATCTTATTGTCCTGGATGTGATATGAGAAAACCTGTTACAGATTTTCCCACATGATTCCCATCCNCCGCCTGCTCTCTCTCTCCCTCCTTCCATGATCCACCATGTCACCTCAAACTAAGGATTCGGAAAATCCAAACAAGCATGTTAAAAATATTTATATGCACATTACTTTCACAATCTGAAACCCATCACGTCTATTAAACTTCTTCCAAAATACAAAAGTACTTACCCAATGTGTCTTTTAGATTTTTAACCAGAGAACCTTTCTTCAAGCTGTTTTTTCGCTCCACATAATTTGATGGCACATATCCCGTTTTGTTGGCCGCGTTTCTTACCCTCCACCATGTCTTGGAATCATCTAATAGCCAAAGACGCTCATTTTTCTTGATGTCAAGTTCTTGATCCTGCTGTGCAGTGTAATCCCACTTTGCAATAACAATAACTTCTTCTGTCATCTTTCATGGAGTCCTTCTGCAAGGAAATATTAAAACATGCTCATCACTAAACTGCATCATGTAATTCTTACTCAATTTTTTCTTCAAGTTCTTCTGAAATAAGCAAGAAAAGGGTAGGGAAAAATGAGAAAGCCATACAGACAAAACCTCATAGATTGGATCTCCTATTTTAAAAATAAGGGAAGTCATATTGACCTTTCTTGCTTTTTCTGCCACTAGAACACGACAACACCTCGATAGTAAATTCTAGTTATAATGTATTATGTTTGCTTCCTCTGAATGTATATAAAATATTATTCAGATATACATTAATAAAGGCTAATTTATAAAACCCATGTAGTTTTTGCATGTAACAGTGTAAAACTACCCCACACCTGGCAATCAAAGTTCTGATCTGAGGAAAAAAAAAAAAAAGCGGCATTCCAAAAATATACTGTCCTTCTGCACTAGTAGTTCCTCATCCTCATAGTAACACATTATTTATATGTGTTTTTTGCATTTAAACAAAGGTATCCGTCCTTTTTTTGTAGGAAGTTAAAAATACTTCAAGAAGCAATGTAACTCAGCAGAGAAACCTGCCATCAAGAGGAGGGCGCGTACTGTCTTCAGTTAAAGTCCTTGTTCACAATGTTTCTGTGCGGGCAGCACAAGACTGCATTTTAGGAGAAGCCTTCATTCCCTCTTTGCTCCTGGGAAGTTCACTGCAGTCCTGCACCAGGCATGAGTCAGTGGGGTGAAGAGTATCCACTGCGCTTTCCTCAACTGCATTTCATTTCTTCCCTACCCGAAACTTACACAGAGTTCTGTTAAGACTGAATGAGTTGTTTGTTTGTTTGTTTGTTTTTTTCTTACCTGTAACAAGAATGATCTTTTCCAAAGCTATTTGTCAGCTGCATAAAGACAGCTGCATGCCTCCACTTTTTCCTACGCATCCCAGTCATTACTGGGAACAATGTGAGGGAGCACAATAGTGTGCAAGGAAGAGAAAAGTGCCATGCCAGTACCAGTGACATTCAAACATATTATAATGCCAACCAAAACGTGTTGATTTTATCCTCTAAATTCTGATAAGTTACCTAAAATTTTCTAATTGCTGCCGGGGGGTTCTGGGGAAAGAGGCAAGTGAAGGAGGATGGGAGGGAGTAGGAGGTGAGAATATATTTGAAAGTCAATGTAGCAGGTTTGTTGGTTTTTGGTTTTTTTTTTGTTTTGTTTTTTTTTTTTTAAGTAAAAACTGTAGATTTGCCTTAAAGTACAGAGTAGAGGAAACAAGTTCCAGAGTACTTTAAACTATTAATGTCCAAGGATCTTTTTAACATGATTTGATTTTGTTGCCTAGTTCTTAGCAGTCCACAATCCTATGAACTCTGATACCTAATAGTTTATGTAACAGAAATGTAATTAAAAAACACCAGACCTCATTCAGAAATTCTGTTCAGCATGTAAGTCATATTACCTACATTCAGAAAGGATTCCTTCTCCAGTCCGTAAACACACGCACACACATTTTCTCCCTTCAGTTACAGCACGAACTGTGAAAACTACATGCTAGACAGCCCAGCAGTCTACTCTTTCAAAGAAAAAGAAGTGTTTTCCTTATTTAACCTATAATCATAAGACACAATAGTGGACTCTATTATAATTTAATAGCCTCCTCTTACAATTTTTGTTTCCAGGAGAGCATCATATAGGGTTGAGCTATGGTTGATAAACTTTTTCACAGCAAAGCCCTGGAAAGCACCAGCAATGTCACCCCTCATGGCCAAGGTAGGACGACATTTTTGAAAATCCGAAGCTGAAATCAACAGGCTTAAGTTCTCATTTTCCAATTAGAAAACAAAAACGAACATAGAACAATTAAAACAGCATTCAAATGTGAGTTTGCATAGCTGAAAGTCCCAAGATAAATTCAGAAACAAGTTACGATGTTTTGAATAATTAAGAAACACAACCCTTACAGTTCAAACAGGTTGTGACTTACGCAGGTGGAATTGATGAGTTTACAAGAAATAAATCACTATACCCTTCAACAATTTTTTTACCCTAAAATAATAATCCCATCTGACAATGACATAGGAGAGGCTGAGCTTTGGACTGCAGTCTCCAATAAACTGCCCGGGTTTCTGACTCACATGAAATGGACAGATAGCCTACAGGTCGATAAGCTGATGTAGCCACAGGGGGACTGCAATCAAGCATGTTCTGGAGGCCAGCATTGTCAATATGATCTCTCTCTCCAGTTTAGATCGGTTTATCTCAGCAATTGTAAAATGGTCAATTCTTACTGTTCCCGGGGACATGGAGAACATGAAGAAATAGGACACCATCAATGCAGTTAGCTGATGTTGCCACCACGCAGGCTCCACTTCTAAAAAAAGGTTATTTTCACAACACAGGCAAGTTAATATTATCCATCAATATTACAGTATATTAATAACAAAAAAACATATTAGGCATACTATTTGACTAGTGACTGATAGAAAGCTACTAAACTCTTCCTATCCCTCTGAAGCAAAAAGTAATTGGCCTGTGTTGTAGGAGTCACCAAGTGTTTCCCCAAGGTGTTGGGCAAAGACAGACGCGCAGCAAGAGACCACACATCAGGGCTGATGACAGCAACTATACAGTCCTCCAAAATTCACTCAGGACAGGGAACCCCAAGCTACCCAATTTCTACAATTCCCGTTACTGTCGATGTGTAAAACTGCCACTCTGCATGCGAAACAATGTCATTTCACAAGCAGATCCCTTGCATGATGCAATTGTGGCAGAAGCGTAGGGAAGCCAAGTTTCTCAAGTGGCACGCTCACACAGAACCCATTTCAGTAAAATACTCCAGGTTTTGCTGAATGTTTAATGGCACAAACATTCCTACTCAAGTGGGGACAGGATTTGTAACAAGTCAAAATGCATAATATAATTGCAGCTAAACATTTGGTCATTTAAAGCTGTATGCATGTGTGCGGAGGACTTTGATAGTGCTGTTTTTTTAGGATTTGGGTAGTGGGGGGTTTTTTTGTTGCTTTGTTTTGTGGTTGTTTTGGGGGGGGGGTTGGGTGGTTTTTTTTGTTTGTTTGTTCGTTCTTTAAATGGGGGGAATTAGTACTACAGTTCTTAAAATTACTTTCTTCTGGTTACATCATTAGACTGGCTCCATCAAGGACAATAAGGTTCTTCCTGTGACATTTGCAGAGCTAAGATTTCCTTGTATGTGAATAAGGACACATTTGTTCCCCAGACGGGGGGACTTTAGAATTAATAGTTTTGAAATACTTCTGCAACACAGCTGTGTGCCAAACAAAAGATTAGAAGCAAATGACATAACTAGATTTGGGGAAAAAACAGTAATACAACCTTCCAAAGCATCCGAGTGCCCCATAAAAACTCAACATGCACTTGGAATTTCTTAACTATACTGCTTATAGACTGCACAACAAAAAATACCAGAGTCCTCATAGATTCTAATGTTAACACAAGACTCCTTCACATCAAGAAAATGAAAATCCATTACTGCTAAGAGTGTACAACCTTCTGGAATGTTCCACCTCAAAAAGCTCAAAAGTCCTAGTACTGAAATACAGAGTCTTCGCCTCACAGCCGACAGGATAACACCCCCACACACTTTAAAAAGTACCAGTGAAAAGCTTTGAAAGACCTATGCAAGGAGCTGTAAATTTATGAAATGCAACGCAGCCATTTCTCAGTACAAGATTGTTTTGCTTTAAAAAGGGTATGTATGGCCTTGGATTTTAGCTTACTGTATCGAGCAGTCATTTGCTTTACTTTTATGGCAATCCAACTTCCAACTGCAGTTTTTAAAACTAAAACAAGCAAAAAAACCTCCAAAGACACCACACTAAGCAAGCAAACAAACAAAACTCCACAACCCAGACCTTCAAAGGGTAATTCTTATATTAACTATGTGACCAATGCACACTTCCAATCCCTTTTAAGCCAGCATTTCCTAGCAGTGGGAGTAAACTAATTCATTTTACCAATATTGTATTTGCTGAAATGTTACAACTAATTAGATGGAGCTCGGGTACTTTCAGCCACTTACTTTCTTCCCTCCAATTTAGGTTTTGTTAGGAGAGGAGACCTGTCTTCAAGTGGCAGCTGCCCTACTGCAGAACCACACGTAAAATGTTCCAACACAAAAAACACGCTTGGGAGAGAGCCGGAAAAACTGAAAAACCTGCCAGGCTAGGAAGGTCGTGAACAAAAACCCAGCCAAGGTAAAGTCAGTCATAAGAAGACCGTATTCAAAGCCTGCTCACACGGGTGAGGGACATTTGCTAACCGTAAGGCAGAACAAAGGCTGCCATCAGTGGAATATCTAGTACTGTAGCTCCTGCATAGACTGTATCAGAAGGAAGTCCAGAAAGGAGAAGGCTATGTCCAATAAACTATCGATGATTCAAAAATTATCAATGGCTGAAAAAAAAACCCGCAAAGACAAACAAACAGCTATGCCGTTTTGAACCAATGCTTAAACTAAACCATGCAAACAATATTTGAGACTATGGAAACTTAAATGTAGAAGCAGTTAAGAGAATTTGCTCCCTAGTAAATATGCTCATGATTTTTCATGGGAAATCTGATGTTATTTTAAATATCAAATTATATATAATTGTTACACAGTTCTCATCATCTTTTAGCAGGCCCAGATTATTTCTTCCCCCCATATGTGTTTCTCCCACAATGATAAATAAGAAAGGATCCATTCCAGCATGCCACCTGAACTAGAACCTTCTCCTATACACTGATGTAAGTTAACACTCCCACTAGTTTAACGCCCTGACCCAATGATGGGCAGAAAAGCAGCATCCCTTGCCTTCAGGAGGAAGACTCGGGGTTACGTCAGGGACACAGTTAGTTAGGATACTGCAAACGGGAGGTACGGTTGATCTTTGAAGACGCAGTGAGAAAAGCAGCAGTTGCTCTCCCTGTTCACAATTTATTTTGCGAAAAAGAAACATGTCTGAAAAATGACTGACAGTAATGCTTGAAATTTAATCCCTCACCAAGGGAACAAGCCAAAATTCTATTAATAGGAAGCGACAATTGATATAACAGACTGTTCTGGAATTGGATGTCCTCTTAAGACACACTGAAAGAAAGGTACTAAATGGATACGGAGGCTTTTACATGACACTGATGTGCATAAAACACATAATTGTTATACAGTATTACATAAGACATAATTACTGTACAATATTTAGTTAATTGTCTTGGGAGAATGAAAAGATAACTAATGACATATCACGGTTTCCTCTAAGATTTGAAGGCTGAACAACCTCTTCTCCTGCCCTCAAACTCTGGAAATCAAAATGGGTTTTGAATCCTGCAGGCACATGCTGATGGGCCAGCTATCTGGTGTCCACTTGGTTAATCTTCCGTAAGCAAACAGGCAATATTTGGTCTTCTAAGGTAACACAGTTGTGGAAAATTAAAAAAAAGTCCCTTTCTATCAAGGCCTCTTTTACAGCGAGCGGATGTGCTTACTGTGTTCTGTTAATAAAATAACTTGTATTAGATCACTTTATCTGAAGTACACGCTAAGTCTGAAGCTTTCTTATTTCTGAAGATGCAATCTCTGATTAGCCTGCCTACTGTTTCAGGAGGTTTGAAGCTTTGTTTTCACTTGGTTGTTTTTTTTGTGGTGTGTGTGGGTGTGTGGTTAATTTTTTTCTAAAAAATCATCCTGGATGAATAGCTTTGACATATAGAAACATTTCAAAAAAGTGCATCCCTACATTTGAGATAGTTTCACTCAGTTCTTGGGGATCAGTAAAGTACCAAGCTCAAAGACAGAGCTCAGAAGGCATTACAAAGAACAGAAATGTGAATTCAAATGAAAACTTGTGGTAAAAGAATACACCTTTCGGCCATACTTTTAGCTATTTCCAGTAGAACACAGCATTTTTGACACTTAAAGTATGCATGTTTGAAAAACCAGGAAAGTATTATCTTCTTCATGCAAAGGCCAAAGTTAACTTAAAACAACCAAAATATACTATTTCTAATGATTGCTAAAAGAAAATCTCAAAATGCAGAAGCATAAAAAAAGAGTAAGCAAGCTGACCCAAATTACGGCAAAACATTGCCCTTTGTTAAAACCAGTAAAACCCTTTCCATGCTTTGTTACATGAGCTATTTGCTGGTGCTCAGAAAAATGAAGATGGATCACATGAAGGCCACCATGTCTAACTGCTTCTGCAGTTTAACACTTTCATACTGCATATAATGTGTGTCAATCCACCTCAAGGGACACATTTCTTTGGAAAGAGGTCACTGCACCAAAAATTATTGTAAGAATACTTCCCCCCTCTTTTAAAGAAAGTTAACTAAATAGCTGTAGTGACTAAACATTCATCATCTGGCTATGCAGTTTTGAGGTGTCAAACTGATACCCGAGAAGAAAAAAACCCACATACCTGGGCTGCCTAAATTGCTGACTGTTTTAACACAAGCTTGACAACTAATTTGGGGTATTTCACTATTAGGTCTCATTAGGATGCATTGACTACTGAACTAAAAGTGATAGCTGAGTAAGTGCAAGTAATTATTATCTAATTTACTTTGATGTGCAAACTGAAGACACAGTCACAATCAATAGACGCTGCTGTCGGTACTTTAGGAGGGTCAGTTTTCCAAAACTGAAAGCAAGGATGAGTGGAAGCTGTAAAGAATAAACATGAACAAAGATGGAAATAAATAGATCCACTGCAAAGGAGGAATGTTTTATTACATTTCCCAATCTACTTGCACAATTTAGCATTTATGAAAGACGTATTATATGGCTAAAAGAATATCCTGTTTAAAAAGTGAGGTGAAAAGCTCCAGAGGTTTTCTGTGTCCCCTCTCCCTGGTCCTTTCTTTGAAAAGGAAAAATTGATAGCAACAAGCTCAAGTCAGGAAATGGAAACTGAAGGTATCAAAAGGAGTGCAGTTCAGCTCATTAAGAACTATGAAAAGTCATTAAACTGCATCTGGAATAAATGAAATATTATCAATAGAATAAGTAAAGAATTAGGCCGAACATTAAATTTCCTGCACGTGATGTAAGAGAAAAAATGTTTAATACTTATTTCTATGTGACTGGATTATTTTACAGTGACAACCATTTTCTTCTCTATTATAAACTAGGGTATAAAAATAATAAGAAAAATTAAACACTTTTAATCTTCAAATGAATCCTAAGATAGCAGAACCGTCCACAAAGCTTTTCCAGCTTTAGCATCAACTCTGAGGAAAATTTGGAGCAATGAAGGAGTTCTGGAGAGTTACAGTTGTGCCACTAATTTGAAAGCATAAATTGGACGTCCTTGATAACACCATGAAGGAGTCAGATGAACCCTAATCCTAAAGAAAAATAAAAGGAAAGAAACAAAGGACCCCCTCCAAAAGCCCACAGAGCATACCAGCAGATTATGGACGTGCAATTAGTACTTATTAGAAGGGTTTTAAGGAAGATAGGCATGAACAAACTATTTTTTCCTGTACATTTTTCACTTCATTTGAGCTCCTGATTTAGGCCTACCCAAACCCGCACAGATTAAGAGCCAGCTGCCAGGCAGGCCCAGCCGCGGGGGTGACTTCAAAGGCCGGCTCAGCAGGCACCATGAACCTTCCTGGCAGGTCCCAAGGCATTGTTCTTAGGTGCAAAAGTGCCCGTTTTCCTTATGAGTCACTTAGGAGAAAAAAAGCCACAATAATTATAGATAAAACTGCGAGGGCGATACAGCCCGGTGGCACGGTTAATCACGTCGGAGGTGCTGCCCTGCCACGGCCCACTTCTACGGGCGCCCCAAGCGTGGGTTTTTTAGAGGATAGTTCTCGCTAAAATATAAGCGGGCTGTGTCTTCAAAAAAAGTGAAAGATCAGTGTTAATTAACTGGTAATTTAGAACTGTACTAGCTAAGTAACTTCATCTCGAAGCTACCCAACAGCCTGCCCCCCACGCACCTCAAACCCTCGTCCCCTCTGTATCGCCTGCCATTGTTTCAGGGCACAATGCCGCCAGGTTTAGGGTTTTGTTTCTTCGACTGGATGCCTCTGACAGCTTCTAAGCAACGTTTGCTCCTCTCGGCTCCACAACGTATCTGATATCCCGATCTCTAATACCACGGCAGCTACACTCCGGCGCCTTGTATCTCACATTACAGAACAACTGCAAACAGGAAACCTCAAAACTAGTTTAGTGGTAACGAATTTCTGCGTAGCTCCAATACAGCACAAAAGTTAAGCTTGTTTTTTTGTCTTATAAGTGGCTTAGAAGTCTTTTTAAAAGACACACAAAGAAATAGTTGAGAATACATATCAGAAACGCCCAGAAATACATCCTTCCTGCTAAGGAGTCAGTACAGCACTTTACCATTCAACAAAAAATGAAATCTCATTTTATATATGTTTATATAATAACATATAAAAGGATGTTTGTAAAAAAAAAAAAAATCCCACACAATGTTTTCACAAAGCCTATCACACGAATTAGCCTGCCCAGATGAAATAAGCAGGAACTATTTCAAATGATCTTTTAAAGTGTAAACTTGCCGTTTAAGGAAAGGGAATCACAAAGTGGGCATCTCCTCAGCGAGACCCACACCTGTTTCGCCTGCAGCCCAGAGTCTTGGCGATGACCACCTCCGATGACTGTACGTGACGACAAAGCCCTTTCCAGCTTTCCAAGCCCACCCCAGGAGGAAGGTGTAGCACCAGTGTCTACCAGGCAAGAGCAGCAGAGAAGCCCTCAAAGGCAGAGATTGCCAAAGCACAACAAACGCGGTGAGGGCAATCCCCCAGCTGACATCTTCCCTCCCTTCTTCTAAGCCAAGGTCACCTCATAGTCACGGCTGACCATTATTGACTAATACAGTTTCATGATTTGGGGCTTATGGTTTCAGAAAAAGTGGAAGTTGCAAGAAAAGGACACAATGCTGTCGCAACAGTAAGACTCTAGGTAACATTATTAGGTAAGAATAAAATTGCTAACGCTTATTTGAGAAAGTAGCAGATACTTCTGTCTGATGCCTCTCTAGTGGTAGAAAGAGAAAGCCAGTAGGGCTGTTACAAGGTAGGCTGCTGCAGCACTAAAAGAACACAAATCTGACTTCTGGCCTTCTGTTAATTCATGCAATACAACCCTAATTTTATACGATGTTCACTTTGTTTCATGCTATGACCTTCATATGAGCTAACCTTCCCAATTTCGTATTTTTTTCATTTCATTAGTAATACTCTATGCCACAAAATTTCTTGGGCTGGGGCAGCTCAAGATACAAACACTTAATTAATGTGGCAGTCTTTAAAACACATAATACTATCTTTCCTATTTATGCGATAAGCACTCTGCTGTTTCGGAAAGTTAAGTTTTTAAAAATCTTTTGATGTCTTACTTAAAAAGAAAAGGATATTTCTATACCCCTTCTGGAACAGCATGCCTATTATAAAGCAGGCAGTGTTCATTTTTAGCTTCTGACAGATTATTTAAATTTAAAATTCTATTTCAAAGGAGAAAAACTGGCATTCTACAGGAACAAGCTGGTATTATAGTAACGTATGTTAAAATTTCACAATGCTAGTTAGGAGCCTTATAATTTACCTATGTTTGAAAGATAGATAATGATAATAATAGAAGTTACAGAGAAAACACTCTAATAGGTCTTTAGCTAAGGTGAAACTGAGTATGGTCACCAACACACAGGGCAAAGGGCTTATAATAAAAACCTGGCTCAAGTCTTCCCATAAACATGGAATGACTATTAAGAAATCGGCTAAGGACAACCTTAAGGGATTAAAAAAACCAAACATATGTATTTCAGCTTGTTTGGGGTGGGGTGGGCAGGGAGAGAGAGGGGGTAGGAGGGTGTTTTTAAGAAATCTGTATTTTTATTTCATTTGGAAAGCAGCACAAAGATTTACAGACGGTACTGGCAACCTTCTAGAGACCAGGCAAAAAACACTGAGAACGAGGATTTTTGTAGTTAGATGATTTTATTAGTGCTTCATCCAACTCAGATGGTATTTTTGGAAGAAGGTATTTCCCCGTATCTTGAAGACTGTAACAAACTTGCATCTTTTCATGCCCTCTTATTATATGCTTATCAGAAAACATAAGGAGTGTGAATTACTAAGTTATCATCGCTGGTTTTAGTCTGTTAAAAGAGAGGGGGAAGTCTGAATGTAAGGCAACTCCAACTGCAGACAGCCAGCTAACATCCCTTCCTACCAATCCCTTCCTCCAGCCTTTAGCCCCCACATGCTCGTGCCATCTGTCCTCAGCCTCCCTTTCCTGCATCAGTTGCTGCAAGCTCCACCAGCAGACAGGTTCTCGTTCTGCCTCCATCAGCAGCCTACGCAGATGCAACTACTGCGGATGACCCAATCTGCGGTGACTTCTTCCACTATTAGAGCAAAAAGCTGCTTCTTGCTTGATTTTGAAGGCATTGCCACCAAGAGCGATGGATGGTTTTCCACATTCTAGACAGCAATGGTAAAACCCAGACTGTACAGGGAGGACATCTTAAGACCCTTCGGCTACAAACAGCATGAGACAAACAGGGAGAAGGCAGCTTTTTTGGCCTATGTTTCTCGGCTGCAGAGTAAACACCACAGAACCCCCACATGGCTTCACATTTACATAAATACAGAGAGAAGCTCAGAGAAGAGCATCATCTCACCTTTTCCTGAATTCTTTTAGAAGCAGTTTCAGAAAAGCCACACAGCTAATAAACAGCTCAACTGCGCGAAAGGAAACTTTTGGGAAAAGAAACCTCATCTCGCCTCTAAAACAGCAGCAATGATAAATGGCCACTTCTCTGCATTGGTTTATGTGTGTTTCTACGAAGTCAGAGACAGGGATAAGCTTAATGTTTGTTGATGTTGCTCTGGACTGTTATCTCTCCATTCCTCCCTGCAGACAACATTTAAGTTTACCTATACATTTGGAAATACATGGGGAAAAAAAATCCACACAAACAAACAAAAAAACCAAGATAAAAGGAGGGGAAGGTCCAGGAAAAATACAACATACATTAGGTATCTAGACAAGACAAAATTACAAATCATTTTACATCTACCAGCCTCTCCATAGTCCCTTACAAAAAGGGGGCAGGAGGGTGCCAAGCACACAAGATCACAGGAAAAAAAAAAAAAAAAAAAACACTCTACTGAGAGGACATTTAGGTAATATTATCTATACGATAGACTGATGAAACATGCTCTGTGGAAAAACAAATTAAGTGTATCACTGTTCATGCACTTTCATCCTCACTACCAATAAACCTTCCTTCACGCCCTGAAATTAAAACAGCCAGCCGCTCAGGATATGGTGAACACCACAAAATTTTATAAAGGAGACAGCCTTGAATTTCTTTCAAGATTAAAATAAAAAAAAAAAAAAAAAAAAGCGTTTGAATTATTTTCTTGCATTGCTGCTTCTTTTCCCATAGCTCAAACATTCAATGATCTGCAGGAATTATACTTCACTAGAAATGTTAGTACCTTTACGTATTGTATAAACAAAGAACAGACCTCAGACATAAGAAGTTTAACCTTGATCTCGCACAGAAGGACAAAGCTCAGAATCACTGTGGATTGCTACGTTTTACTGCTAATCCCTTGAAACACTGCTACCTACTTTTCAAGAGATTTCACTTTAAACTGTCTATAAAATGCTGAAAATAAAATTGAACTGCTGACCTTCTGTTCCCCAATAGAAATATCATATATTCACTTTTTAACTAGAAAGAGGAAGAGATGTTTGTTCAGTTCAAAAACGCATTTATTCCCAAACAAAGCTGTTTAAGGAAAAAAAGAGTACATTGTCCATTTCTAGACAATGATCACTTTATAGTCTTAAGCAATTTATCAATTGTTTTACAAAAAACCCCATTCAGTCTACCTCATGACAGTAGGAAAATGTGAAAAATATGTATATTAAAACAATTTTTAACTTTTTAGCTCACAGAACACAAAGTCCTTTAAGGGCCCTGTTCAAACTCTGTTTCCATGAACTTCCAGTTTATTGTCATTTCAAATACTGAATAAATTCTTAGACTTCTGGTTTTTTTTTTACTAGGTCACCTAGACCAGAATTTTTATCCAATATAAAGAGGTGCATGTGGCAGTGAAGAAGGAAAAAACAAACAAACAAAAAAAAAAACACCAACCACAAAAATTAATATAATTCTCAGTTTAACTCTCAAGGCAAAGTTCCACAGATTTTTATCTGAATTTGCAGTTACTGAACACCTATTTCTCATATCTAGGAGACCTTCTCAGGCAAAAAGCTACTTTCTAGAAGCAGCGTCTTTGAATATTACAGGTAAAAATAATCACCGGATGCAAGATATCATTCTTGATTCTGTAACCAAGGAGGCAGCTTGAAAGATACAGTGTTAGATTTCATTAAGAAACAGCTAACACCATTAAATTTATTCCTGTATAAATCTGTAGATCTTCCTGAAGAAGATAGGATCACAAGACAGTTACTTGGAAAGCTATCCTTTTAATTTCCTGATCGGACACGTCCCAAGAGAAAGCACAATTTAAATGAAAAGACATTCTTGGATCTTGTATGAGATGTGAGCACACGCTGCAGCTTCACAAGTCTTTTGTCGGTCAGATGGACTGATGTGCTAATGCTACACAAGTAGGAAAGTATCAGCCCAGGCAAGAAAGGGCCATCCCAACCTCCCCCTGAAGTTATCTGTTCCATCTAATAGCTCTTCAGAGTCGAGACAGGAATCCTCTCTTACCGCTCCCAAAATACAAGTATGGAGGAAACTCTGTCCCTTACACTTTTCAAAACAAAACAGGTTTCAAAACAACCTGTCCTATATGCTTTAACTTTAAAGTCAAGGCTTCATTTTTGGCCTGGAATGTTGCCAGCATTTATTTATTTCAATCAAATTATTTCTTACATACTCCAGTTCAAATGCGGTCCTCTTCCAGAAATCAGTATTTGGGAGTGCTCTGCCACATGATTATAGCAGCAAGCTATTATTAATTCCTCAGTTGAAGGGGAGGGACACAAAACCAAGAGAGAAACACCATTCACTGACGGGGGAAAAAGGATAAAGAGGGATTTATTGAAACTCTTCTGCCAGGTATGCTCCAGAGAACACAGCCAGCCGTAAGCACATTAGGAAGATGCTTCTTATTCTGAACTCTTACCTTGCAGTTCAGGTGTCAGCTGCTTTAAGATGGCTTACACAACCTAAGAAGTTGTTCCACTACTATTCCCCCAACATGATTTTCCACTGCACCAGAACTGCTGCTCAAAAAGATAAGCTTCTGAAAGCAAACTTTTACTGGATAAAGACTAGAAGTATCTGACTTTTTAAATAGAAACAGTTACCCCAAACCAAGAATAAGCAATTACATTCCTATGAGCAAAATATACATTCAGTAGAGACTAACATTGCCTGGCGACACCAGACTCTTGTCCTCCTTTATTCCCACTCTCAGCTCCAATGCTTGAACAAAACTGAATCTTTCTAAACTCCTCTAAATCTCCTTGTACTGTTTAATCTTCTGCCAGAAATTTCTCACTTTTCTGAATAACATCTCCCTGCAATACATAAATCAGTTCAAAACTAAGCATTTGGCTTTGGCTGCTACATGACATCCCCTCTCATCCACAAATATTACGTACTCTTACACTGATGAGACGTTCTATTCTCACACACTCATGGACACATTTTCTTCCTCAATCCCACCAGATAACAATAAAACGCATCAACAAATGTGAAAGGGAATAACAGCAGCCAAATAATTTCCAAAGATGGAGAGACACTGTGGGGATTAATATCTGTACTGGAACCAAGATTAAATAAAGGAAAAACAGGTTGAAAACCACAGGTCTGAAATTTAGAGTTTCGCCACAGAGTTCTCGTTACTTCTAGATCAACACAAATTTAAAAATTTATATTGCTACTGAGTTTCAATAAAAGTGACTATGCCATCATTGTTTCATATCCAAGTTTAGTTGAGTGACACAAAATATTTAGTACTTGACAGCTTCTTGTTGTACCTTAGTACTAATTGTAGTCAAAATTCAAGTGACACACCACAACTCTGTTTTAAGTAATTTTACAACAACGGTACATAATTTCTTCATTATCTAAATTAAATCTTACTAAGAGAAGCCAATATTGTTACCAAATCTGCAGCAGGCCTCAATGAAAAAGGCTTTTTAAAGAAATTCATACATAAATATTGAGAGATGTGGAACAGTGTATGAAAGGAGCAGCAAGTTACAATTCCTTGGCTCATCAAAAGCAGGTGCAAGTATATAAAATTTCACAAGTTACTTCAAGGTGGGGAAGACACATGCATCCCCTTCTCCCCCTGAATCTCTGGGAGAACTTACAGAAAAGATAACCCTTTTCCTTTGCTGCATCACAGAACCTCTGAATGCTTCAAGTGACTAATACCAAGCATTTTTATTTTATTTGTTCTTAAGCTCCTTGTTGAAAATTAAGGTCTGAGGAACGGGTCTTGGACTGAAGTGCGATTTGATGCCTTGTTCCTGCTCCTCTATTGTGCAATATATTTAGGTTCAAAACCTCAGACCTGAAACCTAACGAAATGTTGAGGAACCTAACGAAATTCAACAAGGGCAAGTGTAGGGTGCTGCACCTCGGGAGGAATAACTCCATGCACTGCTACAGGTTAGGGGCTGACCTGCTGTAAAGCAGCCCTGCAGAGAGAGACCTGGGAGTCCTGGTGGACAGCAAGTTGATCATGAGTCAGCAGTGTGCCCTTGTGGCCAATAAGGCCAATGGTCTCTTGGGGTGCATTAAAAACAGCGTGGCCATCAGGTCAAGGGAGGTCATCCTTCTCCTCTATATTCTGGCCTTGGTGAGGCCGCATCTGGAGTACTGGGTCCAGTTCTGGACTCCCCAGTTCAAGAAGGACAGGGAACTACTGGAGAAAGTCCAGTGGAGGGCTACAGAGATGATCAAGGGGACGGAGCACCTCTCTTATGAGGAAAGGCTGAGAGATCTGGGTCTGTTTAGCCTGGAGAAGACTGAGATGGGATCTCATCAATGCTTATCAATATCTAAAGGGCGGATGTCAAGACGATGGGGTCAGACTCTTCTCAGTGGTGCCTGGTGACAGGACAAGGGGCAACAGATACAAGCTAGGACACTGGAAATTCCACCTCAACATGAGGAAAAACTTCTTTACTTTGAGGCTGGCAGAGCACTGGAACAGGCTGCTCAGAGAGATTGTGGAGTCTCCTTCTCTGGAGATATTTAAAACTCATCTGAATGCATTCCCGTCCAGCCTGCTCTAGGTGGACCTGCTTTGGCAGGGGGGTTGGACTAGATGATCTCCAAAGGTCCCTTCCAACCCCTATAATTCTGTGACTCTGTGAAACCAAGCTTAAGTTTCAAAAAGGTAAGCAATACTTGTGTCATTGCATCAAATGCTGCCCTCAGTTTTTGTTACTCTTATTTTTTTGTTATATATATTTTGTTACTCTCATTTTTAACGATTCTGCAGAATTGGTCAGGGTAGTGGCTCAGGATGAGGAGATGCCCAGCCACCACTTACTGGCCAGAATCCTTAGTCTGACCAGTGGCCTGCTTTGCACCGTCATCTTCCTCTGCTTCTGCTGAACCACAGCCAGGGAGCAGGTCACAACAACCTACTGATCTCTCTGCCGTCACCTTTTTTCCTGAAGAATACGCAGCAGCAGACGCTCCTGACACAACTGGACATAAACTCATAAATGTATGGGACATTCCCATTTTGGCCACCAGTTACATGGTTACAGCTCACAGGTCACGACTTCCTGAAATTTCAGCACCTTACTGTTGTCAGAAAGTATGTTATAGCAGCTGTGCATCCAAAGAGTGCCTAAAGCACAAGTCAGCAGTTGAGAATGCAAGATTCCATTCATTATCCCTCTGACGGTAAATTCAATTTCTAAAGAGCACAACTGTCAAAACCTTGCTTACCAGCTAGTTTCAAAACCAGTTTTATAAACATATACACACACACCCCCCAGGTTTGTAGTTCTAGTCAAAACATTTAGGTAAACCCAAGGATGTCACACCCTTTTCTTTTGAGATAAATGCTTTAGCTTACCAAACACCCTAATCTTCACCATCATAAACCAGCGCGCTCTCTAGCAATAATGGAACAGACCTTTCCAGATCCCATACAAATCCAGAGCTGGTAGAAAATGCCATTCAGTAATCTTGAGGGAGAACTATGAAAGGAAAACTAACACTCTGACCGTTTAATCTTGAAAGACAAATTCAGAGATCAAATATAAAGAGAGGTCTAACCCTCATTCAACAGCATTTTTTTGGGCTGGTATGTGATAACTTGAGAACTAATGGTATGAGACAACCCAGCTTATCAGGGAAGCTAAGCACAGAAAGACAAAAAACTACTGATTTTGGTGCAAATTGGGAATTCAAAAAATCAACCTTTGGGAAAATCCAGATCCCCCAAACTACCTCCTGCTTCAGGCAAAGGATTTCTCTGACATTACCTGCTTGCTTGCATCAGAGCAGATACTTAACTTGCATATAGGAACACGTCTGTTAGGATGTCAGTATTTCACACTAAAAATAAATAAATAAATCGGGCTACAGGTAAATTTTATAGGATAGCAGGAAGAAGTGGGACAAGTCACAGGGAAATGAAGTGCTAAAAAGAAATGCAAGGACTCAGACTAGCAAGGCAAAAAACCATGTGAATAGCAATGACAGCAGCAAGGGATTTGCTGGAAGGACTGCACATACAGCTGCTGAATCAAAAAGCCGGAGTAGGTTTATTTAAAAGAAGGGGGGGAGGGTGTGACAGAGCAGGTAGAAAATAAGCTGCACAGAGGTTCTATTATGGGGAACAACTAAAAGCAGCTGGCACAGACAACAGCCTACAACATAAGAAGGGATAAGATGAGAAGCTGCAGGGGATCCCTGAAACAAAAGGGCGTGAAGAAAGAGCACAAAGGAAATGGGGGGTTAAACCCAGGAGACTGCAAGGAGCCTGTGATGTCTTAAAAGGAGACTCTTAAACTTCAAATCAGGGAAAGCAAAATAGACTATAAAAGGTTTATATTTATATGCACAGTATTCTATGCTTCGTGCTACTACTGGCATAAAAAAAATAAACACCACGACAAGCTCATTTTCTCAGTCCTCTCTGCTTAATACAATTCGAGCTTTGTTACTACAGTGCAAACAGTAACTGTAATCCAAGATTAATTAACCGAGTTATTAGAAACAGAATTCCACAGCAAATATACCACACTAACCTTTAAATATTTTCTGTTCTGTGAAATCCACCAGTTTCAGCAGTTATCCAGAGTGCCTCTGGGTAACGCACGTAAAACCATTTGCCAGATACAAAATGAGATGAACTGTGTGTACTGTCTCTTCCCATTCATTAAAAGGCAGTATTTCAGCAAGCTGAACTGATTTTTTAATATCATAATACATTTGATGTAATACCATTTGAATATGATGTTATATGGAACATGTTAAGAGCACTACTGAAAATAAAATCATTTACAGTTTTAGCTGTATTTCTACTACACACCAATTCCCACATGAACAATGACTCATTTAAAGTTCCTCAAAGCCTCCACACCAGAAGAACTGCCTTCCAGCCATTATCAAATGGAGGAACAAGCCTTCAACTGATTTTGTAAGTGACCTACGCCAACACTGGCTGTGTGCCCGCTTCTGCACAGCACCAGCTCGAGCAGTCAGCCCTACGGAGCTACCAAACAGGCACGGCACCCCTCAGAAACTTGAGGAGAGGGCATCTCCAGCAGGCGTTTGCAAGCGGGAGATGGCAACAGCTTCTTTATGGGGCAGACAGATCTTGGAATAACTTGGGTGACGTCGGCCTCGGCTGCTAATCTGTTTCCTCCTTCAGGAGGGTTTGGGATAACTGACCCGTCCCTGCGCTGATACAGCCCTATCGCACTACACAGAGCTGGCACAAGGGCTGCTCCCACGCCCTGCATCCCCCAAAGCCTCAAGCTGACTTTCCCGGACCTATGGCTCTACGTCCAACGCTCACCAAACTCATAAACGCTTTTAGCATGTCAGGATACCCTCCCTGTGATGTATCTTAACTGCATAACCTATCTTGAAGAGCTTCTCAAGATCATATTCTAAGCCACATCAGTTGTCCCTCAAAAGTGCAGCGCACATTCAAATTTTCTAACTGAAACTGGTGTAACACAGGGATAGGTTTATTTAGAAACCACAGAAACAGGGGCTCAGTAACCAGTCCTGCCAGTGGCATTCCTCTGAACACTGGTCAGGGCAGCAAGGTCGGTCACTGCATGTTTTGTGCACAGTTCATGAATATATTCAGGCACAAGCTTAACCTTAGCTTACTCACGTATATCTGTTTCATATATATATACCTTAACTCATAGCTATATTCACGAGTAACATGCTAGGCGAAGCTTTTTTTGGCTCAGAAAAACTGACACGCTGGATGAGAAGACAGCCAAAGTCCATACTGGCTATCAAACCACAAAACTACTTCCACCAGGAAAAACGTGGTCATTATTTTATTTTTACTGAACTGAATTTTCATGTATTGGGGAAAGCTGTACAGTGTTCTCTGATGAGGAATCCATATGGATTGCAGTTCAAGTATGCTGCGAAGGCCATTTGTGGGCCATAACAGGTACCATTGATATCTACAAACCTGAGTTACACCTGAAACTATCAAAGCTGAAAAAAAAAATTATAGACACGTGATTCTTAATAAGCTATTTTAATATTATTACTAAATAAAAGCATGCCTGTATTTGCATGCAAAGAACTACAATTACTACAAAAAGAATCAGAAAAAATGTAGTAAAAAAATCTAAAAAAGAAGTACTAAAACTACGTAATTCAGGGAAGATCAATTTATTTGGGGGGTATACCTGTGATTATGGGGGTGTAGGAGTGAGATGAAAGTATTCTTCCCTACTGTCTACAATTACAGGTTAGAAAGTGCCGTTAGCATAACATAATGTGCAGTATTCTATAAATTCATTTATTATGCTAGACGTCTGTAAATATATTTAAGTAATACTAAAGCTGCATTCAAAGGCTTAAAATGAACACTTTAGGCACCTGGGATAATGGACGTAATTACAGGAAACCTTTTTTTTTTTTATGGAAAGGAGTCCAGACATCCACTCAGTGCATACCCTTCATTCTCTCAGTTACCGTCAGAATCAAAATTTCCCATAACTCACTCATAAAAACCACCATTGTTTTCCTTGGTTTTAAACTCCTCAAAAATCAACAACTACAAACATGCTGATCCACAGGAAAATACCAAGACATATTTTGATACAGCATCGCAGACAGTTCCATCAACTTGAAATGTCTGTGGTGCTTTTTCCTCTTTAAACGAGGAGGAGGATCGGTCTTGCAAAAACAATAAGCAGGTCCCCAGTCTCGCAATGTGAGAGGCACATTCATGTTGCAGTTGTTCTGGGCACCTTTTCAGAGTAGGCTTTCCACCAAATGTTGTGGTACCGTAGCCATTGACATCTGATCGCAGTTTAGCAAATCTGCTGGGTACTAAGACGCTGATAACTTTGCTTGTACCTGCTTGCGTCTGATCTCATCAAACAATTTCCCTCCTGTGTACAGAGGTATCCCTGAAGAATTGAACAGTACATTCCAGAAAGGTGTATGAAGTCTCAAAAAATTATACTATTAAAGAACATTTCCCAAAAGATTTTATCTAAACATTATTGCTAAAATACAAAAAAAGAACTGCTCAAGGCACATACTAAAATTGCAATCACTTTTCAAAATACTCTATTGCGAAAATACAAGATGTGATTTATTTTTTGATTCAAAGACATTAAGTGAACGAGGAATACCACTACATGCAATACGGTGTTCCAAAATAGTTCAAATGCTTTTAGGATAGTTTCAGATCTACAACAACTGAGTGATCACAATAAACTGCCAGAACATTAGACTTCATCTGTAGCTTCATGCTAATCTAATTGCAGAAATGACAGAATTTTTGTTTAAATGAAGGGTGCCTTTCTATATAGTTACCTTCCTTTAAAAAAAAAAAAAAAGGGAAACAGAAAAAAGAAAAAAGGGAAAAAGAAACAAACAACTGAAAAAAGCCGGCTTGCCCAGCTAGATAAAAGGTGAGCTAGCAGATCTTGACAACCACATACTAATTACACTGTAGTTCTGACCCAACAAGATCCCATAAGGACACATTATTGTCCACAGTTCAGTGAAGTTTAAGAACATTTTGAGTGGCATTTGTGAATATTTACTCTGTTGCCAACTGCATTTCCTTTTCAAAGGGCAAAAGATTTACTATGTTCTGGTTCAACAAAACATTTTAAGCGTAGGCTTTACTGAACCCACACCTATGCATTCATTTCCTTTCAGGAAAGGCATAAGAATGCTTCAAGTTTTGCAGAATCACATCTTTAACTAGTTGAGTATAGTCCATAAGAAACATGCACACAGAGGACAGAAGAGACATAAAGTATTAATGTGGAAGTTAGACTTAATTTTTGTTACTGAAATTAAGTGTTGTCTAATGGGACATAGCAAGTATTTTGGGTACCCATACATTCAAACAAAACAAAACAAAATATGAGAGAAAAAAAAAGAGACACATACACCCCTACATCCTCTTCCAACTGAGATGTCCAAGTAGTAGTTGTTCTCCTCCTTTCAGTAAGCCAGTATCTATTCATTGCCTTTTTGGGAAGTATATAAAACCTTCACCTGCTGTAAACACGTTCACTTTGGGCATGCTTGTAGTGCAAAAGCCAATTGTAGCATCTCAGAATTTCCTTTTCAGCTTGAAGGAAAATGAATCATTTACAAAAACATACAGAGATGTTGAACGTAAGACTGGATTGCATTTTTAATTTTAACTGGTTCACCTGTACTTTATTAAACAAATTAAGCCTAATTTCAACATCTGATAACACTTCATTGAACAAGCATTTAACAGAACTCGCAGCAAAAATCAAGGCACCCAAGGACTTCATACATTGCTTTTCATTTGAAGGCTCCAAAATGTCAATAATTAGTCTTTCTAACTCCCTTCTGAAGAAGGTAACATTATTTTTATTTTATAAACAGAGAATTTGAGTAAGAAACAATAAATCCACCTGGTAAAGTAATGAATGAAACTAAGACTCCTGGTCTTCTGCTCTGTGCTTCAGCCACTACAATGCTGAAAGTTCATTCAGTGTTCTGCCTTTTTGCTTTTATTTTTTGGTACAGTTGTAATGAGGTTTCATTTTATTCAAAGTTTCTGTTAATAAATCTCTGTTAAGCCACACAGATCAACTACAGTTACTAGAAGCAGACAGCAGGGTACATAAATTAATAGAAAGAAGATATTCAGACTCTACCACAAAATGAATCCTAGGGAAAACATCAGCTTCACTCAGTTACGTCAGGTCTTCTGAGCCAGCCCAGGAAGACACTCTATATATACTGAATGCAATTCTGTTCTGCTCTCACAGAAAATCCACAAACCTTCTTTCCTCTCAATATTTTATAAGCTATTACTTAGTTTTTAGAATTCAATCAAAGAATAATATTAAGCCTGCTCCACCACAGGCTATGGATGGCAGTTAGTCCTCCACACCTCCCACACCACCACATCCTGCCTACAGCGCCTTCAGGGGAAAACGTCCCAAGTCAAAGCAGTAGGTAACTGGAGGTGGGCACCCAAAAACTGTGCTAGCAGTATCTAGTGCTTAATTAATAATCTGAGCCTATCCTTTTTTCTTGTCTTTTTTTTGAAAGTAAGAACTACAACTCATTTGTCTCAGATCACTGAAGGAAAAAGACTTGCTATTTAATCATCCATCCAGCAGTTTAAAAAAAATAAAATTACAATTATACCACATTACATGAAAGCAAAACCAAGCAATATATCCAGTTCACTCGTTATCTTTAGTTACAAAAATAACCACTGAACTTGAACCACTCACCTTTGGCACACTGTTAAAAGGAACCAGGCAGTGAAAGGTACAGGACTCTCCAACAAAGTTACGTACACCACTGTCTGAAATGACAAACAATACATATTTTAGTTTCAGCACTAAACTTAGAAGAGCTTTAGCTAGATAATTTAGTTTTCATTCTATCAAAATCTCCTAAGAGAGGCTGAAGAGCAGGCAGAGTGGCTCTAACTTGATCCACCTATTTAGCATAAATAGACTCCATCTTCATATTTAACTTTTCTCAATGAATACAAGGTCAGCTTAACCGCAGACCATCCAAACCATCTAGGAAAGAAAGCAACTACAAAGCCAGCCATCACAATACAGAGAAAAATCAGTCAATAAACGGAATTAAAAATTCAGCCCAGCTTTAGGAAGATTACATTTGAAAGAGCACCATTATTTACTGTTTCCTTCACTTCTAAATTAGTCAGTCTAACTTGCCCCTACTTCCTAAGAAAACGGAAACGCTGTTACACGTGGAAAACTGAGGTACATCAGCAAAAGCAAAATCACAGCCCGCAGTTTTGTGGGACACGACTATTTCCACGCAGGAGGCACTCACACGTGTTTGGATGTGGAATCCAGCTGGATTACTACTGCGTGTGGTTTGGGGCCCTCTGGCACAAGAGATACTGACCCAGGGAGGCAGTGAAGTTGGTCAGAGGGCTGGAGAACTCGGTTAATGGAAATTCTGGCTGGATGTAAAGAAGAAAGGTTTCACCACAAGGGTGGCTAAGCATGTCCCCGGAGAAGTGATGGGCCTTCTTCCTGAGGGAGTCCCAAATTCTCCTGGACATAGCCCCAGCTGGATGGCACAAGCATCCAGAGGTCCCTTCTGGCCTCCACTGTTCTGTTAAATATTTCTATCCACAACAGTAACCTTTCAGAAGCGGCTTCAAAATATTTAAACATTTGTTTCTGCTTATTAACGACGCCTCGTAACTCCATAGGATGTCAGACAAATTCAGGCAGCGTGAACCCATTAAGATGCAATTCAAAGAGAAGGAAAAAATTCCCAACGCCTTCCTGCGCTGCAGCCCCTAGCTCATAAGGACAACAGATTACAACTCCTACTCAACCTGAGGCCACGCACGCACAAATGTTTCTGTTCAAAGTCCTCTCTGAACAGATTCCAATCAGTTGCCACTCTACAAAAGCATCCTGCAAAGAAATTCTATTAAAAAGAGCAATTCATCCAATGATCCCATACATCATCATGAAGGGGGGAAAAAAGCATTGACAAATTTATTAAAAATACCTTACACAGATGTTTAAAAGTGAGATTTAGACTCCTACCCATTAATAATCAGAGTAACAGGACTACTAAAACCACAATTTGGTAAACATTTAAGCATAAATGTACAGTTGGGGGTAAAGCATGGGAAAGTCCCTGCCCCTCAGCTCCCCGGCAGCTGCAAGGGGAGCCAGTGCATTGCTTGCCCTCCCAAAAAACACACAAGGGGAAAAAAAAAAATTAAAAAATCGGGGAGGGCAAATTATGAGGAAGCATTCAAACACAAGAGTGTCCCGATCCAGATACACCTTTGGCAGCAGATGGGGCTGGAGGGTGACCTACCCACTTCTCCTCTGCCAGGATGCTGGCTGGAGCACTGGCTGCCCCACCACCCAACCTGGGCTTTCAGCTTCCCCCAGACACAGACCACGGGCAACCACACTTTGCTCTATCAGTTTTCCTACCCAGTAACAGACCTTAACCATGTTCTCACTGAAAACTGCTCTATATTTGAAATTACAAAACAGATCTCCAGTAAATGGGAAAGATATTTTAACAAATGAAACAACACTAAAACCCCGAGGCAGGGCAGACCTATTTTCCTACCGGCTGAGTATTTTGTCGTTTTTCTCCTATCAATAATGCAAGAACATTTTTAACATTAAGGGGAACAAGTGAGGAAATAAAAGTAATTTTGTTTTTTTTTGTTACAAGATCTTCTGAAGTTTACTATCCTTCCCCTTCCTACCTCACAAATCATCTCCTGCCCATTACCATCCAGCACTGAAGTACTGTACCAAGCTTCTAACTTCGTTTTTTTTTCCCATTTTGTTCTTTAAATACATAACCAACACCTCTCTCAATTATTGTTCCCACCTTCACAAATGCACATTCACATATAGAACTTGCATTTGAAAGTGAGCTGAAAAACAGGACTATTAATCATCAATACCTGAAAAACTAACCTTGTACTTATTAGCCAACTGCAGAGGAGGCACAGTTGGGGAAAATAAGAGTCCAAATTCCATCTAAACACATAAGAAAAGAATGAGTCATGTGTTTATCTCAATATAACAATGCTAACTTCCTTCTGTACAGCAAGAATGGTTTTATTTTCATAGCTCAATTAACATACATTAACAGTAGCTCAGAATGTTAATGGTGATAGCGCAAAGAGTCAAAGGAAGAAGATGCACAAGAAAAGCTCATTCCTACCAATATTTTCATCGAAATAATAAAACTCTGTTACTCTAACAGACATACGAGCGCAAGGTGCAGACTGGTCTCTGTCCTCTCTGGGCTCAATTCTGTTGCATTGCGACCTCCGTTTCTATTTTCCCCCAAATAAAAATCTTCACTTTGCTATGGAAGAGCCAGAGGAAGTTTTCTGCTACAAGTCACACTAAGAGTCACTTCCCCAGAAGAGTAACCAATTTCCATCACACGCCCCCGTGGCCCAAAGCTCTGCCTGCAATGCTGTGACTTGCAGAGTGACTCAAACTCAGGATGGAAACCACAAATAATTCTCTTATACTTTAAATATGCTCCTTGAAACAATCTTTCAGTTACAGAAGTTCAAGATCTCTCTTCTCAAAGGGCAGTAAATGGAAACAGTGGTTAGGGTTTGGGAGCATCTGCCCCAGGGCAGAGGGTTTGCACCGTAGGTGGGGTTTTCTAGTTCTGCTGCTGCGTCCTACCAGCCAGGACTTTAGACAGCTGTATTTGACAGTAAAACCAGAATGCAGAATGAATAGTTAAACTCTGAGAGTACAAAACAATCTCTATTAACCTCCAAAAACCTTGGAGAACACGTGACGAACACTTGCTGTCCATCCAAAAGACAAACTGGCGCAACATTAGAAAACTTGGGAAATGAAGTTAACAACTTTTTTGAAAAGCAGCAAAGCAAACTGAGGCACAGAGCTGTGCAGTTGTGTCCCATCATTTCTGTACCACTTAGTGTGACGTCCATTTGTCGTATCACAATCCTTACACCAATACTACTGCAGTAATGCAGGCATGCAAAATGCCACGCTTCCTTAACACTCACAACTGTCTTCATATCCTATGCTTACCACGAGGCCCAGAGCAGAGGAACAGAAGATGACAAGGAACAGAAATGGGAGAGTACAGGAACTGGATGAACAGGCGATTACAAAGGTGCAAGGTAGAAAGACAAATTTGTCAACATTTGAACAGCAAACTCAGTCACTTTCGTTTGTTTTCTAAATAAAGGTCCTCCAAACACAAGGACTATAACAAGTCCCACAGTAAAAAGCACTTTTGAATAGTCGGAAATAAAAGTTTTAACTTGATGCTTGCAAACAAGCACCATAAGATAAATACCAGTAACATCTAATTTAATAAGCACCTTCTGTTTAACTGTGTAATCTTTAAAGATTACAACCTAAAGAATAAGTTAGTGCACCTGTAATGATTATATTACAAGTAACATGCAAAGTTATTAGCCACATTTCCTTTCACTAATAGCTCTAATGTGCCCCATTTTCTTTATCCCCATGGCTAAAATCCAGATTCAGCCTTACAATGACTATTTCAATGACAATTCTCTCAGGCTCTCTTCCCAATACCCAGCCACCTCCTATTTAAATTCTGACATGAAATAGCTAAAATAATCTCTTTGATACTTAATATGCTAATACACAAGAATGACCTGACCATAAACCTGTACTGCACAGAGTGGGAATTTTAACTCCAGTGGTAAGGTATTCAAGTGACTCCGATAACTATGATAAAATTCAACAACTGACGTATTACTGGTGACCTTCTGGAGAACAAATGAAAAGCATCACATTAATACAAATTCTCCTGTGGAGAAGATCAAGCTGGCAATCTGCCAGTTCATTACACCATCTAGCTCCACTCCAACATTAAATATTGCCTGCCTTTGTAATTGACTGAAATACGCTGGAGCAATTGCAGGTAACCACTTTGGGCTATTAAAGTATTCCATTAAGACTTCTCCATTAGGCAGATATTTCAAACGAAGTTACATCAAAATAGGCTATGTTCAAAATATGTTAACTATGCAGACAATTGGGCAAGCACAATCCAGTTCCACAGAGCAGCAGACAGATCAGCCTAAGCACTCAAAAGCTCAGTGCCTGAATTTGCTTAAAGGAAAAAGAAACCCACCAGGTTTATTCAAGACTCTAGCATATGCTTAGTATTTTAACCTCCTAGTCATATATACCCTCATGAAATTCACTTAGTATTACCTTCTTCTAAAGCTAAGAAAACAGTAATGTTAAAATATGCAACTGTTTTTTAACTCAGATAAATCAAGGCATTCATTGAATACTACATTTTAAAACTAATTACGGAACACAGGAAGAAAACAGAAAGCAAGACTGGATTCACACCGTATTTAAGGTTTCAAAAAGGTAGCAAACTGCAACATTGCACTACAATGTGCGTAACATTCTGAAAACAAACAAAAAAATTAAAATCCTTTCATGCTGTATATTCTACACAACTAAGCTTTTCTTCTCTTAAGATTGTAGTTTCTTAACAGCAAGGAAGCAAGTGAAATGGGACACAAGAACAGGTTCGCTGCCTTGCATGTGGAAAAGACTGCCAGATACTTAAAAAACTGGAAAAGATTTAAGCCTGTATGCCAGCTGTGAAAATGAAAATAGCCCTTGAAGCAAAGACAAACATCTGTGTCTAAATGGGCTTTTTTAGGCAGTCCAGGTTTGGAGCCATCACCAGAGGCTGTAAGGGTTAGCCTAAGAAATTCGGGTCTCTTCTGAACAGTGCACGGGCAGGAGGTTGTGCATCTTCCCCGTGCTTCTATCTGGCATGCAAGAGCTGTAGCACACCTCCTGGCCATGCTGTTTGTATCAAGGAGGAAGCGATTAGACATGTATCATTGGTTGCTCAAACAACTTTTTTTAAAATTTTTTATTGAAACAAACATATACTTTGGGGGGCAGGCAGGGAGAGGAACGCAGCTAGAGAAAGCGTGCAACGGTTCACACTTGAACCACATGCAATCAAAGAGGCTTCGCTGACCTATATTCTTATTTAACTCCTGCAGTCAAGTGCACATCCTCTGCAGACGCTGGTGTATACCTGCTAAGTTTTCAAAAAACAAGAAGATTTTTTACATCTACTCACACAACCACCACCTCCCAATCTACTCATGAGGCACAAGTAGTTCGTTTTCTAAATAATATCAACAACTACTGTATTTCAAAAACCAACTTTCAGTGCCAGCTTCCTCTGTAGTTGCGATCCAAATACATGCATGACTAGTGTGTTTTTAAATGGGAAAGAAATGAGGATTACATCTGTTAGTGACTGCATCTGCTAGGAATTATACAATATATATTGTACAGATTGACATTATTTTATTAAGAGGAATCACAGGCTTCTTACATTCAGACAGAAGTTTCCCCCAAAAGTCCGAGTTATTTAAAAAGCTAATACTGATCCCAAATTACTACCTAAACTAACTGCAATATGCAAATTTTTTAATTCCTGGCTTAAGCAGGATTTTCCATCTTGATACTTACTGATATTGACCTAATTCAAATTTGATTATGCTGAGCTGCAAACTTCCAGAGCAGACCCTGCATAAGAAAAAAGAAGAAAAAAGAAAAAAAAAAAAAAAACAACCCACAAAGCAGAGCGGGGAAATTGTGAATGGGAGGCCAGGAAGCCTCCCCCCAGCAGGGCTACGAACTGTTTGAGAGGAGGTGTAATATTACAGCGTCAAAAACAAACAAAAAAACCCACAACCAACAAAAACCCTGACACACCTGTCCTTCAGACTGATAATCAGGCATCAAACTAAATGCAAGCTATGTCCAGTCACCCTCTGCAAGCTGAAGGAGGCTCACGCAAAGGTACCCTGCCACCAAAATACCCCCATTTTTTTTAAGCATTTTTAAGCATTCCTATTCAAAACTCCATTTTACCTCAATTCCCTTATTTTTTCTTTTCTATTTACAATAAGGAATAGGAACTCACAATCTTTCTAATTTTCCTTATTTAAGGGTTTACAAGCTGGCTATGTAAGTGCATGCATAAATATCCCTAAAGCCCACAAAGGAGAAGCAACAAAGGTCTTGATTTATACTTAGGACAGCTCTAAACACCTCAAGATCCTTTACAAATGTCTGCTGGAAGACCTGAATTAGCAATTATAATTGCGGATAGATAAGCAGAAACAGAACTATACGTACCGAGGCTGTTCTTAAACTTGTCTCACAGCATCTTTAAGGAAAGGAAAGGTTTAGGCTTCAACCTTAAGTAGTGCTGAACTAAACAAGCTTCTCAGGCCATGGTTTGAAAACGAGATAATTATTTTGGTTTCTGTAACAGGATACTTTATTATTCAAATTACAGATTTGATTTTTAGAAACACCTTAGCATTTATAGCTAGATAACTTTCTTCAGCACTTTAGAATTTAGTATTTTGTACATATAGTTTAGTAATTCATGCTGCTGGAACTTCAGCCCTTTGATATTTTAATTTTTTGTTTGTAAAAACTGTACAATGACAGTCTTTTCCATTAAGTAATATCAGCTCAGAATGTTTGAGAACCTTAGTGGTTAAAAACTCATCAGCCCAAGCAGCTCCTTCACAAATCTGTTTTTATTACTGCACCTTTGCCATTAAAATAAATATATAAAGACATATAAGACCCACCAAATCATACCAGTTCTTCCAAACCTCTCTAGTAGAGTCAGAGCTTTTAATTCTATACTTGTGGATTTCAGGGCTGTGAAAGATGACTACAAACAGCATATTAATATACTTTTTTACAGTAATCTAGTAATCTGCACATGTAAATTACTGAAAGCACCCACCTCCACTGGAAAAAGGCATTCACAGATGCCTTCCGGAGAAGTGAAAACCACAGATTCCGATGAATTAGCTACCACAGAAGGATGCAACCCTAACTCACTATCAGAGAAACACTAGGCAGAGACACCTGGTTACCACTCTTGGCTAGGGAGGTAAGTCTCACATCTACACATTTAGAGCTTTAGGGTGAGATAAAACAGAAAATGCACTGTAACAGGGGCTACAGAGAGACTGTAGACTGAGTCAAATAAGGCAGACTTAGCCCACTGGCAATTCAAAGTTCAAGGCTGACTGCAACCCTTATTAGAGCTCCTGTTCTCGTAAATTATTCATTATTTCTTAGTCTAAAGGAAAACTTTTCTGTGCATACATTCAACGACATAGCTTGTCTGCGCCAGAATAGCACTGTCTGAATTCAAAATAATAGTACCACTCCTTCTCAGTATTAAAATACACGGATAAGGTGATGTTAAGAGGGACAGGTCAAGGTCACTGGTTGTCTTTGGAACCACCAGGCAGATACAGAATCGGAGGGAACGCACAGACCAGATCCTGACTGGTCAAGAAAAACATTGTCAGAAACGACCTGAAAACTCACAAACAGCAAAGTGACAACTTGGTACATGATGCTGATGGAAGGAGGTCTGGTCTGAGCACTCCCCACCTGCTGTAAAAGCATCACCAGCAGCTGCAGCAATCACTCCCTGCACCTCAGCCTGTTTGCTGAGGGTGTTCGGGTTTTACCCTTTCTCCAGGTGCACAGCCACTGAGTATATAAGGATGCTGGAGGCATTACTGTCCAGGTAGAGTATCTTATTCTGAAGAGTATGCAAGCTCTGCCCTGATCCGTTCAGGCAAACTGCATCTGAAGTACCGTCAGCATAAACGAGAGCCATTTCACTTTGAAGGGATGGCAGAAAGAAGTCCAGGCACCTTGGCCCTCGGGTGAAGAAATCTATAATGACTTCAGCTGAGGGAGCAAGTTGAAGAGATCTCTCTCAACCACCAACAGCAGGAAGAGCAGAAATATTTATTGTTTACTCAAACTCAGTATTTCATTTACAAAGTTGAAAAGCACAGGGTTGCAGAACTCACATAAGCAGATATTAAACTGGAACCCGTTAATAAAATTGAGGGGAAAAAAAACAAAGACCACAACACAAAATCCCTTACTGAAACTGGAATATGCTCAAATAGTACCAGGTGTTGAGTTCAGTAATGCACTGATGAAAATGGTCTTCCTTGAGCGTGACATTTTTGTCCCAAAACATTAGTATATCAAAGGCTGGGAAAAACTGGCATTCCAGATTTAAAGTGGTTTTGGAGTCTCCTCTGATGGCCCAACTGAAAAACAACAACAAACTTCATGTGGTTCAAGTATAAAACTATCGTAACTAGGGGTCCACAACTAAGAGCCAAAAGTAAGTAGAAGACAAACACTTAGAACTTGGAAGTGGCTTTGGTTCCTACGCGATTTGGTAGGTAGCACATGCTAGTCAGTGACGTGTGGTACCGTGACTGTCCTCTTTGGACATGGCAGAATGGCAGTCCCCAAAGTCAGCACCTTCAATGTGCAGATCAAAACAAAACCACTGGGTTCCTCAGATCCACAAAAAGGAACAAACACCTGAGTTGCTAGGATGGATACTGCCCAAGAACACAGAGTCCCCCAAAACACCTGCTTTTTCTTCCAAGTTAAAAATCAGAAACTGTTGAAGCAGTTTTTTGGCTGAACTGCCCCAGAAACTTTGCTTTAGGTTGACAACAAGAAGGGAAACATTAACACAGCTTTGGTTCCACCGCAGTGTATAGCAGCCCTAGCTGCAGGCACTGCTATTATTGCTATTTGAAAGATAACTAGATATTCCAAAATCTCATAATACCCCAATAAAATTTGGCAACAGCCTACCTTCTGAGGTTTTCAGCACTGATTTTCTCCCTTTCATGTCTTGTACACATTTGATGGTGTCTTATTGTACTCATTTTAATCACGCCAATTCAGTGGCAGACTACAAATGAAAATGCAATAGAAACATTGCAGGCCCTGTAACAATAGTCAAAACA
Source organism: Dromas ardeola (assembly GCA_013398915.1). Lineage (NCBI taxonomy): Eukaryota > Metazoa > Chordata > Aves > Charadriiformes > Dromadidae > Dromas > Dromas ardeola. Next base: position 488,486 of record VYZM01017556.1, read on the forward strand.
AAGATTTCCTATGGCAGCTGTCAAATTAATGACATCTCCAAAGCTATCTAAATACAGTATCTGGGCAGAAATCCAATTATGTCAATTCTGTCTGAATACCCCAAAAGAGCGTCCTACTGGGGTTAGAAATGGAAAATAATTTTAAGCGCAGATTAGCTACATAAGCAGTTCAACACTTGAAACCAGAACAAGGGAACAAAAACCTAAAGGCATGACATTTATCTGGACACAAGGGAGAGGGGAAAAAGAACTGTTAGACATCTGGCAAAAGGTCAAAGCCAAGTACCTTGTCCAAATCTGCCCCCAAGATAATAGCTTCCAGGTTCACGTCTTCAAAATATGTATTGACTCCAGTAATTAAAAAGATTTCTGCTTACCTCTACACCCGCCACTACCGCTTTGGCTTTTCCAAAACTTCTTTTTTCCCAACAAAATATTAACAGCAGTAGTAGAACATGCCAACTTCCCACAAAGACAAACTAAATTTATCTAAAATCTATATAAAAGAAAATAATATTCTCCCTCACTTAAATATTAGGCAGCAATGACAAATGGTATTCAGGGCTTTTAATTCAAGAGTATGATTTCTTGCTGCTTTTGCTGCTTTCCTTAAACCATTGTAACCACCGATCTCCCTTTTGCCTTGGAAGTGTCTGTGTTACCACTTAATTACGTGGTAATTTCAGTTTGATGAACCTTGCCACAGGATTCTATCTATTTGTGGTTTTAAAACAGACAACGATTAAGGTTGGGGGACAAACAGCCTTTTAATTCAAGAAAGAAAACAAGGATTTTTGTTTTCTTTCTTTGCAGGCATATTAAAGTCACTGGTTTTGAAACTACAGATAAATACAAATTTATGTGCTTTTCAAATGAAACTACTCAAGAGACTGCTACTGAAGAAAAAACTGCACGTGCCAAATAACTAAAGCAATATATAGTAGTTAGTAACTATGTTCCAATGAGAAACCTTTTTCTCTACTATGAATAGTTAAATAAACCTTTAAATAAATATAAGTGAATGATGATGAAACATAGCAGACTGATTTAGACAAAGTTTCTAACCCTGACCCGTCCATATACCGGAGAGGACACTTTCAAAGGTAAGGACAGAACACACTGTGTATATATATTGTGAGTGCTTCTGCCATCAACACGATATCAAATTCAGGAGAGAGTAAAGCATTCATTATGAATGGGCCTATATTTAGGATTGCACATTCCTGGCTGTGCTTCTTGCAACAAGACTCACACAGTCAGAGGCTGGGGGGTTGTTGCTGTCGGGTTGCTGTTGCTGTGCTGCTGAGCACAGTCATAGAATCACAGAATGGTTTGGGTTGGAAGGGACCCTAAAGATGATCTAGTTCCAACCCCCTGCCCTGGGCAGGGACACCTCCCACTAGACCAGGCTGCTCAAAGCCCCATCCAGCCTGGCCTTGAACACTTCCAGGGATGGGGCATCCACAGCTTCTCTGGGCAGCCTGTTCCACTGCCTCACCACCCTCACAGGAAAGAGTTTCTTCCTAATATCTAATCAGTAACCCACCACATTTTCCGATGCTAAAGCACCACTTCGAATATCAGAAAATAATTTTAACTAAACTTGTTAATAATATACTTTATTGGGAGTATTTTCTTACAATGAAAAATTACACAGTTTATTTAAAATAGCTCACAATTGAACCATGCAGTCAATGAGGCTGTCAGAAACATTTTGGCAAAGCCTAGAACAAATTTCTTCAGCAGCTTTTTTTTTTTTTTAAGAATATATTCAAGGAATCCATTTGTTGCCAGTTCTTTATTACAAGAGATTTCATTTTTGCATTTGCTCTCTAGAACGCATCGAGCACAGTACCATGAATCCTCCTTTATGTCACACAGGCACTGCAAATCCAATTACTACTCTATTAGGTCTCATTTAAATCCCATACGGTGTGACAATAAACTGAACGAAATGAGCATCAGCACGTTTTTCAACCATCTTTACAGTATGACATAGGTGGCAATCACAGCTTAATAAAATTTCATTTACAAGGAAGGTAGCTCTGAATTTTCTCTTTCTCTGCCAGGTGTTTCAGGGAGACTTGGGAAGCGCCGCTTTTTCCCCACCCTCCCTTGAAGAAGCCAGTTGCCCATCGCTATTTCACACTTCTCAAACGCCTGAGCCTTCTGCCTGTGGCACAGAAGTTCATCTTGGTGCTCAATGCTTAACACACATGCAAACCCTACCAACCACCACCTAGCAAATTCAACTTTTACTCCAAAGGTGTCACGGTTTCTTTTTTTAAGATTTCCTGGATAAGGAACCCTTTGAAGGGTACTGAAAAGATGATGGCATTTTTAAGTAAGTTCTTATCCTATCTGGATGTAAAAGACTATCATTGCTAAATAATGCGAAGTAAATTTGCACAACTTTCAGAAGCTCTGAATACTTAACCACTTCAGTGCAGTTAATTTATGGATATACTGCAATCATGTGCCCCTCTGCCTTCGTTACAGTATTTCCCAAGCTTGTCTCGCTACCGAGTGACTACTGTCTATAGATGTCCAGGTCTGCCCTTTCTTTTGGGAATGCAAAAAACCCAAAGAAAACAATAAAAAAAAAAATCCCTCAGTTGTAGTAAGTAGTCACCACAGTCAAAGCTCTCTCTGAAGGATGCAGAAGAGCCTTGTTGAATAGCTGTTTCTTAATAGCTGACCTGACTAAATCATCTTCTTCGTGCAGGCTAGAAATCAAAATGTCATGCTGACATTTAAACACATGATCTGTTGTTAAAAAACAGAAGCCAGGAAAACATATGCTGTCCACTTTCAAGCATATTCCCCGGGCACTTTGTTGCTAGGACAGAAAAGTTCAAAGTTTCAAGAACAGACTTTCAAATATTTCAGTCATTCCATTAAACAATTTTAGTTATAACATTATTAAGTTTTGTCCTTTACATGCCTAACACCAATAGTCAGTAAAACCATGAGAAACAGGTAAGTTCCAGGTTCAGGGAGAGAGGATGCTGATGGAAGGAAGGGAGGGTAATTACATTTCAAGGTTTGTGCTCCAATTCTGCAATGAGAACAGGAAGATTTGGGCCAGAGCTTTCTCTGTGTGGAGGAGATTATAAAGACAGTAACATTATTGATTTTCTTCCCTTTCTGCCAGTAAAAGAAACAAAAGGTGGAAGCATTTTTCCATGCATATTACTCAATCACATGGTCTTTTCCAGTGTATTTCCATGTTTTCTATCTGCATGCTCTTTAAAATGTCTTCCCCCCTGCTTTGCCTATCTTTTGATCCAATTTAAGGCCCTCCCATTTATCTTCACATTGTATCTAAAACTATGGGCAGGCCACATTAAGGAACAAGAGCCAAAGACCGCAGACCCTGAATTAACTCCGTTTGCGACTTTGAGCAATATAACAGACCTTAAGGAAGATAAGCTTCACTTACAAAAACGTGAAGATGCCAGCTTGACCCAAATGCCTTTGCCTGAAAATGAAGCTAAGAGTATCAGCTCTTAGTTTTTAAATCTAATAAAGAATTGAAAACACTAAATTGTACTTGTACACTTAAAAATTTTTGAAAGCTCTGGTTTACTTTCAAGAAAGCAGAACAATCTCCCCTCCCTTCTACATTATTTTAGTTCTATTTGCTTTCATTGTATTTTACCATGCCTTTCAGCAGGCTATGATAGGAAATACAGATCCTGTAACAAGAACTTACTCTCTTGGGAAGTTACACCTCTTGAGCTACAAAAGAGCACAAACATCCCACATGCTTCAGAACAGAAACCCTACTGACATGAAACCTAAGAGTAACAGCCTCAGAAACCCACTGTCGAATGCTAAAGCATACACACAATTTTTCTTTGAAAAATCAGTTATAACAACCTTCCATTTAAAGCAGAGATATCACAGATGCCACAAGTGCTTTCTTCTTGACAAATATAAAGTAACAGTTGCCAGTAAAAACCAAGAATTTTCAACGCTAGAGCCTAAATACAGACTATGAACATATCAAGTACTTAAATTATAGCTACTGTATTTTTAGAAGCACTAGGTACCTTAAGAAAGCAGTACAACAAGCTTCAAGTTCTTAGCACATTTGACATATGGTAGCAAAAAAAATTATAAAAAAAAAAAATTAAAAAATCAGCCCAGGAACAGACATCCTGTGCAAACAGGATTCAAAATTCTGGTGATGGTCCAACAGTCAGAAATAAACATACCACAGTGAGGCAATACCAAGGACAAAAAGCACGATGCATCATTTAGTACTGGTTCTGCCCCCTTATGGGGTACACCGTTAAATTCATCCCTTTGCCAAAAAACGATTCCTACCTTATGTTTTACTAACTTGTAGTAACTTTACATGTGAGAATCTGTTTTTTCAACTGAAATCACCTTGCCCTTCCTGCTGTTGACATGCATTAATGATCTCAAGGAGGGTCAATCAATATTTAGCATTTCAAAATATACATGGAACAAAGCAACAGACCTACTTATTTTTATTACAGACAGAGTACTATCTCACTTGGTGAGACGCAAAGGAAACAGAGGACAGGGGAAAAAAAAAAAGGCAACCCTTCAGAGCGCATACCCACCAAAACTCCCTAGCATAGGTTTCCGTGCCTATTACGGATCAGTAATGAAGTTTTGAAGAAGACAGTGCTACATTTACAAACTGTAAAGTAAGATGTTACATGCTTTGCATAACTTATGCTTCTGAAGCCAGAGTTTGCCACCTCAAAGGAGGGTCATATTGTTTCTTCTTCCATCCTTTTAATATATCCACCGGCAAAAACTTTCTCTTTCCTATCAATGCCCTCCCCAGAGCTGAGAGGCAGGAGGACTGCCCGGACCTGCTCCTTGAAGAAGAGTTATGCTGGCAAGCAGAACAGTAAGTAATCCCACATAAATGCCAGCTGTAAAAAGTTCTTGGCAGACGCTACTCAGTCAAATTTATGATGTAAAATTTAAGAATGAGCCATCAGACTAATACATACACATCCACAAACACTGAAGGCATCTTGTGTACCTACACAAAAGCTCTACTGAAAAACAGAATGAGACTGTGGGGTCCTCAAAAATCAACCACAGGACTTCTGTAATTCTCAGCAGGGCAGGATTTCCCCCACAACTCGAAAGACTGACTCAGGCTAATTACCACCAAAAGTTACGAAACACTTCTTCACTAAAAAAAACCCAACCCAAAACAAAACACAAAAAAAAATCCCGCACAGCTATGGTTTCAAAGAAAACTTGCAGAACTAAAAGTATTTGTAAATCGGTGGCCTGAGGGTATCATGAGTTCAGCTTCAGGTCTACAGAGCTTCTCCAAACAGTACCAACATGTAAACCAGAGTACAAATCTACCAGGGATATGTCCTGGTTGCTAGACCATGCTATCACATCTTCATTACTGCCATTACCCGCAGCATCTAGATTAAAGTTTGGATCGGCGTGCAATTACATCTTAATTTTATTGCAGAGAAATCTGCCAAATTGCTCCTCACTGGTTTCTTCAAAACGAGAGCTCTGATAAGAGAGGTAGTCTTTCAGAAGTGGCTGGTAGAGACTCCACACCTTGCGTACAATACGGAGCAGGGGGAGGCTGGTGTGATAACTCACATGAGAAGGTCGAGCAGCGAAAAAGCGGAGGAAGAAACAGGACAAGAGCAGACAAAATGTAAGAAGAACAACACCAATAAAAAAAAATGCAGAAAGATTTTTACGCAATTAGCAATTCCCTGCACAGACAGGGAATGAAAAATACACACGGAAGAGCTATGCAGAGTTGAGTTTTCGTAATTAAACTGATGACAAACAACCATTAATTGTAACAGGCTTTTTTTTCTTTTTTAAAGTATTCAGAACAATTTGACAGAAAATAAGGGTTGGCTGACAATAACCTAAGTGCAGACAACCTTTTTGGTACACTGAAATTTCAAAGATAATAAAGTTAAGGAAGTTCATAAACAATAAAGGGAACGCAGACCATCTACACTGAGTATTACACCAAAAGATCTCAGGTTTTAGTTAAGGTTTTGTATTTGACAGCTTAAACTCTAATCCCGAAGGATAAAATAAAAAACTAATGAATTCAAGACAGCCTTTCAGAAGGCAAAGAATTGCTGAGATTTTTGTTGTTAATTCTGATCCAAGTCAAAGACACAAGATGAAAAGGATCAGCATACAGGGATTCTTCAAATGTCTGACTATGTGTTCATTTTGTGACTTTTCAAAGTCTCTTTCCAAAGTTTCTTTAAAAATGTGAATACAGACAGCATTTCTAGAAAAAAGCAGGAAAAGAGTTTTCAAATGAAGATATGAAGAAAATCCACAATGCTCCTCTTAAACCATTTCAAAATCAGTTTCTATACGGATGGAAATTTGAGAAACATATTACCATTCTGACAAAGAATACTACGCTTAAAAACTGTTATGTGAGTAAAACAGGTAAAGCTAAAAACTCTAAAGTGTCCTTTATTTATTCCTACCAAAAAACCAAAAGTTGCGCTTCAGAAACATCAAATTCTTGACCACAAATAAACATTACATTGAGCACACACTTAACGTGTGGTAATGAGAACAATGTCTTATTATTATTTTTTTATTTATACTCCAGAAGAGTTTAAGTGGAGTACAGGTATGAACTGAGATTCTGCATAACAAAAAGTTTGCTTGAATTATAAAAATAAACCCCACCTTCGTCCCAGAAAGAGGGAGATCATTTGAAGATGGATTTCACAGAAAAACAACAACAAAAAAAGCCCATTCAGAGAAAAAGAAAGGATATAGCCTTCCTCTCCTAGAAATCTCCCTGAGTTTTCAGACAGTTAGCCATTGCCCCCACAAAAGGACATGCTCTCAGCATCAGGAACCCCCCATTCTGATTCACACTCCTGACCATGACGTCTAACGGGGGGAGAGCTGCCCCATGGCCTGGAGCAGGAACGCTGCGCACCTACATCCCAGGAGCAGCTCCCGGCCCTCCCACCCACCACAGAGCTTCTTGACTCTGACCAGAAGATCTACCCCTGTCAAACTGATCTATTAATTAACATAGGCTTAAAGAATCGGTATTTTCCAGGAAGAAGGAAAACATTTTTCCACCAAAAGGCTGTGTGACTAAGAACATCAGAATTGTTGGTAATTATAAACACATGTAGAACTGCAGCTTTACATCACTGGATACCATCCCTTCACCGTCACATTCTTATTGCAACTCCAATGCACAACACACGCTTTCATTCAAGGTCAGGAACGGCAATTAACCGGCACACGGCAAGTTCAACTGAACCACGGAAATGAGCTAACATGGAGAAAACTCACAATCTTATCAAAAGCCTTGGGGTTTCATACAAATCAAAGAGCATAAAGGCTGTGGGTTGGAAGAAGTTATGAACAATTAGTCTATCAAGGTACAACATTTAAAAAAAAAATTTAGGGAAAGGATTTAGTGGAGTAACATGATTTCCCCTGTGAACTCTCCCTTATTGCTACAGGAAGACAGAATTAATTTTAACAAATTCTACCAGCTAAGCAACTACTGTGGCAAAATATTCATCAAATTATATATGTCACAAGTAAGCTTTCTTTCCTCCTCTTTATATAGAAAGTTTCAAAATTCACGGTCTTTAATTCTGAAGAAAATTCGCAGAATTTGTGTAACTTTACATGAACACAACTAATCTTAATAAGGAACGACATTATTAGTTTGTCCTTCACAAGGAGGAGATGTTTTTTCCCCAACCAAAACCTGACACAAATTCCCCAAACATCTTTTCTGCATTTAAAAAGTTTTCATGGAGTCTCCAGGATTAAAAATAACCCTGATAAAGGTATCTCCATAATGCTTCCTCAGCTTTTACTAACCAACAAAAGCTTAAGAAATCTACTCATGAAGTGCAATCAATACAGAACCTTTTAAGGAGACACAGCATATATAAAAATAACAGTTCAACAATATGTAAGAATTAAGTTCAGGCATTAAAGCCTGAAAGAGAGCTTTAGGCACAAAAAAGGTTGGAAACGAAGGATTAAAAACAGTAACAGAGTTGCCAGTAGCAAAAGGATGCTCAGTATTTCTTAGCATCTCCCAGAATAAACACTGCATCATGTAAACTGGCAGTCCTGCTGAAGTTACGGCATATTTTGAAACACAAATTACGTCTACACCTTGCTGCATTAGGACAGCAGCTCAGAAATAAGCATGCAATCCCTCCAGCAGAATTTACTTCAAAGCCTCCCCCCTCTTCAGCCTACAGAGCTCGGCAATAGATAAAATTGAGAATGTGGTTTTCATTCATTTCTTCCAGGCACTCTAAAATTCACACATGCACCTCGGAGTGGCTTGAAATCTGGCGTGCCATATGGCAGTGCATTTGTCATTTCCAGAAATATGTTGAATATGGGTTCCAGAGATATAAAGCCCCAATAA